>CM031936.1:45486252-45913608 GCA_018703725.1 Brassica juncea | reverse complement strand
TGGCTAAACTCCATGAGAGCATCCCATCAACATTCCACTCATGCCTCAAGTTCCAACGCCTTTCGGGGTCGAGACAATACATGGAGTTACGGAGCAGCGCTCAGATCTACCTCGCTACCGAACTAAAACGGAAAAAAACTCAATCGAAACTCTCGGAAAAAGCAAACGGTTAACAATTCACCAGAGACCTTCTGGCAGTCCCAAAGAGCCGAGGCCCTGGAAGGGAAGCGTGAACCAACCTGCGAACCGGTGTTTCAATCTGTCTCGACGACTCTTTCCCGGAACGGTGTGTCGAGATCGGAGCTAACCTCCGCGAACATGAAAGCAGAACTCATCGCATGCCTCAAAAGAACCTCAGTACGTTCGCGTGGGCTGCGGAGGATATGCCGGGAATCGACATTGGCGTAACATGTCACGAACTTAATATCGACCCAACTCACAAACCCGTGAAAACAAAAGAGACGAAAGTTGGGACCTGAACGTGCCACCGCAGTCAATGAGGAAGTCGAAAGACTCCTCAAAGTAGGGTCGATAACGGAAGTCAGGTATCCGGACTGGCTCGCCAACCCCGTCGTGGTAAAAAAGAAAAACGGCAAATGGCGGGTCTGTGTCGATTTCACGGATCTGAATAAAGCCTGTCCAAAGGATTGCTTCCCGCTCCCACACATTGACCGACTGGTCGAAGCAACCGCGGGAAACAAGCTTCTGTCATTCATGGACGCTTTCTCCGGATACAATCAGATCATGATGAATCCCGACGACCGCGAAAAAACTGCGTTCATCACAGACCGCGGAACGTATTGCTATAAGGTAATGCCTTTCGGTCTTAAAAACGCAGGTGCAACATATCAGCGACTTGTCAACAAAATGTTTGCCGAACAACTCGGAAAAACTATGGAAGTATACATCGACGATATGCTCGTAAAGTCTCTTGACGAACACGATCATATAGCCCACCTAGAGGAATGTTTTGCACGACTCAACCAGCATAACATGAAACTCAACCCGGCAAAATGTAGATTCGCAGTGGCATCGGGAGAATTCCTTGGATACCTCGTAACGTATCGCGGAATCGAGGCTAACCCTAAACAAATCGACGCGCTGATAGAAATGGCCTCCCCGAGAACCAAGCGAGAAGTCCAGAGGCTAACCGGAAGAGTCGCGGCTTTGAAACCGTTTCATTTCGCGCTCCACGGATAAGTGCCTACCGTTTTACGAGACATTGAAGGGAAACAAGAAGTTCGAATGGTCCGAGCAATGTGAAAAAGCTTTCCAGCAATTGAAACATTACCTGGCCACCCCACCAGTCCTCGCAAAACCGGTAGAAGGTGAACCTCTTTTCCTCTATATCGCAGTCTCCGCAATGGCGGTCAGTGGCGTCTTGATACGAGAAGAACGCGGCGAACAAAAACCAATCTTTTCCGTAAGCAAGACGTTATTGGATGCGGAAACTCGATACCCTCTAATGGAAAAATTAGCATTCGCTGTCATAACCTCGGCAAGAAAGCTAAGACCATACTTCCAGTCTCACACTATAGTGGTTCTCACCACGTTCCCGCTGCGGATAATCCTGCATAGTCCAAGTCAATCCGGTAGGCTCGCAAAATGGGCAATCGAACTGAGTGAGTACGACGTCGAATACCGCCCAAGGACGTGTGCAAAGTCCCAAGTACTTGCGGATTTCTTGGTAGAGTTGCCCACTAGAAACATGACTAACGAGGAACCAAACTCAACTTGGGTCCTCCACGTCGACGGATCTTCATCCAAACAAGGATCCGGAATCGGGATACGGCTCACCTCTCCTAACGGGGAAATCCTAGAACAGTCTTTCCGGTTGGCTTTTCATGCCTCAAACAATGAGGCAGAGTACGAAGCGCTCATCGCAGGCTTACGGCTGGCCCATGGGTTAAAAATCCGTAATATTCACGCTTACTGCGATTCTCAGTTAGTCGCCAATCAATACAGCGGAGAATATGAGGCAAGAGACGAAAGGATGGACGCATATCTGAAACTCGTCCAGGAACTGGCTCGAAATTTCGACCAGTTCGCCCTGACCAGAATTCCTCGCTCGGAAAACGCCCAGGCCGACGCCTTTGCTGCCCTCGCCTCAAGCTCAGATCCAGGGCTCCAAAGGGTAATCCCGGTCGAATTCATCGAGCATCCGAGCATCGGACCACCAGTGGTCGTCAATCTAATCCGGGACGAAATTGAAGATGCGGAAGAAGTCGAGGACCAGCCGGAAGCGGATGTGAACCCGACCGAGTACGGCTGCGACAGCCCTTGGTTAGAACCAATTCGAGCCTATATCGTGGATGGAACCTTACCCGCCGAAAAATGGGCAGCTCGTAAAGTAAAAACCCAAGCGGCAAGGTATGTCACGATAGAGGGAGAAATTTATAAGTGGTGTTTCTCTGGTCCTCTCATGGCATGCGCAGAAGGGGAAAGAGCGAGAAGAATCATGAAGGAGGTCCATTCTGGATCATGCGGAAATCATTCTGGCGGAAGATCTCTCGCGGTTAAAATCAAACGCCACGATTATTATTGGCCGACCATGATAAAAGACTGCGAGAAATTCGCCCGGAAGTGCGAAAAATGCCAAAGGCATGCTCCGACAATCCATCAACCCGCGGAGATCCTCTCCTCAATCTCGTCCCCCTATCCTTTCATGCGATGGTCCATGGACATCGTCGGACCTATGCACCCATCAAAACAAAAGCGCTTCCTCCTAGTCCTTACGGATTTCTTTTCCAAATGGGTAGAAGCAGAATCCTACGCAAGTATCAAGGACACACAAGTCGAGAACTTCGTCTGGAAACATATCATAACTAGACATGGGGTCCCGTACGAAATCGTAACAGATAATGGATCTCAATTTACCTCTACTCGATTCGAAGCATTCTGCGAAAAATGGAAAATACGACTTACAAAGTCAACTCCCAGATATCCGCAATGCAACGGACAGGCAGAAACCATCAACAAAACCGTCCTTGACGGACTCAAGAAACGCCTAGACGCCAAAAAGGGGCGATGGGCAGAGGAGCTCGAAGGAGTTCTTTGGTCGCATCGTACAACCCCAAGACGGGCTACGGGTGAAACTCCCTTCGCCCTCGTTTACGGAACGGAATGTATGATTCCCGCGGAAGTAGAATTCCCCGGAGTACGGAGAAGATTCCTCCCCGAAAGAGAGGATTTAAACGACGCTATGATGCTGGACAATCTCGACCTCATCAACGAGCGCCGCGACCAGGCACTCATTCGAATCCAGAATTACCAGCACGCTGCCGCAAGGTACTACAACTCAAACGTACGCCATCGCAGGTTCAAAGAAGGCGATTTAGTCTTACGCAAAGTCTTCCAAAACACTGCCGAACGAAACGCAGGAAAACTGGGAGCAAACTGGGAAGGACCGTACAAAGTCATAAAAGTAGTCCGACCAGGCTCATACCAAATCGCAAACATGCAAGACGTCAAAATCCCGAGAACTTGGAATGCGATGCACCTCAAAAAATACTACCACTAAACGATAAAATGTGGTACAAAAGAACTACGAGATGGCTTGATCCCTAGACAAGGGTACGTAGGCAACTCGCCAATCGGCGGATTCAGCTATCCCCCCAATTTAAAAAAGGGGGGAGTGGGTAAGTATACTCGTATACTCCCACAAATTACGAATACTCTAAAATTTTCGAAATTTTTTCACGACTTTTTCAAAATCAGCCGAAACGGCCACAACAGCGGATATAGTGTCCGCTAAGCGATTTTCACATCCAAAAACAAAATCCCCAGAGCCCGCAAACGTTTCAACACGAAATGCGGCATAAGGAAAAATCAACCTTCAGCACTGCGAGACGTCGCTAACGCTTGAAGGACATTCTTTTCCGCAAAACATTGCAGACGAAATCTTCGTCTCTAAACATACAAACGCACCTCCAAACGGTATCATTTCGTTGTTGCTGATCACAACAAACGAACTCTAACGTCCTAAACAGACAAATAGCCGCCCTTCGAGGGGTGGGCTCTTTTACATCCGACAAGGATAAACATAGCGCGCTATACAAGAAATCCAAAATTTTGGTCTAGCTCTTCGTAAAGGAAGTAGCTCGACTCACGCCAAAACAAATCATATAAGCCGACAACAATTCGCGGATTTTAAACGGTACGAGTCAGGTTAAAATCGCAAACAGGCAAAACGAAAGCCGATTTGTCATCGCAAAGCCTCAGTCCGAGAGTAAACCTAGGTCTTGCCCTAAACCCAGCCACGCTGGATCTTGACATCTCACAGACATAGTATGGTATACGAGATCCAAAAATTTGTCTCTTCACTTAAGCCTATTTGTTTTACGAGTCTTTCGCGTGAATCGGTAAACCGCGGAAAATCTCGCTTTGTGCAGACAATAGGTACGGTGATCATCGGGGAACTAGGAATGAGACGACAACTCACACCCTCTTTCTCATACTTCGAAAAAACTGAAGTTCGTAAATAATCGAAAACGTTTCATAGATTGAGACTGCTGAAATTCAAACAAAACCCCAAAAAAGGGGCAGGGATTCGAAGCCACCAACGGCCAGTCCCGGTAAATACATCATGGCCTCTTAAACGGCCGAAACACATAAAAAAAACGAAATCCCAGAAGGGATTGATAAACCTAGGCGCTCCCAGGAGCGTCATCTTCATCCTCACTCGCGACAGGGACAGCCTCGCCGTCGCCTCCCTCGGTCTCATCGCCACTACCCGCCTCGTCCGCACCAACCTCGCAATCTTCTCCCGCGCGCTCCCGATCTTCTGAGTTTTCGGAGGTCGGAGCTAGGGTGCATTCAGCTTGCAGACCGGCGAGGATCGAATCGAAATCTCCCTCGGTAGCCGCCCACTCTCCTTTACAGGACGATAATCTGGCTTCCTCCAAGTCCAAAGACGGGGCCTCATTACCTCGGAGCAGCTCGAGCTCATTCAGACTTCCCTCGATCCCCGCTAAAGCCAAATCCCTCTTGCGGACGGCTATCAAGGACTCAAACAGGATGGCCATCCTCGTCAGACGACCATAGAAGTCGTCGCTAGCGTCGGCAACCTCCGAGGATCTACGAGCGTTCATCTCCTCGTGAGCCTGAACCTTCTCCTGAAGATGGCGGACTTCCGAGGATTTACTCCTCTTCTCTTTCTTCACCTTGAGCAACGAACTCGCGGTCTTCCCGAGGTCGCGCTCAAGATCGCTGATACGAACCTCAAGCTGGGACGTCTGGGCGGAATGGGTGTCCTCGACAATCTGCAATGCGGCCTTAGTACGCTTCAGCGCTTCCTGCGACGACTCCAGCTCCTTCGATAGACGAATGACCTCCGACCCGCACTCGCCAAGCATTCCATCGATCAGAGACACAAACTGTCCGCAAAAAGGAAAGAGTAAGTATCATCGCAAAAAAAAAAACGGTGCAAGAATTACGGACAAAATCGAACCTTGGAACGATGACGCGCCAATGGCTCTGAGAGGTCGCTTTCCTCGCTCTTCGCACCCCGCTTCTTTTTCGCTCCGGACGCTGGGCCAGCTCTTGCCCTTCCCTTGGGCAGTGGCGCGGCACCAGCCGCTGGCAGTCCCAAGACAAGTTCCCTCTTCGCCGGGGGAAGAGGTGCAGATTCTATCGCATCATCTCTTCCGAAGATCACGATCGGGGCAGTCGAAGAACCCGATGGATGGATCTGAACATCGAGAGTCTGTTCAGAAACAATAACCCCTTCTGTAGACGGGAGGGCATCGGATGGGACTTCAGAGCTTGGAACCAAAGGAGCAGGCAAAGGAGTTGGAGCCGCGGAAGAAACATCGGGCGTCTCGGTCCTCGCCCGCTTCGAGCCTTTCGCAGCACTACGCCGGGATAGCTTAGCCTTGAAAGAATCAAACCCATCAGTCAGGGACGGAATAACCTCTTGAACGGCCTGAACGGCGGGAGCTTGACTGGCCGGAACCGACGGAGCTTGGCCGGCCTCGCCCATCTCAACATCAGAACCATTCTTTTCAACTTGGGATGAAGACATTTTCTTTCTTGAGAGAGGAGAAGAGAGAATTTGGAAAGATGTGAAGAATGAGAAGGGAGGGTTGGCTACTTATAAAAAAAAAGAGGAGAAGACACAGGTTCTCTGCGGAAAAAATCCTTAGCCAAGATTTCGATTTTCAAAAAAATATTCAGATCACTCGCCCGCAAAATCGTCTCCGACCTTACGGGCTGGGGGGCTAACTGTTGGGGTCAAAAACGGTTATCTCGAAATCTACGGCTAAAGACCTTTCCGAAACTCAAAAGATTTCCCGCAAACGACTGACGAGGGAAAGATCGAACAACGAAAAAACCCACGGACGGCGAGACGGCCTGGCGCCGGCGGCACGCGGGACGCGGGCTGGCCTGGCGCCGGCGGCATGCGGGACGCGGGCTGGCCTGGCGCCGGCGGCACGCGGGACGCGGGCTGGCCTGGCGCCGGCGGCACCCCGGCCTGGGCCGGCGGCACGCGGGACGCGGGCTGGCCTGGCGCCGCGGCACACCGGCCTGGCGCCGGCGGCACCCGTCACGCGGGCCGGCCTGGCGCCGGCGGCACCCCGGCCTGGCGCCGGCGGCACGCGGGAGCGGGCTGGCTGGCGCCGGCGGCACCCGGCCTGGCGCCGGCGGCACTCGTCACGCGGCCGGCCTGGCGCCGGCGGCACCCGGCCTGGCGCGGGCACGCGGGACGCGGGCTGGCCTGGCGCCGGCGGCACCGGCCTGGCGCCGGCGGCACCCGGCCTGGCGCCGGCGGCACCCGGCCTGGCGCCGGCGGCACCCGTCACGCGGGCCGGCCTGGCGCCGGCGGCACGCGGGACGCGGGCTGGCCTGGCGCCGGCGGCACCCGGCCTGGCGCCGGCGGCACCCGTCACGCAGGCCGGCCTGGCGCCGGCGGCACCCGTCACGCAGGCCGGCCTGGCGCCGGCGGCACCCGGCCTGGCGCCGGCGGCATCCCTCGCGCGGGTAGGTCTGGCGTCGGTCCGCGGCCCTCGTCCCGGTCTCGGTCCTATCGTGCTCGGTTCATTCCCGCCTTAGCTTGTTTGGATCAGCCCTCGTGAGTTTGGTCTAATCAGGCTATAGCGGTTTACCCGATTCTACGAGACATCGGATAAACATCAAGTCATCGAAAGATAGCGGAAAACTCGGAGATAATTACAAAGACCTACGAAAATGGAACATTTCCGGAAGAGATAAGCTTGGGCCCAAAGGCGAGGCCCATCACCCCAAGGCAAACCGACCTAGAGGTGGGTATATAAGGAGAGCAAGAGCAGAAGAGAAAGGCATCCCGAAAATCCGAGAATTAGACTTAGAGCATCCTGCTGGCTTAGAAAAACTAGGGTTTAGGTAGTTAGACTAGCGGAGCAAGGCTTAGGACGTTTGGCTGCCTGCGACTCTACCTTTTTCTTTAAATCGCAACTCTCTTTGTCTTTCGGAGAATCCTTGTACTCGTTTCCTTTATCTAATAAAACGCCTTCGGGCAAATAATTCAATTTCTATTTTTTGTCTTCTGTTTACTTTGTCGATTTCGTGTGGCAACGCAGAGAATCCGGACCTTCAGGGAAAGTCGGGTTCACTTGGCTTTCCTCCGCAATCTTATTTATCGAAAATTGACGGTGTGAATTTCGGTTCCCACACGGAGTAGCGGAAAGAAAGAACATAACACTTCAGGAGATGGCTAGAGCAATGTTGTGTGGTAATAGTGTTCCATCTGGTTTTGGGCAGAAACAGTAAGTGCTGCCTGCTATGTCATAAATCGAGTGTTTGTCAACCCGAATACGAAGACTACACCTTATGAAATATTCAAAGGAAAAACTCCTAATCTCAGCCGCTTGCATGTCTTTGGATGTCTATGCTATATCTTGAATGACAAAGAACATCTGAGAAAGTTTGATGCTAAGAGCGATGTTGGGATGTTTTTGGGATACTCGACAAATAGTTCAGCATATCTCTACAATCAACGCACCAAGTTCATTGGAGATAATGTGAATGTTGTGTTGATGACTGTATTGGGTTTTATCAGGTAAGAGTGACACAGACCATTGACTGTGTTACACCGCCAGTTACAGCTTCAACATATGTGAGAATTAAGGATGAGTCCGAAAAAGAGGATGATCAGGATAAGCAAGAAGTCAATCTGGATCAAGGAAAAATGCATAAGAATCATTCATCAGCTGATGTGATTGGGGGTGTATTTGATGAGAGGGTCACACGAAGGAAGCAAATTGACTTCAAGAAAATGGTCAAGCCTGCATGCTTCATGGGTGAGATGAACAAACTTGAGTGTTTTGTCTCATTAATTGAACCCAAGACACTGCAGGAAGCACTAGATGGTGAATTCTGGACTGAATCAATGCATCTGGAGTTGGAACAATTTGATCGGCTACAAGTATAGGAACTAGTTCCACGATAATATAGTGTTTACATCATCGGTACCAAGTGGATTCACAAGAATAGGACTGATGAGGAGGGAAACGTCATTAGGAACAAGTCATGACTTGTGGGACAAGGTTACACACAAATCGAAGGTATTGACTTCGATACCGGTGGCTAGGATGGAATCTATCAGACTACTGTTTGGAATGGCTAGGAATCTGAGAATCAAGCTGTATCAAATGGATGTGAAAAGTGCTTTTTTGAATGGTGTCTACAGGAGGAATTCTATGTCACACAGCCTGAGGGGTTTGAGGATCCTCACTTTCCATACTATGTGTACAAACTCAAGAAAGCTCTGTATGGACTTAAGCAAGCTCCTCGGACCTGGTATGAGCGATTGACAGAGTTTCTCATTAAGGCTGGATTTCAGAGAGGAGTAGTCGATAAGATCTTGTTCATAGGAGAAAATGGAAGAGACATTCTGACCATTCAAGTTTATGTAGATGACATCATTTTTGGTGGAACCTCTCAGTCCATGGTTGATGAATTCGTCAATACCATGACAAAGGAGTTTGAGATGAGTATGGTTGGAGAGTTGAGCTATTTCCTTGGACTACAGATCAATCAACTGGATGATGGAATCACAGTCTCATGATGTTAGGAGTTTTCAAGGCTCCTAAGGCAAATGTTGTAGTATGAGTGAATGTCGAACCAGTTCTGAGGGATTCAAAGCACCAAGAATACAAGTACCTACTTAATCTAAGTGCAACCGATAATTTGTTTGGTTTTAAACTACTACTAATGAGAGAATGCAATAACAGAGTAATAAAACAATAAAAGAAGAGACTTTCTTTGGCTATGATAAAAGAGAACTCATGGGTATAGGAATTATACCTTGGGTGATCAAGTTTCGAACTAAGGATGGTAAAAGATCAATCAAATATCAACCTTAAGCTTAGACACAATCTTAAACAAACTCTATGTCTAGATGAATGTTCATTTGCTAACACATTTCAAACATCAAATGTCTTTGGTTGAATAATATGAAAGCAATCATTACTAATAAGTCTATTGGTTATCTTAACACCTTTAACAACAAATGTCTTTGGTAAAGTATGTTAAAAGCTTAGGAGAGTTGTCTCAGGCATTTCATCAAACACCTTGTGGGTGGGAAATGCCTAAAGATCAACTTTTGAGAGGCCAACTCATAAGATGCATTACGAATACTCTACTAGCAAGGAATGAGAATGATCTACACCTAAACATCCTAGATCTAGCCTAATCACCCTTAATCTTTCTAACCCATGAATTCAAATGAGGATTACTCACTAATCTCCATGATTCCTCTTAAACCCATATTGGATTTCAGATTGATCATGTAGAGGGTTACAGATAATAGATTAGAAATCAACAAGATCACAAGAACAAACAATGGAATTGATTCAAGAGATGAGCTTTTCACCAAGAAGTTTTTGTGTTTTTCAAAGATAAAAGATAATCCAGCCTGATGGCTTACAAAAAGTACTTAAACATAGGTTTAAGAAGTGTAAAAAATGTGCAAACAAATTGCAAAAAGGTCCTTGATTAATCATAATTCGACCAGTAAGATGACGCGCAGCGACCTCGGGACCTCGCTCCATCACGTTGCTCTGGTCCTTGGGAGCGACCTTGGGGGGTCAGTGTGGGACGTCGCTCCTGGGCTGTTTTTCATGCTCGAAGTGTTAAAATTCCGAGCGACCTAAGTGGGTCGCTCTAGTTTGGGAGCGACTTCATGACGTCGCTCTGTAGGGGTCGCTCCAAGGGGTCTCTCGAGAGGAGCCACAGCGACGTCATGCTCTCGCTCCGGTAGGTCGCTCCCACCTCACTGCTCGTCCAATGGTTGCTCTTAACTCCTCTTTTGAGCCTCAAATGCACCCAAACATCTCCAAGAACTCCATGTGGTACTCCAATACCTAATAGAGACTTATGTATGCAAAATGCAACCTAGACATGGCTAAATCCTAGTCTATATGATCAAAATGCACATGGATGAAGGGATAAAACAATGGAAATATGCAAGATATCAACTCCCCCAAACTTGTTCTTTTACTTGTCCTCAAGTGAAATTTCTAGAACTCATAGGGGTGGGAGCTCATAGCCAAAAGAAACACACTTAGCACTTAATCCATCATCTAAATTCAACATGATCACACTCTCTTTTATTTTACTCTAGCTTCTCTAGGCCTATCTTAACTCTTTATGTCCCTAAACTCATCATTTTGCATTCACACATCCAAATCAGCCAACTCTCAAATTCATTAAGCATAAAATCAAGTGAATTCTTGCAAATGGTCAATCGGTCCAAATCATTTGGGTACGGGAAGGATTTTTATTCAAGTGAGTCAAGAGGTTCAAGATATATGATTTTCAAGGTGGTAAACTCTCAAGACAAGTAGCCTTGACATTGCACATAATATATCTAAGAAATGGATCAACTCATGCATACAATGCTCAATCTCCATTTTGAATTATAATCAAATTTGTATTTTAAATAATATTTTTGGTTATTGTACATTATTGTGTTACAAATATATCGAATAAGATAATTTTAAAAAATTTATACCGTTTATGAATTAGTTTATTTGAGATCTTTTATGTACACTCTTATGTAATTCTCTCTTAGGCATAGACATTTTATCCGGATTCGAAAACTTGAATCAAAACTGACTTAAAAAATAGGTTTGGGTTTGATTCGGATCCAGAACAAAGTACCTATTGGATATTTTTTAGACCCGCAAGTCTTTGTTTAGTCTATATCCTACCCAAGACCGATTGGGAGTCCAAAGTACTCAAAATATTTTGTGTATATTAGGTATATTTAGATATTTTGAATATGTTTTCTTTATTAAGGATAATTTTTAATTTTCAGGTTTGGGTTTTCAGTTTTAGTTTCGGGTTTCAGGTAATATTTCAAAAAAGGATATTCACATTAAATTTTAGGTAAAATTTTGGATCTTTTTGAATATTTGAATATTTTTGAATATTTGTTTGAGTTTTCAGATATGTTGGTGTCAATATTTTTTGGGTTGTCGAGCATTTTTTCGGGTTTCTTCTGATTTTTTGTGGTAAAAAGTATATATAATTATGTTGTCCAAACATATAATATACTTTTTCATTATAGTGCTTCTTTCTGTAGACTCTAAAATATTTTTTATCATAATGTTATATCTTAGTACCGAGAGCTGTTAACTTAATATTAGATCAATTATTGTTTGGTTGTAGTGTTCCTTTTAAATCGATTAATAAAAACAATACATAAACAAAGTAATATTCCTTAAGAACAGGAGTATATATTTAGATTGATTAAGGTAACTTATTGCTGGACTAAGTGATTGTTAGAGAAATTTTAGGCTATGAATATTGTTAGTCAAATATTATGGTAAGACCAAAATAATTTTTAAAAAGGAAAGGTCTAAAACAACTTTCATAGGTAGATTTATTAAAACTCCTTCTCTTTTAATAAAGTAGACTAGATTTTTGATCCGCGCTTAAAAAGTGCGGATTTTTTTGAGGTTTTAGGTTATAAATAAATTGAATATAAATTAGTATGGTTTGTTGTATATTATTATGTTATAAAGTCGTATTATATTGAATAAGATATTTTTTTTGTAAAATTAGTTTATTTGAGATTTTGTGTGTACATTCTTATGTAACTTTCTTTTAAGCATGAGGATTTTTCCAGTTCTAAAACAACACTGAAAAACCAACACAAAATATAGGTTTTGGTCTGGGATCGCGGACGTATTAGATTTTTTGGACCCGTGGATCTACGTTCGAATCTGGATATCCAAAGTAAAGAAATGTTTTGTGTATATTATGTAATATTTGGATATTTTAGATATTTTTTCAGTATTTCAGATATTTTTAAAAAATTTGGGTTCACATTTTCGATTATAGTTTTGGGTTTCATGTTAATTTTCATATTTTTAAAAATATATTTCGACTACTCCAATAAAACTTTGAATATTTTTGGTTTATCAGTAATATTTCAAGAGAAAATGTAACAAATCTATCTTTGGCTATTTTTAAAAAATAGTTTGAATTCGTGAAATGTTGTATGTGGCTTTATTATTTAATAATGCATATTGGAAAATAAAATTTAAGAAATATATTATATTTCGGTTTGTGTTATTTTTACCAAAATAAGAATATAGCATAAAATGTTTATATTTGTTTTATATAAAAGGTTAATATGATTTTTTTTAAAGGTTGGACTAAACTATTTAATTTTGAAATTCTTAACCCATAAACACGATAAAAATAGCCCAACATGAATATTGTAAACAAAGCCCGTATGTTAACTAAATTTTTCAGGAATGAAAAAACTAAATTACATTATCAAAAAAGTTACCAAGCATTGAAATTGAATGTTGTATATAAAGAGAATGTCGTACATAAAGAGAATTTAATGTCCTATAGTTAGCGAAATATAAGAGAAAATCAAATAATTAATTGGTCACATATTGTTATAATATTTAGGGTAGGGGAAGATCAAAAAAAAGGAAAGTGTCCAAAACAACTTTCAAAGGTAGATTTATTTAAACTCTTTCCCTTTTAATAAAGTAGATAGATAATGATCCACGCTTCAAAAGCGTGGGTTATTTTGAATTATAATCAAATTTGTATTTTAAATAATATTTTTGGTTATTGTACATTATTGTGTTACAAATATATCGAATAAGATAATTTTTAAAAAATTATACCGTTTATGAATTAGTTTATTTGAGATCTTTTATGTACACTCTTATGTAATTCTCTCTTATGCATAGACATTTTATCCGGATTCGAAAACTTGAATCAAAACTGACTTAAAAAAATAAGTTTGGGTTTGATTCGGATCCAGAACAAAGTACCTATTGGATATTTTCTAGACCCGCAAGTCTTTGTTTAGTCTATATCCTACCCAAGACCGATTGGGAGTCCAAAGTACTCAAAATATTTTGTGTATATTAGGTATATTTAGATATTTTGAATATGTTTTCTTTATTAAGGATAATTTTTAATTTTCAAGTTTGGGTTTTCAGTTTTAGTTTCGGGTTTCAGGTAATATTTCAAAAAAGGATATTCACATTAAATTTTAGGTAAAATTTTGGATCTTTTTGAATATTTGAATATTTTTGAATATTAGTTTGAGTTTTCAGATATGTTGGTGTCAATATTTTTTGGGTTGTCGAGCACTTTTTCGGGTTTCTTCTGATTTTTTGTGGTAAAAAGTATATATAGTTATGTTGTCCAAACATATAATATACTTTTTTCATTATAGTGCTTCTTTCTGTAGATTCTAAAATAATGTTTTATCATAATGTTATATCTTAGTATCGAGAGCTGCTAACTTAATATTAGATCAATTATTGTTTGGTTGTAGTGTTCCTTTTAAATCGATTAATAAAAACAATACATAAACAAAGTAATATTCCTTAAAAACAGGAGTATATATTTTGATTGATTAAGCTAACTTATTGCTGGATTAAGTGATTGTTAGAGAAATTTTAGACTATGTATATTGTTAGTCAAATATTATGGTAAGACCAAAATAATTTTAAAAAAGGAAAGGTCCAAAACAACTTTCATAGGTAGATTTATTAAAACTCTTCCTCTTTTAATAAAGTAGATATTTTTAATAATTTTTTTGATTCACAAAATTATTTATTTCATTAGTTTTCAGAAATACAAAGGGTAAAAAGGAAAAAAATGGACAAAAATGGTTTTATACCAAAGGAACAACAAACTAATCTTTTATTCTCTTTTGGCAATTTTCCAAAAAAAAAAAAAGCTTAAGCATATCGTGATTAAACCATGCCTATATCGCATCTTTTACTAGTGACCATGGTTAGGGAGAAGTTGTAAAACTTTACGAAGGATTCAAAAATGCGAAGACTTTGATGAAAAAAAAATGTGAAGACTTTGGTGGAAATAGGAGGACTTGGTAACAAACTAGGTCTTATCATTTTCAAGTACTGTTGTAGGTCTCATCATTTCAAGTACATTTCTCATATGTTAAATAGAATGAATCCATATAAATATCTGAGAAAAAAACATTGTATTGATAATAAATAATAATCAATCCTTTCTTATCGTTTTTTCAGTACGTTCTTATCTAATATGATTTGAATAATATTCAACACTTATATTTTCTTATCTATCAAGAGATGATGAGAGAATAAAATTTTCAAAAATAAATTATCTATGCTTGATAAATATTATATTTACTAATCTTGCT
The DNA here is from genome assembly GCA_018703725.1 of Brassica juncea. NCBI lineage: Eukaryota > Viridiplantae > Streptophyta > Magnoliopsida > Brassicales > Brassicaceae > Brassica > Brassica juncea. The sequence goes on along the minus strand of CM031936.1, from coordinate 45,898,961 downwards.
AATCATAAAATTTGAAATCAATAGAGTTTCTTAATATTCATAAAACAGTTCTCAGGTGTAAAACATGAAGCGGAGATATGTTTATAAAAATTCCAAAAGGAGATGCAATTTTTATGAAAGTAAGTCATATATAAATATCTCAAGCAGTAAAATACAATTCTGTGTTTTGAATATTTTTTTATTTGTTTTAACTTAACTGAACTTGAAGGTATACAACCAATGGATATCGATGACAGTGGGTTTTACATGATCGGACGGACGAACAATGCGTAAAGATTCTAAGAAACAGTTGGAATAGTCTCTCGACGAATGGAAAACTCATAATAGTGGAAATGGTTACACCCAGGACCGGGTCAGAGTGGAAGTCATCCGAGCCAACAATTAGGGCATCCAAATTGGGAGGACATATTTTTGAAAATTTTTTTGTTAGTATTTATAAACAGAAAAAGTTTTTTAAATAAATATTACTTATTAGGCATTATTAGTTAGAATAATGTTTATTGGAATATTAAACAATATTTTTTAAATTTGTTAAGTTTAGATATATTATTAATAATTAATAGTAAATTTCTATTTTAAATTACAGTTATAGTTTTAAACTCTAATTAAAAGTTTTGTCTTGTTATAATTTATCTTTTTACGTCCTGGAGCACTTTTCTCTTTATCCATAATTTTCTTCTACTCTATTGTCTTTTGATTATAGTTTAGTTTCTATTGACTATTCCAGTACATCCGAAAGAAATGTTTGAAATTGAAACTGAAAAAAAAATATTTGAATGACAATAAAATAATAATGAATAATTATTTGTTGTCTATCATATTATAAGAGAGGTTAAATAAATGCATGATGAATACCGCCAAAGCCCAAAACTGCAGAAGAATGTTATATTATAAATTGAGACGTTTAGAGTTGAAAGATTTGACTATATGGATTTAATAGATGATTTTGTAGGAAAATACAAGAAGATCTATATTTTAATAATAAATATCTTAAATAACTAGTATTTTTATAAACAGTTTATGTAATTTTATTTTCTTGTGGATGTTTAAATTTTTTATATTGTTTATATGACTTTGATAAAATATGTACAAGGGCATATTTTATATTTTGGTTTGGAGCAGTATAAGATATTAGACCGGCACTCACTGATTACACCAATTGAAGCTATAAGCAGAGATATATGTTCTAAATTCTAATACTGTGTTCGACATGGACATGATAATGTTAACAATATGTGATGGTAAGGAAAGATCTCTCGCAGAGTTTAAAAATTTAGTATATTCATCAGGTTTGTGAAATCATATGTCCTTATCCGTCGTCGAATTCTACAAATAGAATCAACATAGGCCACTACTACTGCTACTTACACGTTCCTTCTTCTATTTGGGATATTATAATGTGAACGATTATGTTTGTGTGCTTTCTTTGGTAGTTTGTGTTCTTTGTAATTTTAATATTGAATTAGATTTTGACCCGCACTTAAAAAGTGCAGGTTTTTTTGATTTTTTGAGGTTTTAGGTTATAAATAAATTGAATATAAATTAGTATGGTTTGTTGTATATTATTATGTTATAAAGTCGTATTATATTGGATAAGATTTTTTTTTTTGTAAAAGTAGTTTATTTGAGATTTTATGTGTACATTCTTATGTAACTTTCTTTTAAGCATGAGGATTTTTCCAGTTCTAAAACAACACTGAAAAACCAACACAAAATATAGGTTTTGGTCTGGGATTGCAGACGTATTAGATTTTTTGGACCCGTGGATCTACATTCGAGTCTGGATATCCAAAGTAAAGAAATGTTTTCTGTATATTATGTAATATTTGAATAATTTAGATATGTTTTCAGTATTTCAGATATTTTTAAAAAATTTGGGTTCACATTTTCGATTATAGTTTTGGGTTTCATGTTAATTTTCATATTTTTAAAAATATATTTCGACTACTCGAATAAAACTTTGGATATTTTTGGGTTATCAGTAATATTTCAAGAGAAAATGTAATAAATCTATCTTTGGCTATTTTTAAAAAATAGTTTGAATTCGTGAAATGTTATATGTGGCTTTATTATTTAATAATGCATATTGGAAAATAAAATTTAAGAAATATATTATATTTCGGTTTGTGTTATTTTTACCAAAAAAATATGAATATAGCATAAAATGTTTATATTTGTTTTATATAAAAGGTTAATATGATTTTTTTTAAAAGGTTGGACAAAACTATTTAATTTTGAAATTCTTAACCCATAAACACAATAAAAATAGCCCAACATGAATATTGTAAACAAAGTCCGTATGCTAACTAAATTTTTCAGGAATGAAAAAACTAAGTTACATTATCAAAAAAGTTACCAAGCATTGAATGTTGTATATAAAGAGAATGTCGTACATAAAGAGAATTTAATGTCTTATAGTTAGCGAAATATAAGAGAAGATCAAATAATTAATTGGTCACATATTGTTATAATATTTAGGGTAGGGGAAGATCAAAAAAAAAAGGAAAGTGTCCAAAACAACTTTCAAAGGTAGATTTATTTAAACTCTTTCCCTTTTAATAAAGTAGATAGATTATGATCCACGCTTCAAAAGCGTGGGTTATTTTGAATTATAATCAAATTTGTATTTTAAATAATATTTTTGGTTATTGTACATTATTGTGTTACAAATATATCGAATAAGGTAATTTTTTAAAAATTATAAGTTTATTTGAGATCTTTTATGTACACTCTTATGTAATTCTCTCTTAGGCATAGACATTTTATCCGGATTAGACTTGAATCAAAACTGACTTAAAAAAATAGGTTTGGGTTTGATTCGGATCCAGAACAAAGTACCTATTGGATATTTTTTAGATCCGCAAGTCTTTGTTTAGTCTATATCCTACCCAAGACCGATTGGGAGTCCAAAGTACTCAAAATATTTTGTGTATATTAGGTATATATAGATATTTTGAATATGTTTTCTTTATTAAGGATAATTTTTAATTTTCAGGTTTGGGTTTTCAGTTTTAGTTTCGGGTTTCAGGTAATATTTCAAAAAAGGATATTCACATAAAATTTTAGGTAAAATTTTGGATCTTTTTGAATATTTGAATATTTGTTTGAGTTTTCAGATATGTTGGTGTCAATATTTTTTGGGTTTTCGAGCACTTTTTCGGATTTCTTCTGATTTTTTGTGGTAAAAAGTATATATAATTACGTTGTCCAAACATATAATATACTTTTTTCATTACAGTGCTTCTTTCTGTAGACTCTAAAATAATGTTTTATCATAATGTTATATCTTAGTATCGAGAGCTGCTAACTTAATATTAGATCAATTATTGTTTGGTTGTAGTGTTCCTTTTAAATCGATTAATAAAAACAATACATAAACAAAGTAATATTCCTTAAAAACAGGAGTATATATTTTGATTGATTAAGCTAACTTATTGCTGGACTAAGTGATTGTTAGAGAAATTTTAGGCTATGTATATTGTTAGTCAAATATTATGGTTAGACCAAAATAATTTTAAAAAAAGAAAAGTCCAAAACAATTTTCATAGGTAGATTTATTAAAACTCCTCTGTAAATAAAGTAGATGTAATAATCCATCTGTCTGTCTACATGGTGTAATGTTCTATGTAATAATTTGTGACTGGGATATTTATATGGATTCGTTCTATTAAAATAACTGTTGTTGTGATTTTCTTCTTGTCACAGTCTAAAAAGCATTAGCAGTTTTCATTACTTGATTACCCGATGGTGAATAATATCCAAAAACAAAAGGCAGGATCATGCTTTAGAGCTCTAGAGATAAAGTTTTTGCTTTTTTTTTTCTTATCGCCGTGTCACAAAAGCTCGATACTTGGAACACAGTTTAGGAACAAGAACTAGTAGACGTTGTAGCTTAAACCAAAACCTCCACATTACATTGGAACATCTGGATCCAACCTTTTCTGAATAGCAGCTGCACCCTGCGTGTATTAAGACGAAACCAAAAACGTTACATTAACAACGAAATCAAAACTGACGGTGAAGAGAGAAAAGGGTAATTGTATCAAACCTCCATGTCCCCAATCTTGTACAAGTAGACCATTTCTTCCTTAAGCCGAGCTTGTTCCTTCATAGCTTGAGCCTGCCATCAGATTATATAATCAACGTAAAATCTGTGCAAGCAACCAGATTAATGGCAAAGGAAACCGCAAATATTTCATAAAAGAAACTGACCATTCCGCCTTCCATTGATCGCTTTAGAGCTAGCACTTCTTCTTCCTTCTGCTTCTCACGTGCTTCCTGCATCTCTAGCCTGAAAACAAGCACACAAACATGCCTTTAAAGCAACCCATCCACAGCATTTCTATGTATGCTGATGTAAAGTGAGAATCTTTGGTGTACCGGCGTTGCTCCTCGTCATTGAACACAGTCCGTTCACTCTGCCCAGCTTTCTTCAAACCCTTCTTCATCTCTTTCTCCAACTTACGTCTATAGTAACCATCAATATCATAGTATCTGCAAAATTTCAAATAGATACGAAATGAACAACTACTCAACAACATTTATCAATCCACAACCAAAAGAAGCTTACTTCTTGGAGGTAAATGTACCAGTATTGTGATCTTCCATGAAACTGTGAAAGAATCAATCAATTGCAAAACGTTATATCAGAAACCAAAAGAAGAACTTCATACGAACGTAAAATAAGGAGATACATACTCTTTAAACATTTTCTTCTCTTCCCATGGTGGCAAGCTTTCCAAGTTGACCTATTGGACCAAGCCGACAACCAAAATCAATCCACAAAAATAGAGCTAAATTTACATTATTTGCTTTGAAGTCCAAAGCAAAATATAAGGTTATAGAGTAGATAGAGCTACCTCTTTTACTTCAAGCAGCCATGCTGTGAACTCTGGTCGTTTATTCCTACATATATGAGTAGTCAACAACATCAATAGCTAATTGTATTTCAAATTCATAAAAGACTCAGCATTCACATCCACGAGTATCTATCTATGTAGCACCATGTTAAAGCCCAAAAGGACAGTGTCTTTACATATATGAGTAATCAGCAACTTCACTAACTAATTGTATTTTAAAAACAGCAAACACAAGTTTACTAGTCTTAACATAAGACTCTAACATGTGTAGAACTAAAATCACATTCTTGAAAATCAGTTTCCGAACTAATCTATGCATCTATGTTAATCATCATGTAGTAGTTCAAGAATTTCCAAGGATAAAGAGAGAAACTTTACCACATATCAGTCTCTCTGATGACTCCATACTTCCCCCAAGATTCAGTGACAGCTCCTTTCTTGGCTTTCTCAGACTTCTTCTCCTTCTTCCGCTTCTTCTTCTTCTTGCTATCTCCATCAACTCCTTTCTCCTTCCTTCTCTTTTTCTTCTCTTTCTCTCTCCTCCTTCTCTTCCTATCTCTCTCCTCCCTCTCCCTTCTCTTCCTCTTCCTTCTCCTCCGCTCATCCTCACTCTCACTCTCACTCTCACTCTCCTCGGAATCCGAATACTCCGACTCAGATTCAGATTCCGATTCGGAGCTACTACTGGAATCATCGTGGCGTCTCCTGCTTCGTCTACTACGAGATCTCCGATCTGATTTCCTCTTCCCTCTCGACCTTCTACTTTTACGCCTCTCTTCCTTCTCTGATTCGGACTCGCTACCACTCTCCAGTCCCGAACCAGAATCGAAGTCTCTGCCGTCTTTTGATTTCCTCCTCGATTCACGTCGACTCACATCTTCTTCTTCTTCTTCGACGGACTTCTTTTCGATACGGCTCGATTTCTCCCGGGATGATTGTCTTCTGTAGTCTTTATCATCGACGTCGGCTTTCGCGTTCTCTGGCGGAGAATCGTCGCGGTCTCTTCCCATCTCGAGAAATCGCCGGTGAGTTATCTCGACCCAACCCTAGATCGAAGGCGTAATGAAAACGTTTAGAATCCTAAAAGCAATGCGGATTGGGCTGTGATTGATAAAAGCCCATTTATGAATATTGTCGTAAAAGAAGGCCCAGTAGCAACAACGTGACCGTCGTTATACAACAACCAAATGTGTGCCACTAGAAATAAGAGAAGCTTGAATATTGGTGAAGTTGAAGGGGGTACTCAGGGTAGGTAGCGATTGGGGATTTTAACTCTGGAGGAGTTCGAGATGTCTGATAGGACATCACAGATCGTTCTTGAGCTGATAAGGAGGCAGAATGTTGAAAGACGTTTGTATAAGGCTCTGTAGAGTTGAACTCCAACGTTGGTGGAAGCAGCGTAACTAAGCGTTGACGGAGAGTGAGGTGTCTAAACTGTGAAGAGTATAGAGAGTGTTCCTAGTAATGCTGAAACACATGTAAACTTTTTCAAGATCCAAGAGATTTAAGCTCACAGAGTCGATATAGAACGTTAAAGTGTAGCTTGGCTGAGAGGTAGTTCGCTAGTGCTCCTTCATTGTTGAGAACGAGCACCTTCATTGTTCAATAACATTATATGTATATTTACAACTTACTCCAAACTGTCCACCAACTGAAAACCTAAACGGAACAATATCTTAATTTAAATTTAACAATGTTCTATAACATTACATAAATTTTAGAAACTACTCAAAACTGATGGTAAATTTGTAATTTGTTACAACAGCATTATATCTGTTTTTACCAAATTATAATTTACACCGAGACTGAAGCCTCCTCTGGTTACTAACCTCCAGCTGATTTCAGCATGGCCGGAGTCAGACGCTGTCGTTTCATGCTTCAAAACTTATTTTTCCGTCTCTTCTTCGAACTCGGTTCTTCTTCTTCATCATCATCATCCACCATCTTCTTCTTTTTGCTCTTGCTCTTACTCTTCTTCTTCCGAGAAGACTCTTTCGTAGTTACCTTACCAGGAGTGTCAACTAGTACAGGAGTACTGTCTCCATTCGCAGCATCCCCCCTAGGGAACGAGCCTTCCTCCTCTTCCTCGAGTTGCCAATTGCAGAAAAGCCCGCCATTGCTTTTGCCGTTAGCCGACATTGGCAATGGCTCTCCTGCTCCGGGAAGCAAGCTGTTAAAAGTGACATCCCCGTTTTTCCCACCTTTGCGCTCTAACAGGATCCGGTCTGGTCTGATTATTGTGCCGAGAATGCTTCGGTTCGGTCCTAAAGCTAGAATAGCTTTCGTGTTTGTTAAAGTAGACAAGGCCATTGCAAACGCTGATCGAATCTGTAAGAAAGAACTCGTCACTAATAAGCATATGCCCACCTTGTTAGATGTATATACTTTATCTAATAGATTAGAGATGTGTGACAGAACCTGAAAGTAGTTGAATGAGCTCTTGCCAATGTCATTCTCTGGTGCCTAGTTATCCAAAGAAAAAAAAAAAAAAACAATTTAATATTTTGTCTGTTAAAGTAACGCTTGCGTTTATACATAACCAAAGCTCGAAAGCTGACCTGTGGATCCTCGATAGAGATGAGCCCTGGCCGGGCTGGGTTCAGGAAACTGGAGACACAAAAACGAAGAAGGCAAAGGTAAACTCTCTAAAAGACTCAAAAGGCAGAGGTAGATGTTTCAGGGAGTTTAGATTAGCCAATAAAGATGAGAATCAAGTCCAAATGTCGGTTTAGTGAGTTACCCTTTGTTGGACTTTGAAAAGAAAGAACCTCCCTTCTTGCAAGATACACCCACATCCGCGGTGTTTAACTTTCTCCCATAAAAGTCAAAGAATTTAACCTACAATAAGGAAAAAAAAAAGAAGAATGAAAGATCTTATAGCCAATACAATCAGAAGCTTCGAGTCGCAATAATGACAAGACCATACCAAGAGAACTCCCAAGTTATGCTCTGGTGGGCTTCGACCATCTTTGAGGTACTGTTTCATAAAATAAACAAAGGTACAAAGTACGTCCAGTTTCGAGATTTTTTTTTTTTTTCTCTTTTGTCAGGAAAGTGAAAGATTCGGTAATGTGAAATTCAAGTCACCACTGTTACCTTGAGAAAAGCGATGAGCATTGCTAGAAGTGCATAGGAACCAATTCCACCACTGTACACCTGCCAAAAACATCGAAGACAATTATTGAATGTCTGGGACAGTGAAGAAGGATGATATATAGTAAAGAAAAAAGCAAACTATTTCCAGACCTCATTGAGTTCTCTCTGCTGTAGAAATACTTTCAGAATTAGACACAGCGGTCGTAGAGGAGGCAACTTTAATACAGCATCCTGAATATAAGTCAGAGATTTACAGTGAGGATTGACATATGATAAGCTGGTGAAAAAGTATTGTTCAGCTGAAATCACAAAATAATCGGGTTTATTATATCACAAACCTGTATAAACTCAGCTGCCTTTGGTCCATTCTCCATATCAAAACTGCAAACCCAATGCCAAACTTAAATAACTCATAGTAACTTCACATAACTCATTGACAAACTCATATGCTGCAACTGCAGAAGCTTTCTTATCAAACATAACCTACCAAGCGTTCTAAAGATTCAACGCATACGGTTTTGAAAAGGGAAGCTAGTAGGTAAAATAATAACCTTAGGTCAAATGAAATATTGCTTTTCTTCTCGACAAACTTGATAATTGGTACACGAGCCTTAGCAATCACCTGCACAAATCAGAGATCTAACTATGAGACACGATGCTTCTCTCTGAGACACTGACATGTTATAAGAGAAAGTCAAAGGATACCTGAATATTCTTTGCAATCCCCCTTTGCGTTAATGCTCTGGAGAGTGCTTTCAGACCTAGTTGAGGATTTGTGATAGCTGACTCAAGAATGACCACCTTTATATACAACCCAAGAGTACAAAAAGATTTAGACATCGCTTCAACATACAATACTCAACAGCATCTTACCAAATATATGTTATCAGCCTAACAAAAGGATGGGAAAAAATGAACAACTTACATCGATATCACTTGTTGGAAGATAAAGCCCCGTCTTGTATGAACCAAAAACTTCTACCTGCAACAGAGAGACTACACTTTTGAATTAAACTCTACAAAGCTTAAAGCTTTTTCTTAGGACTTATATGGTACCTTGCAATAAGGCCAGATATATTGAATAACACTTCTAACACTATCCATTGCTGCATCACGCTGTGCTTTCTCTTCTAGAGTTGGTAAGAGAAACTCGCAAAAATCAACTATCTCTGCAACAACACCAAAAAGAGAAACAAAGCTTCAACAAAAAAAACTTAAAACTTTTGACAGGATTTTTTTTTCAACCTAATTACCTTTATGCAGTTGAAGCATAGGGATCTTGGAACAGCTGTTCTCGGTAAACCAGTTAGTCTCTAATCTGGGCTCTTCAGCTTCTTTCTCTTTCTTCCTCTTCCTGCTTTTCTTCGAGGCCGCCCCAACCGGCGTAACAAATTCGTCGCCGTTCTCATTCTCCCCGGCGTCGACGTCGAGTGAGAAGAAATCCACCGTTTCTGATTCCACGGTAGTTGTGTTTTCGGTTAGATCGGAGATCTCGTTGCGGAAAACAGAATAGTTGTGAGATTCGTCGTGCGCTGCTGGAGACTGATTCGTATCTGAGAGGGTGAGTGGAGGAAGAGCGTCGTACACGAAAGCTGGAGCGTCCGGCTTAGCTTCGGAATCCATTGGAGATGGATGGAAGCTTGATCTGGGGTTTAGGGTTTCCACGCCGCCGTGGATGGTACAAAACCAAAAATTAATGTGTCCGAGCAGAAGAAGGAAACAACGGGGAAAATAATTAAATAAATAATGGTGTTTTCTTTCTGCATAAAACCCTCCGAGGCTCCGACCAACGAGAAGATATTCGGACCGGTTTGGTTTGGTTCTATCGAATTTTTATTAATAGCTCGGGTACGAAGGTTTATGATTTTTTCCAGTAATCGAATTGGTTTTGAAATGGTTTGGATATGCTATTCTTTGGTTCAAGTCGGCTTGTATAATTTAATTGAAAACCGAAATACAACCAAACTTTTTGTATTTGGTCAGAAAGTGCGGGTTTATTTTTGGTTTTAAAATAAAAATTAATATGAAATAGTATTTAGTATTTTTAATATATTATTATATTATAAAATTGTATTATATATACAAATGTAAAGAATTTTTTTCTATTTTAAATGATATAATTTATCAGTTAATTTATTTAAAATTTTGTATGTATGTTCGTAATACATTGTTACAGTGTAAAAATCATATCTTATAAGTAAATTAAAATAGTTTCAGTTGTGTATCCGAGTAAGTGATAAAGAAAATTGATTTGACAATTTTATAACTACTAATTTTAGTTATTTTATTTTTTGTAAATTTGTATTCTTAAAATGTATATATATGTAACTATATTAAAATAATTAATAGTATATTTTGAAAAAGAGATTAAGACATATATTATATATCAGTTCTGGTTTTTTTTACTATAACAAATTGTTTAAAATTCTATAAAATATATAAAAAATTTAGTTAAAATTTTAATATGATTGGGCAAATTCCAATTGGTAACTAACTATAAAAATTAAATTCAAAAATCGTTAGTCCATTAAAATAAATATGGTCCAAACTGAACAATAATCAAAACTAAAATATATACATTAATCAGCTTTGCCATTGAGTAAATCATCTTGGTTGTGGTGGTTTAAACAATGGCTTAGACCAAACATATGTACATATATAACATAGTATAGTTTTGTTTGCGGGATTCGTATGTAACATGTTATAAAATGATTCTAAGTAATGGTCAACCAAAAATTGAGAAACGATTCCATGTATATAATGAACTTATATAAAATGTTTTTTATAAGATCCATGTTTCTTAAGCAAAAAAAAAAAAGAAGAAGAAGATCATTCCATATTTTATTCATCCGCAACGTTTAATATAATAGTGTTTGTATTGAAGGTGGTGTGAAAGTAGTATATTCAATGGTTTAGACCAAACATATATAACGTGGTAGAGGTTGATGATTTTGATTATAACATGTAATAGGGGTAGATCCAACGTAACAAAAAAAAAAAGATGATGTAATAGAGCTTGAAACAAAAATAGGTTTTATTTAATTGTTAGAGGATAATTTTTGGTTGTAATAATAGGGATTAGTTATAATAGGGGTTAGTTATAATATTTGATATATATAATAGGTTGGACTATTTTAGAACTTCTTCCTTTTAATAGTATTGATTAACTATTTCAATATATCCCTAAGTCTAAGTCCTAACAAACTAAATATTAGTTAAATAATTTACATTTGTTTTTTAGACAATTGTTTATTTTGCAAAAGAAAAAGGAGTTTCATTTTAACAAAAATAGCTTAAAACATTTGTATATTTTGGTTACACATAACTAATATATTCAAATTTATAATTATATTTGCAAATAGTTTTGGTTATTTAAGATATGTATATAACTTATAATTTGAGTATGTAAATTATGTTTCGAATATTTCGTATATTTTACTGATTTTCAGTTCAACTCTCATATTTAGAATGCTTTTTTAAAAAATCATCTGATTACTCATGGCTATCTAATTAGCTAGGATTCCTTTTAATCCGGTTTAGAAACCTTAATTAGTGTGTCTTCCCTTGAAGGCTTTTCCAAGTTGTAGCTCCATAAATTAATCATGTCCGGGTTCATTTTGACCTCCTAATGTTGATAGACGTGGTACAGGCGATTATGTAGGCTTGTTATACATGTTTCTACTGAAAATACTCCTACAAACTTACATTCCTCTAAATCAATCCTCACGACCGCGACTCAGCTTATCTTAATGAGTATATCTATATCATTCTCTTCTCACTGGCAATGAAGATGATCGCGAGAGTGGCTCCACAGATTCTGTTCTTAGCTCTGGGGTCGTTGCTGAAGAAATGGAGACACATGATCGAAGAAGAGGCGTTCCAACTCTACTTGAAGATTCATTAGGTACACAAGCAGAAGCATTACGAGGTTGGACTGGCTGTAACTCTAGCTCAATACCTTGTTGTTGTTGTGGATAAGTTTCAGCAACATCAAGCACTTGATGGTCATATTCTTCAATAGATGCAACCGTGCTTGTTTCTGTTCTAACAGTGGAATCATCGCCGTAATAACCATGTCTTCTTTTCTTTCTTGTCGCTTTTCCCCAACCTTTAATCGTGTCTCTTATCCTCTGAGGTATCAGAGCCGCTTTATAGTTCGTTCCCATCTAGGAATCAAACAGATGAAACAACCCATTAGGGAACAATCAAAAGTCAGAAATCTTAGATAGACTTTTACTCAATTACCTGAGCGACCAGTGCATATAGTGGTAGTGTGCTGTAGCTGCATAGAAACTGTCCAGCAAACCTACAAAGAGAAACTCAATTACTTTTAATTCATATGCGCAACAGTCTATAGGCTATCAGGGGAGAGAAAAATGGTTTCATTACCCTAACGTAAGTCGAAAGTAGACAAGGAGATGATTCTTAAGGAAGCAAGAGTTGTAACCAAACTGCCACTGAAGAAAATATCAAGAGCAAATGTACTGTAAGTTCAAAAAAAAAAATCTATAGGCCTACAAAAGATCAGTTCCTTATATAGTTCATTTGTCATACCCAGAACCAGAAGAATGAAGCCAGTTCAAAAGAATTCTGTTGGAGAATGGAAAGCAGTTAGCTGCAAGTTTTATCAAGACTCTGACCATGGGACCTAGGGATGTTAAGGAAAAAATATTGCAAACCTGGAACAGTATGAAGTGGATAAGGGACAAGAGCAGTTCTGGTTTATTGAACCAGAAAAGCTCATCTCTAGGTCTCAGCTTAACTCCAGAAGGATATTCTGTTAAACCAGCATTCTCCAATGCCAAAGTTGCTATTACATGTTGCAGCTTGGTACCAACCAAAAGAACAAGCTGGAAAACAAAAATGGAGTTGAAATTTTACTAAAGCTGCCATGTTCTGAAATTAAATGAAAATGTAGTTCTTACAGTGACAGGTATGATTGCTATCCAGAAATAGAGATTTGATCCTGCAGTATCAAGAAGCAGATTTAAAACCAAATCCTATAATATGAAAGATTTTTCACTGTTTGAGTAAAAGGAAACAAAAGAAAATGATCATTTGTCTTTTAATTTGATTTACTCGAACCTCTAATATTGAAGAGCATGAAAGCAACTACGAACCCCCAAAGCGGCCCACTGCAGAAGATCAACGAAGCAAAACTATTCAGTTAGTAATAAATACTAATATGATTTGTGATAGACATATGGTAGCAAAGTGAAATAATTTTTAGAAAAACAAGAGATCTCTGAACTTGATAAATATAGAGGTTAAGTTTGGATATATCACACTATGTTTCTACAAGACAAGGTAGATCACCTTACACCAACGATCCTTTGGAACTCTTCCTCCATAGAGCGAATCATGTAGCTGTGAAAATCGTACTTCAATGTGAGGTGGTGATTCTGCTCATCAAAGAAAGAAAAAAAAGGAGAAACAGCACTAATTAATTTTATATAGATGTAACATTGTTGTCGTCACTCATACATGATTGACAACGAGAGTGGAAAGAGCAAAGATTCATATGGCATAAGGGTATCACTCACCACAATGAATCCTTTCCGGAGAGTAAGATAGTCAGAACGAACAACAGAATGTCCGAATTGCCTGAAGAAACATGTCTGCAAACATAACAACCGAAGACATCACAGTCTATATGAGCCGATGATTCAGACAATGTATACTGCGTGAATTTCAAAAACTATCAGCTTAGCTTGGTGAATACATACCATTCTGGTTTATTCCAAACACTAAATGTAACTAAAACTCAAGACAATAGTTTGATCTAAACAAACGATAAAGGAAATAAAGAAATGCATATTCAAAGTTGTTCTCATACCACCCATATAAGCAATCTGTTCTTGGCCAGAGGAGCAGATGTATGATACTGAACAAACGTTGTCTGCCTTCGTAATACTTTTTCCCTTGTCACCGCTTCCTCAAATAAAGGAGCAAATTATCAAAGACATGAGCACTGAATAATCAAAGCCTCAAAACTACATGAACGAGCAAGCAAACAAAACATAATGCTAAAGAAACTTGTTAACATCACTATAAAAATGTCGACTCCAAGTTGTAGACTGAGTCATTCGTGCTCACCAGTTAAGCAATCATGTCGATCCATGCGAGCTACATCTTCCCAGATCCTCCAACTATGAATCTGGATAAGAGAAGCAGGCCAATCAAGCATGTTAAAAAAAACAGAGGTTCTTCCAAGATCTAAACACTACTGAGTTGCTTATTTTATGGAGAAGCTAGAACTTCAGCTGAAGAAACAAGGAGATGCAACCTTGACGATGGCTAGGAGCATGGTCAAGCAGCTGTAAGTAACATGTGTAACCGCCATTATAAAAATGAAGCGATGCAACTGTTCTAGGCCTTCGTATGAAACAAACGGCTCATGCCCCTGCCAGATTGAATATAGTCCCCTAAGAAAATAACCAACAGATTCTAAATTCTAAAGCTTATAACCATATTTTAAGTTTACCTCGCTACAAGTAGCAGCATGGTGAATGCCTTCCTCCACCAGCCTTCTTCTCCTAAAGATGCTGAAAAAGAAGGATTTGGTCAAGAGATTCCTCTGGACAGATGATTCGTTTTCAAGTTCCTCCTTAATCTCAGATCGTGTACAAGGAACGAATCTGACGTTGTAGAAACTTGATGGGACACATATGTTGGCTATAGTGCTAGATGTAGCTGTCAGAAGAAGTGATATGAAGCCAAGCAGCATCAACTCTGCTCCCGCCCCCCAAAAAAAGAGACAAAATATTCAGGAAAACAAACACACACACACACAAATGATCAATCATGAAGAAAAGTGTATGGTGAATCAAAAGAAAACCTTCTTTCATCTTCTCCAAAGCAGCAAACAAAGGTTTCCTCTTTGTTTTTCTCAACCACTATGCCCAAAACAAAAAACAAGCGATTGAGCAAAAAGAGGTTGAAGATGATTAGACATATGAATGGAGGAGGGTACGCACAGTGCTAAGACGATTAATGGAGCGCTCAACGATCAGAGAAACAACGACGAAGACAGTCAAGACTAGAGCAACAGACCAAGTGGGAGATAAAGCCAAGGATCTCTCATTTGATTCTGCTTCGTTTTCTTCTCCTTCTCCCATTGGACTTTTTTAAACAACGCAAAAAAAATTGAAACTTTGGGAAACTTACCTAGAAACAAGATCACATTCCCTTTGATTCTACAAGTTTAGAATCTTCGGAGAGATTATTAA
The DNA here is from genome assembly GCA_018703725.1 of Brassica juncea. NCBI lineage: Eukaryota > Viridiplantae > Streptophyta > Magnoliopsida > Brassicales > Brassicaceae > Brassica > Brassica juncea. The sequence continues at coordinate 45,883,777 of CM031936.1, read as the reverse complement.
GTAACAAGCGATCGAAACCAAGTAAGTTTGAAATCCTGTGATGAGATTTGTTGACTGCAGTGAAGTCCTAGATACTCAATCAATCATTCAGCGGCAGAGCGTCGTTGAGAGAGAGAGAGAGATATGCTTTGCTAAGGTGAATATGAATTTGGATTTTAGAAAATCGAATTATTATTTTGAAGTAGAAAACAAAAGCTGTGTTCAGGTCACAACTGGTTGACTTCATGTGCAGTCATGGTTAGCTGTGCTAAGTACGTAGATTTGTGTTATCGAGCCGACCAAACGAAAATAAATAATAAATGTTGACAAGAAAAGGAGGAAAAGCAGAGCCAAGAAGATTCTGACAGATAGGCCTGGGCACGGATCGGATATCCGGATTTTTTAAGGTATTTGTGATTTGCTTCGAATGCTACGGATATCTAATTTTCCGATTTGCTTTGCTTCGGAAAAATACGGATATTCGGAAAAACGGATATCCGGAAAATAAATAGATATTTGCGGATATTCGCGGATACTTACGGATATCTCATTTGTTTTGATTAATACAAAAAAAATCTTACAATTTGATACAAATTTGTTTTGTAAAAATATTTTTTGCATGATATAAAAGATAAAAATTAAAAGAAGTATTGAATCTTCATATTTTGTAAATTTTTAAACTTAGTTAAAAATTATAATAACACAAAACATAAGAAACAAATTATAATTGTCATAAATGTTTTCTCTTCTTTTTATGTAATACTTTTATATTAGTAATAATATGGATATAATCTATCAAATCATATGTTAGAATAATAATTATATAATTTTATACATTTAAAACTTTAAATATAATCAAAATATACATGTATTTATATATTGACGGATCGGATCGGATATTCGCTTCCCAAAATTTTAATATTTGTGATTTGCTTCGATTTTAACGGATATTGAATTTTAGTATTTGCTTTGCTTCGAAAGCTTACGGATATCCGGAATTTTCGGATCAAATAGCAACGAATAACGAATCGAATCAAATTTAACGGATAAAATGTCCAGCCCTACTGACAGATACCCGAAAACAACCTTCCTCAGCTTCACATGATAAGATACTCTACTCGCTTTTTCACTCTTATGGGACCTACCTTCCTTTTTCTGGTTCCCTTTTGTTTGTGTTCTTCGTAAACTATTCGTCGATATCTAATTACATTTTTTTTGTTATAAACACTTATCTTAATTGCTAGGTTACATGGATATCCCGTCCAAATTCAATTCCGTGTTTCATGTTTGGAAAACATATTTTTAGAACGTAAGAATAGTTTCATGGAAAGGAGGAAGAACTTTCAATTTGTTTAATCTTCGTTCTCGAAAGTATCGCATCGCATAATTATGTTGGTTAAACAATAATACGAATAGATAAGCTGTCCGTCTCTTTAAGAAACTTAGCTGGACCCGGAAGCTACCCTAAGGGCAAGTGCAATGGAGGTCCCTTAGGGGTCCCTTGGAGGGGAGGACGCGGAGACCGAGAAAGAAAGAGAAGGAAAAGTTCCTTAATTAAGGGACTTTTCGGGACGTCCCTTAGTCCTTACCGACCAAAAAAAAAAAAAAAAAAATCCCTTAGCTAAGGGACTAAGGAAAGTCCCACCATTGCTGATGCCCTAAGAGGCTAAGACAATAAATGCCTTGGAATATGAGGTCTTGAAATTAATGTTAATTTTTCTTTCTTTTTTGGTAATTCGTTAAACACCACCAAATTGTTAGCAATTCTAGTCGCCGACAAATAAAAAAATACTACTACAATTATAGTAAACAAAAATGGTGACGCAATCGCTTGCATGGACGATCCGGGCAACGTGCAAATTCTCATGAAAAATAGAAAGAAAAAGCGAAGCTCCGCAAGAGATTTCGATCGAGGAGGGCTCCACATTAGTCTTCTTACTTCACAGTTACGACTTTTACAAGTACAAATCTGAAGCCGTGCGTGTGCGTGCATCGTGCATGCCAAACTGAAAATGAGTATTATTCATATTCTCAGGTAGGTGCACAAAGGAAAAAAAAAGGGTATTCATATTCTTTGTTAAACGGCCTTATAGTACTTAAAAGAAAATGTATATATACTACTTTTTTGACTATAATATCTTATACTACTTAATTCCTAATGAATACAAATCTTCTCTACCCTTCTCTTATCTTTCTTATGGGTTCCAGTTTTTTGTTAAACACAAAGGAAAAGGTTTCACGCATGAATTTATGATTTATCATCATTGAATTCTCTAATGAGATATGAGTTTGGACGCGATAATTTAGATTGAAATAATTTAGATTGAAAATTACCAAAACAATACGATTTGGAAATGATAATATAAGGTGTAAAACGTTTGACAACCATTAAGAAAAGAACAAATATGTGGAATCGAGATCTGATCTATTTTATTAACTCAATTAATCGACCGTATGTGATACATTTTTGTTACCCAAAACAGAATTTTCAAACTTAACATCCATAATAATATAATATAGCTCTCGAGAAAATTAAAATAATACCATTTAAGATATAAAAATATTTAAATTTCAAAATTCTCTTTGAGCAAGTATTGAAAAATTAATATTCTCAATTCAAATTTTGTATTGAATTTTTAAAAACGATTATAAACTACTAAAACTATCAAAGTCCTATATTAAAAATTTAGTTATCAATGATTTAAAAATTTTGTTCTAAGAAGATGCAAATGTTCACAAAACTATATGAGTAGGAAGTCTGATTTAATAAATAGTAATATTTAAAATATACTAAATATCTATATTAATATTATTATATTTAATTTATATCATAAAAATAGATAAATGTGAGTGTTTGAATTTATTTATCAGAAAATAATTGTAAATAAAAGTCTTATTTTTATTTATGTGCTTACACCAATTTAATGTACACGTAATAGTTACTAGTTTCTCAATTATTTGATATATATTTTTATTTTATAAATCATTATAAAAATTTGTAAAAAATTAAAATAGGTAAAAATATGTATATATAATGTTCACTCTTTGCAAGATGCGGGTCTTAACCTAGTTTAATATACAGGAGGATGCTTATTGACTAAGTAGCATCTAATGCTTATTGACTAAGTATGAGATGACTAAAAGTGTATTATATTAGTTTTACAGTTTTAGAGGATGATTGTTTGCAATTTTTGGATTAGTTTTTGGTTTTTGTTTTTCCAAAAACTATTTTGCATCCAATCATGATTTTGAAAAAATAGATTTTCTAAACTATAGAGAAACTAGTTTTTGCAAATAACTGTATTTTCAACATAAAAACCAAAAGTCAAGTTTTCATGGTTTCTTCTTCATTTACGGTGGATTTCATTTTCTTTTAATTTTTTATTATATTTATGTATTAATATAAAATAAAAATAAAATGATAACTGATATAAAATAATAAGGTTTAATAAGAATAATATGGTTACCATTGGTACCATTTATGAAAATTTGTGATGCATTCTTTTAATAATTTTAATTAATAATAAGAAATTAACTTCTACGTTAATTTTTTAAAAATATCCGACCAAAAATCATTAATAAAATTTTTGAAAAACCAAAAGATTAAAAATAAATAAATAAATTCAGAACTCAAAATATATTTAAATAATTATCTACAGTTTACTAAACTTATAAAAATATATTTAAATTTTATTTAGTATGTTTAAATAATAAACTAACTATCAATTCTATATTGTTTAATATGTGTGGAAGTGAATAGTATTTAAAATTCTAACTATTGATATTTTTGTTTATAATATTTGCATTATAGAAGGTTTTTAAAATATGACTAGTCTTTATTTTGATTAAATTTTTAATTATATATTGTCTTTTTACTGCATTAACTATGTATTTTCATATATATATATATATGAATTTTTGTTTATCTTTTTAGTTTGCATTATTTTGTTGAAATAATTTTATTTAATAAATAAATGTACATGAAGTGGTTGTATCTTGTATTAATTTTTATAGTAAATAATCTACTATAATTAATTTTTATTTCGTATTCAAAAAATAATAATATAGTAAAATTTAAAACTAAAAATCATCATTCAAGTTTTTTAGAAACTCAAAGTACAGCAAAATCAAACAATTAAAATAAATAAATATTTCATTAATTTTTAAAACAAAAACCAAAATCACCATTCATAGTTTTCCAGAAACTAAAAACTACAGCAAAATCAAAAACTAAAACCCAAAATCTAAAAACTAAAAACCAAAAGTCAAAAATCAGAAACTAAAATCTAAAAACTATTTAAACAATCATCACCTTACTTCGTTAACATGGTTTACGAGTTTCAACATTGTTTCTCTAGTCACAAACTTCTAGTCAAAGGTACACTTTATAAGTTCTTTTTTTTGTCAACTTTTCGTTTTATTAAACGAAGTCCAATGGGCATGATATTACAAGCAGATTCAAACTCTAATTACAAAATTCTAAAAAAGCCCAAATAGAACCTAGGACGATTAGAGATAAGTGTATCTCTGTAAGGGTGGCACGTAGCGTGACACGTGCTTAATCCTGGTTACATTACGTCGAGAACCGAGTTGCGAGAGGTGGTGTCGTATCTCTGCCGGTTCATGCCGTCGATCTCCATCTCAGTTCGTTTGAAGCTGCTTGTTTGCTCAACAATCCTTCAATCGCCGCCAGTCACCAAGGTTTCCTTCTCCAATCGTTAGGATTTCATCTAGGGAAAATGAAGAGCCTTGAAATTGGAGGATCACTTTAGCTGGGTGTTGGATATGACCCGAGAAGGCAAATGACATTTCTGGAACTAAAATGGATTGAAGGGATCGTCAAGAGATGCGGAATGGCTCCTGATATACCCACGATCTAAGGCTGACCACCTAAGAACGGATGTAGTGCGTTGGCTAACCACCAAACAATACACAAAGATGAATTTGGCTGACCACCAAATCAACAAGCCGGTTCACACCAATGAACTAGCTAAAGAACTCCCTCTCTCACTCAGAGAAAAGAATAATCGAAAATAAACTCAAATTTCAAACTGATTTTATTCATGAGAAAGATTACATATTTATACTACTTGTAGTCAAAGAAAAATAAAGAGAATTGTGGGAAAACAAGACATAGAAAATAGAAACATTGACTAGAATATTAATAATGAGTCAAAGCACGAAAATTGATGAAGACCAGCCAAGAAGACCCTTCGGCTACTGTCCAGGTTCATTCTGGTCGTTCTGGTCCATGGCGGTAAGGATCTGGACGTGGGCTGGATGATCCACACAGCCCGTATTCGCGAGAATTGAAGATCACCTGATTTGTAAATTGCATAATTCCCACATCTGAACTCCGTTTGATCTGATTCTTCTTCGAGGAGCTCCGTAATTGAGTTGAGCACATTTTACAAGTGATTTCATGCGTATAAGACTCGTGGTTTGGAAGATATGAGTCAAAAATGAGCATATATCATTACTGCTTCCCATGATCAAGCCATGCATATTTGTTTTGCTCGGTGTGCTATCCCAGGACACATCATTCACTCCCTCTTCAAAACGATTTGTCCCCAAATCTGGAACATTAAAAGGAAAAGGAGTATATGCAAAGGAATCATAATCAGAACATTGCTCACCTTGAGTTTGGTCCGGTTTTTGAATGGAAGAAAATCTTTCTTGGTTTGCTTGACGGCCATGGTTTTGTTCTTCATCTGGCCCTTCCTGCATTGACACAAAGCTTCCAAGACCAATTTCATATGCACCAATATCAAGAGCATTCAAAGGACCAGAAAATTCATCCTTGTTCAAAACGTTTTCAGAATCCTTTTCAAACTGAGAAATCAATTCAAAACTACTTGGATTCTCTGGTTGTAAAATGGTTAATTGAAAACAAGATTCATCAAGAATTGATTCAGATTGAGAAGAAAATAAGTTCTTATGTTCACAAGATTTCAAACCTGCCATTGGCTCATGTGTGTAGTCATCGAAAATTGGCAATAAGACTGAAAATTCTTCTTTTTCTTGCTTAGTTTCAGGGTTGTCATTCTCCAAAGTCACCAACGGTTTATGATTTTGGCACTTGTTAGCATAATGACCGATCCTATGGCATTTGAAGCACCTGGTGGAATGAGCTTTGCTTGTGGTTTTCAAAGCTTTGCTTTTATCAAAAGAAAGCACATTAGTTTTCAAATTGGAATTTGAGAGAGAAGAGAAGTTACATCGTTTTAGATCATGATGTTTTGGTGTAGAGGTAGTGTTGGTGTTTCCCTTCTTTTTGAGTCGCTGAATAGCAAAAATTGCCTTATGCAACATCTTCTCCAAACTAGCATAAGTCTGAAACTCGTTCTGATCAAGCATATCACGTACAGTTGCTTCTCTTGGTTTTGGTGAAAGGACGATCACCATTTCTGACTTTCCTCTCATCATCATTTAACATGTTTTGTCTCTTCTTCTGGTTTCTTTATTTCTGCACAAAATCAAACCTATTAGAAGTAAACTGTTTCTTATCTCCAAAAATCAATTGCTCTTTTTTCCAACACGGTTTTGAAAGGATAATAAACGTCTAGTTGTGGTTTTGAAGCCTCATTTGATTTCTTGAGAAGTCCAAACATCCTGAAAAACACTAATCAAAAGAGTTAACAAATAAAAAATCCCTCAGACTCTCAAAGTGTTTAGCTCACGATTTTTAGGTGATCACTGAGTGTTCTTTTCACTGGTTCAAAGGATGATAGGCAGTCAAAATTCAGCAATCAAAACCCCAAAGCAACAATGGTAAGAGATAGATAGAGAGAAAAGAGAAATTTTGTGAAATCCGCTATAATGACCCCAAGACTGGATTTCTCTTCAGCCAGCAGGATTACTCTTCCACCACCTAGCCAAAACTCAATTTTTTTTAAAATTTTTTTTTTCGTTTTTGTTTTTTTTTCTTTTTTTTTTTATGGCCTAGGTAAGAAAGTGGCCCGGATTTAAGATAAAAAGAAGAAGAAGTATTTATAAGAAGATGAAAAGATAGAAACAAACCAACCAAAGTGGCTCTGATACCAAATGAAGAGCCCTGAATTGGAGGATCACTTTTAGCTGGGTGTTGGATATGATCAGAGAAGGCAAATGACACTTCTGGAACTGAAATGGATTGAAGGAATCGTCAAGAGATGCGGAATGGCTCCTAATATACCCACTATCTAAGGCTGACCACCTAAGAACAGATGTAGTGTGTTGGCTAACCACCAAACAACTCACAGAGATGAATTTGATTGACCACCAAATCAACAAGCCGGTTCACACCAATGAATTAGCTAAAGAACTCTCTCTCTCACTCAGAGAAAAAAAGAATCGAAAATAAACTCAAACTTCAAACTGATTTTATTCATGAGAAAGATTACATATTTATACTACTTGTAGTCATAGAGAAATAAAGAGAATTGTGGGAAAACAAGACATAGAAAATAGAAACGTTGACTAGAATATTAATAATGAGTCAAAACACGAAATTGATGAAGACCGGCCAAGAAGACCCTTCGGCTACTGTCCAGGTTCATTATGGTCGTTCCGGTCCATGGCGGTAAGGATCTGGACGTGGGCTGGATGATCCACACGATCCAAATTCGCGAGAACTGAAGATTACCTGGTTTGTCAATTGCATAACTACAACATCTGAACTCTGTTTGATCTGATTCTTCTTCGAGGAGCTCCGTAATTGAGTTGAGCACATTTTCTAAGTGATTTCATGAGTAGAAGCCTCGTGGTTTGGAAGATATGAGTCAAACAATGAACATATATCATTATTGCTTCCCATGATCAAGCCATGCATGTTTGTTTTGCTCGGTGTGCTATCTCAGGGCAAATCAGAAAAGCTTTGGTAGAAGACGAGAACAGAACCTTGTCGGAACACTAACCGATAGGCAGCTCCAACTCCGCTAAGCTCTGCATCGAATCTCCAAAGGATAATCCGAATCTCGAAACTTGACCATCTTGGATACTTCGCTTCACATTGACGAAGACTGATTCCAAATCAGAATCAAGAGGCGAGCTTTACTAACAATAAGAGAACTTAAACCTCTAAGATCAGCGGATAAAATAAGTTTAGAACAGAAGGATTCGAGAAAAGATTTAGTAAATGCAACCCAAAATCAAAGAACATAACACATCCATGAAGAAAAGCTTTGATTTTGAGTTGATAACACTACAAAAGTCGCCAAGCGAAAACCTAGAAATCGTCTACCCGAACAGAGATATTGCCATGCGAAGATATTTTCGATCTCACGATCGAAAATATTTACAAACAAAAGAGATCAATTCAATTATATAACTGAATCGAAGATAAAGCTTTTCATCTCTTCTTCCCCCGTGAAAGATTCGGAGAAAGAGAACGGTGAGAAGAGAGAGAGAGCTAAATTTTGGTAAACTTTATAAGTTACTAACAACCTTTTTTAAATTGAGCCTGGTTTTAGTTAAATTAACCATAAATAGTTTTTGTTAGTTAATGTCCCACATCGAAAAAAGTATACGAGGTCATAGGTTTTGTGTAAGAACCTTATTTTACTACCATAGGACAACTGATATTTGTAAAGAATAATAAGAACATAAACTAAAATTTCAATACGAAAATATAAAAATAAAGAAGAATTGCAGAGTCGAGATAGTTAATCTCTTTCCTTAAATCTTTAAACGCCCCGTAGTGTGACGGTTTTATGGCGCTCAGATTCCCAAGATACAACTGCAGCATTGTTTCTGTTTACCATCACCGAAAAACAGAATCTATCGAACCTATTTCTGTGATGTACTCTCAGACTCAAAAGAATAAAAAATACTAGCATAACTATTCTGAGTGGGAGAAATGTTCTTGATTGTATGAATGTGTGTGTTTTCTAAATGGCTCACAAGCCTTTATATAGAAATATAATGAGAAGCACAAGTTTCATTTTTCAACACAAAAATGAAACCTCCATAGTGCACTAATGGAGTTTTTTAATTCTTGTCATTATTATGTGAATTTATTCCACATTTTGACCAAGAAATTAAAGAATAAAATTATTATTGTTTTGACCAATTCAAACAAAATAATATACTTTAAAATGGATTTCTTTTTTATATTTTATCAATATAAAAGATCAACATATATTTGGTTTATAAGATTAAGTCAATGAACATGAAGTCCAACTAACAAATCAAAAAACCCAAATCCAAGTTCAAATATCCAATGTGTGTATTTGCTTCTTTATACAAGTTTTTCAAATCACACACATTAGACCTCCATTTCTCATTCAAATAAAACTTCTTTTTTGACATATGAATACATTATTCATAATGTTCAAAAAATAGTTCCAACAATCCCCCACATGAATAGAAATGACTCTAGACACTAGACGACTCGACAGACTTTCTAGATAAGACTCAACTTCCGAGACAAGACTCGACAAGACCTAACTAAGGACTTTTGAGAGTACAAACGAAAAATCCACTGCATGATGAGTTGGTAGCAATTTTTCAGCCTTGAACCAGTCATTGTTAATAGCTATCGGATTTACTCGGCCAGGAGGTGGCCATGATGTCTTGAACCTCCCGGGCTTTGGTGTAAACCTAGACAATAGCCATAACACAGCTTCATTCTCTCACAGAACTAGGTTCTCTATTGTGTTCATTTTGGCCGTGAACAGTCTTGGTTAATCATGAGTGAACTTGGAGAATATAGCCTTTCCTTCATTCTCCTAGAAACGGCCCCATTTCACACTCACAAGGTGATTTGCCATTAACTTTGTTTAGAGGAGTATCATGTACTACTCCATTCATATCTCAAAGCTATGGACACAAATCATTAAAAGCTAATGCTTATCCTGTATTCCTTACATGTAGCACTGTTTAATCATCATAGGAATTGGGTATAGACCGAAGTCTTACAGTGCTTTGGGCAGACTTAGTTTCACTTAGTTGTCTCCTTGAACCTATTTCTTGGGATCTCCAGTCAGTTAGGTAGAGTTACCGCGAAACCTCATCTTAATTCACAGGCGACCCATTCCTTTTGATGATATAACAATTTGATCTCATGACACACCTTTAATTAAAGGATCCTAGGTTGTCACCATAGTGAACATAATCTCTTGAGATTAGTCGAGATCAATTGTCTAATGATTTTTGTCATCTTTTATTCAAGATACAATTAACTATTATACACAAAACTCAGTGTATGACACTAGTTTGTTTTTTTTTTAATAAAAAAAATATATTGTGATAACTATCACTAAGTTCATTTGGCCTCTTGCCAACGACTTTATATGGTAAGCAAAGCTTCCCCCCACATTTCTTGAGATAGCTCAAAACATGCATAATTACATTTAACATCTCTTAAGAGTTTAGAAAATTAATCTACAACTCCTTTAGATTTAAATGAATTAAAAGCAATTTCAAAAATTATTACAATTTTCTTGAAAAATGTGTTTCATTCTTAGAAATTCACATTTTACATCCAACTATTTTCATAGTTTTCTTAAGTTGATTTATAAATCCAACTTGTATGTTTTGGATCTTTCCAAACACATATTTTGCTTTTTAGCAAATAAACATATCATTACAAGATATTATTTTACCATCAAAACCATTATATGATTATTTTCAACCATATTGACTTTATAAACTACAATACACATGTTAGTTTCAGTCATATTGGTCTGAAAATTCTCATTGTTTTTGTATGGTCAATCTTTTTACAACTAGCGTTTAAGCATTGACAAAATATGAATGTTTTGATCATTATCAACAACATTATCTTTTCTAAATGAAAAATGATTCTTATGTGGCAGACCTCTCCCAAACTTAATTTGGGGCGTCGACTCACGAATCCATTTCCATTTATACAACATGATTCCTTAAGAATCAAAATGTTCTTTCTGACGACGGTTTCACCATATTTTTGAAACTTGAATCATTTTTTTTCCTCTTGATCAAACACTTAATAATCAAATTAAGTTGTTCCAAAAAATCTGAAACAGAAATAAAAAACGTTAGCATTCTTGATAACTAAAACAAATAATTATCTTTAGCCAAGTCAAAGCATTAACAGATTTTGAACAAATAAATTATTTGATCATGTAAACTGACGAATTTGATCACAACTAAATGCAAAACAAATACACAAAGTAAATGCATTAAAAGCTTTAAAAAAAAACCACAAGAACAAACGCTCCACAGTTGCTAATATATGCAAGATCAAACGCTTGAATTTTGATAAAAACCAGTCGTATAAGCATGATTAGATCATACAAGTCACACTTTTGTTTCAAAATAATTTTAAAAATCAAGCGAAAGTGCAACACGATGGTTTCAACACGTCAAAAGACAAATCAAATCAAATTGTTTTTTTTTTTTCTTTCAGAAAATCTGTAACTAATGATCAACGCTTGATGATAAAGAAGATTCACAGAAAAACAATAGCTAAGATTATTATAAGAAATCCCTGCGTATGATCGATCTGAAAAGATCATAACAATTGCTTTTTCATCACCATGGATTCTCGAATTCCTGTTTTTATGATAAACAAGATCCGATTCCAGCATCTTTAACCTGTTCTTAAAAAAAACTTTTAACAAATATCAGTATTGTTAGTGCAGAAGCATAAACAATGTTTAAAGATTTAAGAGTGTAAGAACCTTATTTTACTACCATAGGACAACTGATATTTGTAAAGAATAATAAGAACATAAACTAAAATTTCAATACGAAAATATAAAAATAAAGAAGAATTGCAGAGTCGAGATAGTTAATCTCTTTCCTTAAATCTTTAAACGCCCCGTAGTGTGACGGTTTTATGGCGCTCAGATTCCCAAGATACAACTGCAGCATTGTTTCTGTTTACCATCACCGAAAAACAGAATCTATCGAACCTATTTCTGTGATGTACTCTCAGACTCAAAAGAATAAAAAATACTAGCATAACTATTCTGAGTGGGAGAAATGTTCTTGATTGTATGAATGTGTGTGTTTTCTAAATGGCTCACAAGCCTTTATATAGAAATATAATGAGAAGCACAAGTTTCATTTTTCAACACAAAAATGAAACCTCCATAGTGCACTAATGGAGTTTTTAATTCTTGTCATTATTATGTGAATTTATTCCACATTTTGACCAAGAAATTAAAGAATAAAATTATTATTGTTTTGACCAATTCAAACAAAATAATATACTTTAAAATGGATTTCTTTTTTATATTTTATCAATATAAAAGATCAACATATATTTGGTTTATAAGATTAAGTCAATGAACATGAAGTCCAACTAACAAATCAAAAAACCCAAATCCAAGTTCAAATATCCAATGTGTGTATTTGCTTCTTTATACAAGTTTTTCAAATCACACACATTAGACCTCCATTTCTCATTCAAATAAAACTTCTTTTTTGACATATGAATACATTATTCATAATGTTCAAAAAATAGTTCCAACAATTTGTTTGACTAGTATAAAGTGAAGAGATTTTCGTTTCTAGAAATTCATATTTGAGCTTTGACAAAAAAAAAAAAAAATTCATCTTTACGCTTGGGGCAATGACGCAGCTTACTAACCAGGCGCGTCTATTGCTGGTTGAAAACTATTTCCAAACCCCGTTATGGGCCTAAACGTGTCTTGGGCCTTCGAAAATTTCTGGAAGGGTTTTATTCGAGGTAAAGCTTGACAATTTCAAATTAAATATTCCTTCTGTTTTTTTTTTATATAATGTTTTAGAAAATACTTTTGTTTCAATTTATATGATACTTTTAAACTTCCAATGAAAAACTATTAACGTATCTGATTAAAATATTAAAATTTAATTTTTTTCTTATTTGTTCTGAATAGTAACGATTAATTACTTTTGGTTATTTTTTGTTGTTGTGCTTTTATAAAAGTTACTTTTTCTTATTTTGTGTGTTTATCCTAATACATAAAAAAACAGAAGTAGTATTATTTAATTTGCATGCATACTGGTTTTTCTGTAATTCAGAAAACTTGAAAACCACTGTTCTTTTGACAGATTAGTCGGCAAATTTATCTTAATAATATAAGATTATACTCAATTCATGCTTATGGTTCTCGTAGTAGTTTGATAACTGGTTCTCGAGTCGTTTAATAAGGTTTAATATAGCCAATGCACAACTACTCAACTCAACCTGTTGTATCGAAATGTAAGCCAACTCACGCATCAAAACCAGAGGGTGAGCCTTAAGGTAATTTATAACGCAAAAAGACTCATCATAATTTTAATCTTGCTCCAACATGGCAAGGCATTAACGATTTGACTGGGCTGCCTAATTAAAATGGGATTTAATGATCCATAAAGCAAAGATCTTTCGGTCAAAAACAAAAATTAAAATAAAACCAAGCTCTCGATAATCAAATACTCAAGATCCTGGCATCCTGCTGATTACTCAGAAACAATGGAGAAACTGGAGTGTATAAGAACTCAACTTATAGAATTGAATCACGGAGCTGTGCAGTGGGGACAAAGCAAACTATTATTTCGCTTTTATTAAAGAATACGGTGTTCCATACTCTTAAATCAGCATAAGCCTCATTTTGGAAAGATTCTACTAACCAAAACTTCCTTAAATAATTGAGTTTGGAACTTTATAAAAGTCAAAAGCTTATTGGATTACAAGGTCTATCGAACAAGAACAACACAAATTTATAGCCAAACAATCTGCAAGAAATTGCATAGTCTGGGGTTCGAACCCCAGACCTGGGTGTAGAAGCCTTTAAACCTTAACCAGTAGGCTACCAAAAAATTACTTTTATAAATTTGTGTTATTCTTATTCGATCATTTGGTTTATAGAAAATAAATACCGTAAATGTAAATGCATTTTACACGTATTTTACGCATAAGATGACATAATAACATCAGTAGAAAATTTTAAAAAAGTTTAAGATAAACTTCACTATGAATAAAAAACAATGATAAAATTTGGATACTACTTTTTAAACTACATTCAATCAAAATACTATAACATTTAAGTTTAGGATTTAGTATTTAGGAGGATGGAGTTAGGTTTATAAGCACTATATAAAATATTTTATAAAACATTTATAAAAGATTTCGGAGAATTAGTTTAATTTTTTTTCAACACATATAAAGTATTTATGAAAATGATTATTCTTTCAAGGTAAATTTAGAAAGTGATATCAAATTTGTGGTAAAATTACCAAAAACAAACTATACAATATATGTGGTTTATATTTATATAAACTATATATTAATTATTAATTTATATTTATATTAAGACCATAGTTTTTTAAAAATTATCATCTAATTATTTTATCGAATTGTGTCAAAATTATATTGATACAACTGAAATTGATATAATTTACTAATTTTTGTGTTTATTAATTCATCTAGTATTATTTTATGAACTTTTGCCTTTGAACCACCATTTCTTCGGTGACTACCACAACCAATACAGCCGTTATAAAAGTTTCTTCGTCTGCAGATTACTTCATCAACATCACATGTTCAACATTCTACAATCTCTTGAATATTGGTATGATGGTATCTACAGCGATTTGAGTAATGGTTCCATTCATCTACGTTGGTATCATAACAGTGAAACGATTAATAGTGATCAACTCAAGTTGAACGTATAAAGAATATTTATCACAACAGATACAATTTAAGAATCATCTGTTATGTCATTTCAACCTTTGAAACAAAACATGAATGTGTGTACCACTATATTGAATAACATGCATTTAAGATTTAAATCTGTAACATTTAGCAAAACATAAACACGAGAGAAAAATGTTAGATGGGCTTTATATTAAAATAAGGGAAGTTGGTCTGGATAGCAACAAAACAAAGCATAATTCAATATCTAAAAAAAAATATCTCCATTATTTTATAATATATACTATATTATTTCTAGGATCCGGTTAATGAAATATCAAAGTATTTTCTTTTTCTTTGATTATCAACTACCACCGCTCTTCTTCGATCTCCGCCACTTTGCCTTTCGTCGCCATTACAATACAATCATTTCCGCTTCTGAAATCCAGTGTTACAATTGAGGCGCCTTCAATTCTCTTTTCACAGCATCGATGCATGTCAGATTAGTTTTTTTTTTTTTTTTGTCGACACCCATCTTCTAAGATCAAGTGGTAGTCGGTCTTGAGTCGTTCCGAAGAGACGCTCTGTCCGGCTGGGTTCTGATCTATATGGGAAAAGAGAACACCGCTGCATCTCGCCTCCTTTGCGAGAGAATCTGCATGCACATTCCTGGTCTTGAGTATGCGGGCGATGCTAAAACCTGAGAATCCAGTTCGCAGGCGATGAAATGAGACTAGCTCGGAGACAAACGCCGGCCAGTCGGATGGTTCCGTAACCATGTTTACTAGATCAGAACAATATGTCTCCATGTGGATCACAGTGCAATGTAGGTCTAGCAAACATGACATTGCCCATATGAGTCCTTCCATCTCAGCATGGAGGGGCGAAAGGCTCATTCATCATCTAAAATATTATATGCTATCTCATTCGTTACTATTATGTTTTACTAGTACTTCATATAATATACTATTTACATATTTTGATATTTGAGTTAGGATTTATATTATTTTTTAATGGTTTAGTGATTAATGTGTTGAGTTTAGTTTATAGGAAGTTTGGGTTGATGTTAGGATTAGTGATTAATATTTTAGGTTTAGTTTATGGAAGGTTTGAGTTGACGTTAGGGTAAGCATTACCTTATTCCCTGTAATAGTAAACATTTTAAATAGTAAACATTTTAAAATTTGAACAATGTGTACTATTGATGCAGCGTAGGACGTGTTCCTATTACGTTTTGGTTTTGGATTTATTTTATTTCCTTTTCATTAATAACTTTAGATAAACATAGATATTCCTTATGTTAGTTGGCATATGATTTTTAGTTATCTATATAAGTTGACCTCTTGGATTTGTGAGAGGCACGTTTTCATTGAATTAATATTAAAGAAGCTTTGTGTTTTCTTGACCTCTTGATTTTCGGCTAGAACTACGTTCTCAACGACTTCAAGATCGTGTGATTTGTTTGGGAATTCTTAGACTAAACAATCGAATCCACAACCCCCTTATTGGTTACTACATCAGTTGGTATCAGAGATCAGGAAGTTTTAGTTTCTTAACTAAAACTCTTTCCTTTGTTATCGATGGCGCCTCGGAAACCTACCATGGAAGAACAACAAGATGAGTTTCGACAAACCTTGGAGAACTTCACAGTAGGACTTCAGGAAGCTTTTCAAGCAGCAGTAACTAACGCCCTCACAACGGTGTTAGAGCAACAACACGCACTACGTGCAGTTAACAGAGAACCGCGGCAGCAGCAACAAGTTTTTCACGAGGACTCCGATGAGGATAATAACGTGGACAACATATTTTCTAATCCCGCACAGGGCCAGAATCGTGATGCTCGACAGGCAGGTGGCGGACGCAACATGCAGGATAACAGACAAGCTATGGGACGGGTAAATCCACCACAGCGATGGGAGTCTGGTTTCCGCTTGGAGATTCCGGATTCCACAGGTTAGCTTAATGCAGAAGACTTCATCGATTGGCTTAGTATGGTGGAAGAGATTCTGGACTTTAAACAGGTTCCAGATGATATGCGAGTATCTTTGGTAGCTACTCGTTTTAAAAGCCGTGCATCGGCATGGTGGAGTCAACTCAAAGAATCTCGTCGAAATTCGGGTAAATCTCGAATTGATACATGGGAGAAGTTGAAGAAACATATGAGGCGAAGTTTTCTTCCATATAATTACGAAAGAACTCTTTACAACAAACTTCAGAATCTTTGACAAGGATCCCGAACGGTTGATGACTACGCCACAGATTTTTTTCCAGATGTCAGCTCACATTCCGTCAGTCGAAACAGAGGAGCAACTGGTTTCTCGCTTCATTGGTTGCTTACGTGGTGAGCTACAAAACGCCTTGCAACAATTTAATCCAACTTCAGTGTCTGAAGCACATCAACGTGCTCTTGGAATGGAACAACAATTCAAAGGCAACTGGTCAACTGGCAACTCTCGAGCTCGGTCGACCCAAACATGGTAGTCGCAGTCCTCGTCAGCTCAAGCCACAGACGAGTTACCAGGAACGAGCGGAGGTGATAAAGATGCTCCGAGTGACTCTATTGCTGCAATACGGACTCCTCGAACTAATGCGTTACGCTGTTACAACTATGGTGAACAAGGGCACCGCTCGACTGCATGTCCTAAACAGAACAAGCGTGGTCTGTTGGTCCAAGATAAAGACTTTGACGGTGAACCTCGTTTTGATGAGTACAGCTCTGAGGACGAAGATGGCGGTGAAGTGATTGCAGGAGACACAGGTTCACGATCGAAAACGTTGGTCTTACGACGCAGTTGTTTGACTCCTCGAGCCAGTTCTGAATCGTGGTTACGATCAAATTTATTTCGATCAACCTGTACGATTAAGAACCAAATCTGCAAGTTGATTATTGACTCAGGAAGCTGCACTAATGTTGTTTCCGAAGAAGCCGTTCGAAAGCTCGGATTGAAAACTACGCCGCATCCATCTCCGTATCAACTTGCGTGGTTAAATGTCTCAGCTGATCTACGCGTGTCCAAACAAGCCGTAGTGGCTTTCTCCATTGGGTCTTATCAAGATTCGGTTGAGTGTGACGTCGCACCTATGGACGCTTGTCACCTCCTTCTAGGGAGACCGTGGATATTTGACAAAGACATCTTGCACAAGGGTAAAGCAAACACTTATACGTTTGTCTTGAATGGTCGCACCATCACCTTACTCCCGTCTCCTGAACGTACTGAGAGCGTTTCCTCTACTCCACCTTCAAGTGACTCTAAGACAGGCTCGTCCAAGTCACTACTCATTCTTCCGCTCTCCGACTTTGAAGCCCAGCTCCTCGATTGTGATCACGTGTGGGCCTTGATTGCGGCTCCTGTGGCAGCAACCTCGTCTAGTGAACCTCCTGCACTCTTGACAGACCTTATACAGTCATTTGATGATGTGTTTCCGGCGGATCTACCGTTGGGTCTTCCTCCTTTACGGGATATACAACATCATATTGATCTCGTTCCTAACTCATCGTTACCTAACCGACCGCACTATCGTATGAGTCCACAAGAACACGATGAGTTGAGACGGCAAGTGGAGGACCTCTTACGCAAGGGACATGTTCGGGAAAGTCTCAGCCCCACCGCCGTACCTGCATTGCTTATTCCCAAAAAGGATGGTTCATGGCGCATGTGTGTTGATTGTCGAGCTATCAATAAGATCACAATTCGCTATCGTTTTCCCATTCCTCGTTTGGATGACCTGCTCGACCAAATTGGGCGTTCTTCTATATTCTCGAAGTTGGACTTAAAAAGCGGGTATCATCAGATACGTATTCGACCTGGTGATGAGTGGAAAATGGCATTTAAAACACGTGAAAGCCTCTTTGAATGGTTAGTGATGCCTTTCGGTTTGTCTAATGCGCCTAGCACCTTCATGCGTGTGATGAATCAGGCTCTTCGGCCCTTCATCGGAAAATTCGTTGTTGTCTATTTCGACGATATCTTAATCTTCAGTCATGACATGTCAAGCCATCTAGAGCATCTGGAGGCGGTCTTGCTAGTACTTCGCCGGGAGCAGATTTTTGCAGCTCGCCAAAAGTGTGTGTTTTGGTACAAACCAGGTCCTGTTCCTTGGCTACATAGTGTCTTCTCGCGGTTTGGAGGTAGACCCTGGCAAGGTTGAAGCAATCTTTTCATGGCCGACTCCCACAATAATTAGTGACGTTCGCAGCTTTCATGGTTTGGCTTCATTCTATCGCCGTTTTGTGCAACAATTCAGCAATATTGCCGCACCGCTTACAGATTGCATGAAGGGCACTACGTTTCTTTGGACGCCTGAAGCAAATAAAGCTTTCGAAACATTAAAGAAGAAGCTCACCTCTGCTCATGTTCTGGCCCTTCCTGACTTCTCACTACCTTTTGAATTGCACTGTGACGCGTGCAAGCTGGGAATCGGTGCTGTCTTGAGTCAACAGGGTCGTCCGGTGGCTTTCTTTAGTGAGAAAATTGCTGGTGCTCGGGGACGTTACAACACTAACGACGTCGAATTTTATGCAATTGTGCAGGCTATAAAACACTGGCGTCATTACTTGTTTCAACAAGAGTTTATACTCTTTACGGATCATGACGCGTTGAAGCATTTAGGAAGTCAGGACAAAATCTCGGCTCGTCATGCTTCGTGGGTCGCCTTTCTACAGCAGTTCACGTTTGTTATAAAGCATCAATCTGGTCGCCTTCTTTGCGGCGAGATGTAGCACGTTTTGTGGAAAGATGTTCGACGTGTCAGACAAAAAAAGGCCATGCTTCTAATAGCGGGTTGTACCTGCCTTTGCCTATACCGACACAGCCTTGGTCTGATATAAGTATGGATTTTGTGCTTGGCTTGCCACGAACGCAGAAAGGATTTGATTCTATCTTTGTTGTGGTGGATCGTTTTTCGAAGATGGCACACTTCATTCCTTGTAAAAAGACAACTGATGCTGTTCAAGTGGCAATTTTGTTCTTTCGGGAAGTATATCGCCTTCATGGGCTTCCATTGTCAATTGTGTCCGATAGAGATTCTCGTTTCCTCGGTCATTTTTGTCGTTCTTTGTGGCGTATGCTGCGTACAAGCCTGGATATGAGCTCCGCCTATCACCCTCAGACAGATGGTCAGACGGAGGTTACTAATAGGCCGTTGGGCGATTTGCTTCGCTGCCTTGTCAACGACAATATTCGGACTTGGGATTCAGTATTATGCAAAGCCGAGTTTGCTTTCAATCGTGCTGTTAATCGAAGTACCAAGTTTTTTCCTTTTCGTGTGGTTTATGGGTTGGTGCCTCGCGGACCTATTGATCTTGGCGTCGCTCCAGATTCGACGCGTGACCATGGCCACGCCATTGAATTTGTAGCTGATCTTTCAATTATCCATTCTCAGGTTCATGAGAACTTGCAGGTTTCGTCAGCTCAGTACAAGGAAAAGGCGGATCGTTTTCGCAGAGACCTTCAGTTCAGCGTTGGTGACCTCGTATGGGCGGTATTGACTCGTGATCGTTTTGCGCCAAGGGAGTACAACAAACTAAAGGCTCGAAAAATTGGTCCGTTAAAGATAGTTGAAAAGATAAATGCCAATGCTTATCGTGTTCAGCTTCCACCGGACTGCCGTTTTTCAGATGTTTTTAACGTCAAGCACCTGACACCGTACGTCGCACAGGATGCAGTTACAGATTCGAGGGCGAATCTTTTTCTTCCCCGGGAGACCTGATGCAGCGTAGGACGTGTTCCTATTACGTTTTGGTTTTGGATTTATTTTATTTCCTCTTCATTAATAACTTTAGATAAACATAGATATTCCTTATGTTAGTTGGCATATGATTTTTAGTTATCTATATAAGTTGACCTCTTGGATTTGTGAGAGGCACGTTTTCATTGAATTAATATTAAAGAAGCTTTGTGTTTTCTTGACCTCTTGATTTTCGGCTAGAACTACGTTCTCAACTACTTCAAGATCGTGTGATCTGTTTGGGAATTCTTAGACTAAACAATCGAATCCACAACCCCCTTATCGGTTACTACATCAACTATGCTATTTCGTTTGTTACTATTCTATTTTAATAATGCTTCGTATTATGTACTATTTTACATTTGGATATTTGGGAAAGAGTTTATATTTCTTTTTAGGGCTTAGTGATTAGTTTTTTGGGTTTAGTTTATGGAAGATTTGGGTTGACGTTGGGGTAAGCATTACCTCTTTCATGCAATCGTAGACATTTCAAATTTGATTCTATTTTAATAATGCTTTGTATTATGTACCATTTGTATATTTTGATATTTTGGTAACGGTTTATATTTCCTTTTAGGATTTAGTGATTAGTGTTTTGGGTTTAGTTTATGGTAGATTTGGATTGGGGTTGGGGTAAGCATTACCTCATTTCTTGCAATCATAGACATTTCAAAAATTTGAACAATATGAATTTGATTTGTTACTAATCTATTTTAGCAATGCTCCATTCCATTTCCATTGATCCATTCTATTTGAACTTTTTCCTTCTCTATATCTTTTTTTCGGTACCTACCACCATGGCATAGTCAACACCACTATGACAACAATTACTTCTGCGACAAAAAACTCACCGCTACTTATTTATCCACGAATCCTGGTTCTTCCGAAATCACACAATCGCCAGTTATTCCGTAATCACACAATCACCGTTTCCATGGCATAGTCAACACCACTATGACAACAATTACTTTAGCTACAAAAACCAACGGCTACTTATGGTATTCACGAACTCTGGTTTTTCCTTACTCACACGATCGCCAGTTCTTCCGTAATCATACAATCACCATTTCTTCTGGTTTGCCTTTTCGTTGTAGAAATTTTCTCTGTTTTTATTATATTTGTTCTTCTATGACCACTGCCATCGATCTTTCATACTCCTCATCATAATTTATTTACCGGCAACATTCACAAAGAGGGATCATAACCGGAAGAAAATTAGACAAATGTTATGAGAACTAATTATGTCAAAATCAATTCTATATACTTAATTTTGTTATGAACTATTATGTGAATGTCCATTAGGCCCATAAGCTCATGTTTTAGAAGGTTCTAAATCCTAGTTTTGTAATTTTATATATGTGTCTTCATGTCTATCAAATAAGAATAAAAACAACCAATTTTCCTTTTCTCTTGATTCACAACAACTTATCAGCACAAAATCCTAGCCGCCTGAGCAACATCCGAAGCCATCGAGCAAATCAAAATCTCTTAGTTTGGAATAACGGCGTCTCCAGTCTTTCCGTATTCATTATTGATGAGGTTGATTTGATACGGACGAACCCTGAATCTCAGACACTGCCTCCATTTTAGATCTTCGATTCGGACTCCAATTTTCCCTTCATCGAAGATAAGTATTACGGTTACTTATGTTAAGTTTGGAATCATATTTAATTTTGATGATTCACGTGTCGCTCTCATGCTTGGATATATATTATTATTACTTTTCTTTGGCCTGAATTGCCTATTGTCTGCATACTTGTTTTTTTTTTCGTTCACGAGATGGACCCATGATATATAAGAATCGACACATGCCAATAACTATTAGGTTTGGTGATTAATTGATTTAGTTTCAATGTTTAGTGTTCTTTTACTACGACACATGTTTCGGAATTATTTATGCATGTGTTGAATCAATGATAACATATGTGAAGTGGTGGACTCCACTAGATGAGATAGGTTTTATTAAGGTAAATTGATAGTAGTCAATAATATATATGCATATGCATTATGTTTAACCTGTATATGTGAATGCGAATGATTGATAGCCTGAAAAATTCCACTATGTTGTTAATTATTAACTTGTACCATGCATCCTAGTTTAACCTGATATGCTATATGATTTTTTTTTTTTTTTCTGCTATAAGTCGGTTAACTCTCATATTTGTTCAGAACATGAGATTATGCTACATATTAGAACAATTTTGGTGTCTTGAAATATTTGTTTAATACATGAGCATGAGATATATACTTGACAATAAAGAATTTTTCCATGTACGTATTTGAATAATTATTAGTACGACACATAGTACTGTAGTGGTATGCTTTTGTTTACGTTTTAACAAAGATCTATAGTAATTAATCTGATTGTTTATAGTAATGTTGTCATTGGTCATGCATTTGATTGTTTGATGAGATGACACTTGTTTTTATGAGCTGAGAAATTGACAAATAAATAGTTGCTTGGTTTGTTCAATAAGCTTGGACTTGTACTGGATTTAAGTAAGTGCACTGTGACTTGTCAGATTTCCTTAAATCAATTACTACCTAATTAACGTAAAGTCATGCATGTAAAGGATAGATCTATTGTGTCGGTGTCTCCATATTGATTTACGTATACATGTTTTTGTCTGGTTGAAAATAATTAACAAAATTGTTATAAGAGAATCATTATTTAGGTTTTGTTTGGTTCAGTTAATTATTTCAAATTGACCGACTTATTTATTACTGATAATCTAAATATTTGTTAAATATTTGAGCAAATGTGTATAAATCAGTTTTGTATATTGGTATCTACTAACCAATAGCCATGAATTCATGAGCAAAATCTAGATAGTAGGTAAAAGGCGAGATTTCTTA
This sequence comes from Brassica juncea, assembly GCA_018703725.1. NCBI lineage: Eukaryota > Viridiplantae > Streptophyta > Magnoliopsida > Brassicales > Brassicaceae > Brassica > Brassica juncea. Next base: position 45,860,649 of record CM031936.1, on the reverse strand, counting down.
TGGACCAGCTAACAAAATGAATAATTAGATCTCCGTTGCGCTTCTTTTTGTTAAGTAAGTATTCTTCTTTGTCATGTTTTATATACAAGGTTAACTGAAATTAAATATTATATGAAAGTTGAAGAATGTGATATGAAATTGTAAACTTGATTTTACATGAACCCTAAGATCTTTAACATCTAGACTAATCACATAATAGAACTATAAAAAGGATTTGCGGAATACCTCGATTCATTGCTGCGGAAATCTTCATGAACGGTTTTGATCATATGAAGATGATCTCTTGATCATGGAAGATGATCTCTTGATCTTTAAGTTAGAGTTAGATCTTCTCTCCCCTTGCCTAGAACCTTTCTTTATGTGTTGCTTTTAGTTTTTCTCTTAATGTGTCTCATTGTGATGGTCCAAGAGCACTTATATATAGGTGGGGAGAGGGACCAAAACTTTTTTACCAAGTCTTTGATGGCTTTCTCACCAAGTCTTTGATGACTTTATCACCAAGCTTTGATTGCTTTCTCATCAAGCTTTGATTGCTTCATTGTCAAGTTTACATTAATTCCTCATTAAGGATTTCTTTCTATCTTGACAAATGTCTCTAATATCAACCACCCATCAAGTTGATTAGTTAAGAAATTAAACTCCTTTAGTTACCATTTTATTGGTTACCAAGTACCATTATGGTTTAACAATTTCAATAAGAAATAAATTACTATAAGACCACATCATGAGAAAAGAAATATTCATTCCTAAACATAAGTATGTCTTACATAGACATATATATTTCTTACATTCTCCCACTTGGTCGTTAGTATAATCTCTTAAGATTTCTTATTGAAAATCATAAGGTCGACATTATTTGTTAAACCCTTTCTTTTATTTGGTCATCATAATTGTCTTAGCTTATCTAGCAAACAATGAGAGTCATGGCGGGCACATATTATTTTGCAACATGATTCCTTCCATGCACTACTACATTATGCACTACTACATTGCTTACTATCTTAATTAGACCATAAGTAGAAGTTATCTTAATGGTCCCTTTTATGTCTTATTTAAAGACTTATTCTGTTATCATTAATCCAACAACGATAATGTGTACACACTTTGGAAACAAAATTTAAAAGATTCAAAAGTCATTAAGAGCTCATATATTGTCAAATATATGCTAAATAATCAAACAACTTTAATAGCTATCCATTAGACCCATAATTTCTAGATTTTTTTTAATGTCTTTGGATATAAAGCTTTCGTAAATATGTTTGTTATCATAAGTTTAGTGCATATATGCATAATGACAAACTTTTCTCTTTTGAAATCTTACTTTAATGACAAATATCAATCTTAATGTCCATATACTTGGATCCTTTAGATATCATGTCTTACTTAAAAAAAAATATGATTGCATACTTACTATCACTTAAAGAGTTGAACACTTACGGACTCAAACTCAAAGATAATTTTGCAATCATAATTAACTTTATAAAAGCCTCATAATATTGCCACACACGCAGCCTCTTTATTGGACGTTTAAAGCAATTACAATTTCCATAATAAAGTATCTCACTTGATGAGATACATATTTCTAAATTTTTTTAATGCTCAAAACCATAATGTCCATTAAAATCTGAGTTTGAAAATCCAACCACCTGTGGGTGTGTTGATTTCTTATATGTGAGCAATTGATTCCTTGTTATCTTTAGATATCTCAAAATTTATTTTCAACTTTTCATTTCTTTACGTTCAATTTCATTATGCGGATGTTTCTTAAGATCACGCTTAAACGAACAATACTAGAAGAACACATTAGCATGCCATATCTCTCTCAAGAACTTTGTCAATATATGCTTTCTGAGACAACCCTAAACTTTTAAGTGATCTTTCATGGAAAATTTCAATCCTAATCACAGAAGTTGTCTCACCCATATCTTTCATTGCAAAGTTTAAGGGAGATAATTCTTGGTCTCATTTAATGGACCAAGATCACTGCTGGCCAATAAGTTATCATCAACATACATAACCAAAAATATGAACTTACTCCCACTAATCTTGAGATATGAATCTCCAAATATTCTTTTTGAAACCGAATTTCGTAATGGTTTCATCAAATTTTGAATATCATTTCTCAAGCTTTGTTTCAGTTCATAAATTGGTTTCTTTAGTTTGTAGACCAAGTCTTCCTCTACACTTCGATTATGAAGTCTTTAGGTTGACGCATACAGACTTCTTTTAAGTCATCATTAAGAAAGGCAGTTCTTTCATACATTATGGAACTCATTAACGTACTGAGCTACCAAGGTCATGATAATTCTTACAGTCTTTTATAGACTTAGTCTGATCGATGCCTTCTTTCTAATTGAAACATTTGGCAACAAGTCAGGCTTTATGTCGTTCAATATTTCTATTATATTCGAGTTTGGTCTTACAGATCCACTTACACTCGAATAGTCTATATTCTCAAAATAATTGAACGACTTCCCAAACTTCACTTTCAGCCATCGAGTTTACTTCATCCTTCATGGCATCGATTCATTAATCAGAATTAACATCTCTTATGGCTCTAAGTAAGAAACCAAATCTTTAATATCCAGTTCTTCAGATTCTACTTGATAAAGTACCTATTGGAAAAATCAAATCTACTCATACAAGTAGATCTTCTTAATTCTTTCTCCTCTTTAACATAATGTACTTAATCATTATCAGCAACGTTTCATCATGGAGTATATGGTCATTCGATGGGTTTTACTCATTGTTAAACTTACAACAACATGAGAATTTCCATCATTCATAATTTAGGGTAACATGTTGTTTACCCTAATTTCTTGAATGACCATTTCTTAAACTTAATTACTCCCACTAATGTTGCCATTCTTATAAAATCTGACATTATTGGTTTCTTTTATCATGTACTATGGTTTGAACAATTTAACTTATATCTTTTAGATTTCTCAGGGTAACTAACCACTGAGCGTTCTGAAATCTAATTTCTTTTCATGTGGATTATATATTCTTGCTTAATTGGACATCATCATCCTTTGAGATGTGTCCATACTAGGTTTGCAGCCTTTATGCAGTTCAGAAGGAGTCTTGACAACTGCTTTGCTGGAAACCATATTCAAGATATATAATGCAATACATAATGCATCCATCCACATGGATATACGTAAATTTCATAAACTCATTATGAACCTAACCATTTTCATAATATTACGGTCATGCCTTTCAACTACACCATTATGCCATGGAAAACCAGGCATTGTGTACTTTATAAAATTTGGAGAAAGAAATTCATTACCTTTATATAACCTTAATTTTCACGTTTATATCTTATTGTCTCTCCACTTTAATTATGAATACTTTTAATGCATCCAAAATTGAGACTTTTATGCAATAAATATACATTAATGTGAATAATCATTAATAAAGGTAACTGAATACTTTTTATCTCCAAAGATTAAACATCAAATGGTCTGCAAAATTTTGTATGTATAGTTTCAAGAAGCTTTGTATTTCTTGTGGATCATTTCTTAGTATATTTTGCTTATCCTTAATGCAATCTACACATATTTATTGTTGGTAAAATAAAGATTTAGAATAATTCCATCTTTTACCAACCTTTAAATTCTTTTATTAGAAATATATTCAACTCTCTTATGCCACAAGAGATACTTATCATTAGTACATGTTTTATGCTTTAATTTTCCTTTAATGTGCAGAACTAGATGTGTTTTAAAAGACTGATCAGCCAATGTCACCTAATATAGGCCATCAACTAATATTCTTGAATCGATTCTGTTAGAATTCAAGAATAATTAAAACAAACATCTCTTTAAGTCGATTAAAAAACCCAATCATCAAGTTTTCTTAATGAAACTAAAACTTATAGAAAATAGATGGAACATAAAATGTTTGGATTGAATCCAAACAAAATCCACTATTCATAATGAGGAGTGCAATAGCTTCAACTGTCACTTCGCTCTCATTCTCATAAGTATTTAGTTTACACTTGAAATTACGGTTTTGATCATAAGTAAATCATGCACGAAATTAATTACATGTACATAAGCACCATTATCCACCCACCAAGTTTTAGAAGAAATATTACAAGAATAGATTCGAAAACCCTTACGGAACTTTTAAAAGTTACCTTTTCGAACTATTTTCTTCTTTTATCGCAGTCTTTCTGAAAGAGTTAAGACATTTTCATCTGTCATCTTTCTTTGTCTTTTCCTTCTTATTTACTTGATATTCATTATGGGTAGTGGTCTTTTATGACTTACTTAAGTATAGCTTCTTGAACATAATAGACAACTTTAAAACCTTTACAGCTAAGCTTAGCCTCCTATTGAACCATTTTCTTAGCCAATTAATTCAACATCCGTTTTACGTAAATGATGTTATAATTAATTTGGAATGGTTCATACTAAGAAGAGGCAAATTTAAGATAATTTGGATAAGAAATTAATCTTCCATATCATTCCTAAACTCTTTAATTTAGCCGAAAGATAGGTCATTTCAATGCAATATTCATGCATAGACCTTATGTCATTATTCTTTTATGGTCGTAAGATTTGCCATAAGTTTCCCAATTAGGGATTTGGTTGCAATCTTAAACCGTTCTTCTATATATTTAAGGTATTTTTAGTATTTTTTTTCAGCCATCATAATTCTCAGTCTATTCAATTTCAAGCTTTATGAAATTTCTTTTCGTCCTAAGTACTATCCACTATTAGTGAACTTGACTCATCATTGAGGAGTGTCAAATTCAAGCATAGTACTCTTAATATGAATTCAACTTTCTCTTTTCATTCTGAGAAGTTGGTACCATTAAGGATTAAAATAGACGAGAATTTATATGACAATCTTTAAGACGAAAAACTTTAATTTTGAGATATACAAGTTTAAATTAGGCTTTTAAACATAATCAACACATATATTTATTGAATACTTATGCCACGAAACTATGGTGCTCCTGTGGGTAGCAGCCATATTTCCATCAATAATCATAGTATTCGAAAACAATTACGAGTGATGTATCGAATTACTCAAATTAAGCTATCTGTGGATATACTTAATCTACACAATACAAACACTCTATAAGTATTTGATCATATTTTGTGTACATAGTCTACCTGTGGGTAACTACTTATTACTCAAAATATCAAATACTTATTTGAACAATGATTTTCATTTCGCAAATCATTTTAGAGTAAAGTCACTGTGGTGATATCTTTAACTCTAATTTTGCTCTTTCTATGAAAATATTGTTTTATAAAAATCATGCACAATTACTTAATTTAATTTCTATACGATTTATATATAGAAAAATTTATGCATTCATTAATTCTCATTTCAGAGATCGAAATAGAATACATACATATAATGTATGATTCAAGATTTCCGAAAACTCTTATCGGTTTTATACCGACAAACTTAAACATTATTTAGATCTAAAATTTTATTACTTAAGTATAGATCTACTTTAACTCTATAAATCATAAATCTATTATACTTTCCGGATTAGCTAGATGTTTATAACCATTAGCTCTGATACCACATGTAAACTTGATTTTACATGAACCCTAAGATCTTTAACATCTAGACTAATCACATAATAGAAATATAAGAAGGATTTGCGGAATACCTCGATTCATTGCTGCGGAAATCTTCATGAACGGTTTTGATCATATGAAGATGATCTCTTGATCATGGAAGATGATCTCTTGATCTTTAAGTTGGAGTTAGATCTTCTCTCCCCTTGCCTAGAACCTTTCTTTATGTGTTGCCTTTAGTTTTTCTCTTAATGTGTCTCATTGTGATGGTCCAAGAGCACTTATATATAGGTGGGGAGAGGGACCAAAACTTTCTTACCAAGTCTTTGATGGCTTTCTCACCAAGTCTTTGATGACTTTATCACGAAGCTTTGATCGCTTTCTCATCAAGCTTTGATTGCTTCATTGTCAAGTTTACATTAATTCCTCATTAAGGATTTCTTTCTATCTTGACAAATGTCTCTAATATCAACCATCCATCAAGTTGATTAGTTAAGAAATTAAACTCCTTTAGTTACCATTTTATTGGTTACCAAGTACCATTATGGTTTAACAATTTCAATAAGAAATAAATTACTATAAGACCACATCATGAGAAAAGAAATATTCATTCCTAAACATAAATATGTCTTACATAGACATATATATTTCTTACAGAAATTTCACTAAATTGATTAGTTAAACCTTGTTAAATAGCATTAAAACAAGAAAATTGTCTATATAATTACTACAGAAATATTATTTATTTTCTGATATAATCAGATGCTTATGGTAATACATATCTTTATATAATTTGAAAAGTTTCATTATTATATTTTATTGCCATCATATATATATATATATATGAAATTTTTAATTTTAGGGTTTGGCCTTACGAGATCCATAAGTTTTGGACAATAATTCAAAGAAAGGTATGATCACCTAAATGTAATTACCTAAAACTTATTATGTAGTTTGCATCTAAAGATTACAAAGACCTGAAATCTGTAAAATAGAATTCAACTACGATACAAAGATGAGAATACATTTCTCACACAAGTAATGTTGTCTAGCAGACACATGATTGACAAAAGAGATTAAAGAAGTTTATGCTTGTATCTTGTCTCCTTGAGACTCAGAAAAAAGGAGCTATTGATGTAAGGTCAAGACCAAAGAGTTTCTTTTAGAAATCATATTCTCACTTGAAGTTGAGAAAATAAAGATGGTAAGAAAGAAGAGATATGATTCAATCATCTGAAGATGAAAGAAAATTATTGTGAATACAATATCTTGTAGTATCAAGATTATTGGAAGCTCTAGAGGAGCAGTTACATGTTTGCCTATGGAAACAAAACCTAAAATCATTAATGCGTTTTACTTTTTCAAGTCTCAAAAGGTTAAAATGATCTAAGATATAACACATGCCTTAAGTTGGGTATGTTGTTGATTCTAAAGTGGGATTTAGTTCTAGATATATGAACCTGGAGTGTCATTATCTAGAGGGAAAGAATTAGAGAATCCCACATCCCTAGTAAGTGGAATATCCAGAAGAGTGTTCACTCTGAGAATAGACTTAAAGATCATAAGATACTGACAAATGGATTTAAAATCTAATAATGTTGAGACTATAAGTAAACGCAAATGTTGAATACCTTCAATCAAAAGTAATACCCAAGGCACTATTGTATTATACTACACAATGATTAGAAAACGGAGATAAATGTAATAGCAAACCAGAAGTTTACTGAAAGTGTAACATTTGGCAAACCGGTTATGCCATCCCGGTTTAGTAATGATGCGAAAGATAATTATATGGACATTCGTTGAAGAACCAGAAGATTCTTACGAATGATCTGCTATATGCTGCTTGCTTATAAGACAATATAAGAATATGGTTTTCACCAGTCAATAGATTTGGAATCTATTTATACAAGGAGATGTTTGTGGGCTTGATCACCCACCGATGGACTGATCATCCACCATATGTTTATATTTAATTCATCGACAAAAAGATCATATTTATTCTTGTCAAAGATCCGCAACCTGATGTTTGTGAGACTAATTAGTAATACTGATGAATTCACAAGCTTTTGATTATTATATTATGCATGTGATGATACATGATGAACATCTTGTAGCTAATGTTCATACGTAAAATGCAGCATCATTGATTCGCATAATGCCAAAGAGTAATTAAGAACTCTCCCCATCAAATTGGTTTTGGGTCAGGAACCAAAGATCCTCATCTAAAAAAATTTGGATAAGTTGTAGTTATTCCACTACAATGCTATAAGATGGGACCTTAAAGGAGATTATGAATATGTTGGGTATGATCTCCATTGATGATAAAATCTTAAAGATGTTATAAGATTAATTTAAAGACCCAGAATTAGTCTTATCCAACATTAGAGGGAGAAAATAAACAGCTGGAGAATGAATGAGTTGAAATGAATTATCATTGATCCTCAGACTAAAGAGCATGAATAGAAGTCCAAAATGAATGTATAGAGATAATTTTATTACAAAGATTAGTATATGAGTTGCCAGACTCATTTACTGACCCTAAAAAAGTGATTAAGTCACAAGTACAAGCTATAAAGGCTCCAGTTAAAATGGATGTCCTAGAAGGACAATATCAAACTGCTAATGAGTCTAAAGATCACCTGAAGTGTGATAGACCTATTGGTTCCAAATATAATAATCTTCGAAAAAGAAAAGGAGCATGAATGAGAATGGTAGAATCGAGGAATGAAATATTAAGGATCTTAAAAAGAGATAGAAAAAATGACAAGAAAAAATTCAGGTACCTGAGAATAAAGAAATCTCAAATAGCTATGTCATGTCTGGAACAATATGGAACCCAAATCAAATCGACATTGGGAATACTTATGCATGCAATATAGCTGTTGATGAGAATGAGGATCATGAACCATCTATTGAAAAGTGTACACAAAGAAATGATTGGCCAAGATGGAAATAAGCAGTAGATGTGGGATTAAATCTCTTGGAAAGAGAGAGTATTTGGGCAAGTAGTCCGTACACCTAATGGTGTAAAACCAGTGGAACATAAATGGGTCTTTATGTGAAAGAATGAATGAGATGATGAAAGTTTGTCAATCAAAAGAGACCTTCTATATGGAAACAAAATACAGATTTGGTATCCTGAGAAAGATCGATCTTTGAGTCTATTATCGTCTCCAATTTGAATCAAGTCATTCCAGAAGATAGAACTCGATATATGACTGTTTTCGGGGACAGGTATAAGCTGTCTCAGAATACCTAATTTCGACCGATATTCCAAATATCGCTCGATATTCTCATCTTACCAGAGTTATACCAGTGCCTGAAGTTGGACATGGATGCTAGCTTCAATTTCCTAGTGGTTTGAAGTCATTTATCCTACGGTCATCAAGATATTCAAGTTTTAGTGAGGAGCGTCAAATCTACCAAGAGAAGTGAGGAGCATCCAAGTCCACGAATAAGAAGAAGTCTGCTCATGTGAGATTGTATCGTTTTCGATATTTCAAGTTATGTTTTCATCATGGGGAGTAGATGCGCTACACTCTTTTTTCCTTAACCATGGTTTTTCCCACTGGATTTTCCTGGTAAGGTTTTTAATGAGGCAACATTTTATGCGCTTTAAAAAATAATTTTTTTAATGGACATCCAAGGGAGAGTGTTATGAACTATTATGTGGATGTCCATTAGGCTCATAAGCCCATGTTCTAGAAGGTTCTAAACCCTAACTTTGTAATCTTATATATGTGTATCGCTATCTATCAAATAAGAATAAGAACACCGATTCTCCCTTTCTCTTGATTCACAACAAATTTTACTTTCAAAATTGATTATTACACAATTAACCCTTAACTTATGCCCTTTTCCATAACCCATATATGTCTTCCAATTTTTTTTTTGTTTCTCATGCGTACTGTCCTACATCGCAAGCATGATAAGAAACCTCGTTATATATATAACCTAGAGAAAGCCTCAGCAGTCACGACCTATCTTGAACATGATCTTTCTATAGGCTAAGGCTTGTACTTCTGTACTTGGTTTCTAAGGAGACAGGCCCTTGATCCTGGTGTATGATTCATGACTAAGCGATTTAAATCAAGACAAGAGTTTGAATCATATTTTCCACTGAGGCAGCTTGTTTTGGTATATATTTGAGATTTTTTCGGTTGTATTAAAGAAATGAACTATTTATACTGAAAATTTATTGAATATAGACTATGGCCTTGTTTGGTATATATGCTGTTGCTGCGACCGTATCCAGCGATTGAAATTTGAACATAACAAAGAGATGTCTTAACCGGTGGAACATAAAAATGTATAGCTGTGACAATTTTAAGTTGTTGTTGGTGTTCTTCCTAGTGAAGAAAACCAATGAGTTTTGGTTCGAGAGAACCAAGCTTGGATTTGGCACATTAATACCAGTCCATAAGATTAGTATTGGACTTTAATGGTTAGTGAGACGCTATATAAAGTTTTTTAACTAATTTGAGATTTGACATAAGAAAGTAGCAGTGCCGGTCTAACGTTTAACAATGCCCTAATCCAATTTTAAAACTATGCCTTTTAATATTTTGTATCGAAATTATAAAAAAATTAATATAAAAATAAATTAAATTTTGAATTAAAATAGTAACTCTAAAACATTAAAATATACTTTTGCCATTTTCCATGTAAAAACATACATTAAATAAATATAGTCAAATCTTAACAGTTTTTATCGATAATAAAATCAATTTAGGTAATCTCTTAGATAACATGTTATACTACAAATAAATATTTATATTTTTCAAAAGCTTTTTATATGTGATGATCGATATTCTTATATTCAAAAATGCACACTAAAAAATTTATGTTTATCAGATAACAATCATTCTTTAACAAACAAATATTATAGTGGGCTTTCTAATCTATTTTGACATTGATTCTTGTAGAGTATTAGTTCCATAAATAAATACTATTAATTATGTTTGAATGAATATTATTTTAAGGAAATTTTCAGTATTTGAATTATGGTTTCAAATTATCATAAGTAAAAATGTCCAATAAGTATACTTTCAATTAAAAAATCTTATCAATTTCTTTTTTATCTATAAGTATTAGTAAAAAAAATTATAAAAAATATGCCCCTTAAAATTGAATGTCGTAATCGACATTTTGGATGGCTTCCCCTCTGGACCGGCCCTGGAAAGTAGAGTACTCAAGAAAACTCGTAAGACAAAAGAGACAAAAAGGAAAAACAAGGCATATTTGTCTTGGTTTGTCAAAACATAGTTTTGGAGGCTTAAACGGGTCATGAATGATCTGGCTGATATTTTGTGGTAAGTTTCGTCAGTTTGTGATTCTCCAAAGGAATTTTTGTTTCAAGTGTTTGGTAAATCCGCAATGAGATGTTCTATGATTGATCTGAAATTTGGTGCAAGTATTGTTGATTTTTTCATATTGGATTTGTATGGTGGGATTAGTCTCTGGTTGACGGAATCCTAATGAACTGAGGTTGTTTTTTGGCTGCCTGTTTTGAACCTCTTCTGTTAATCTCTTGTTGTTGTTATATCTTGTGTTAGAGATTAATTTTTGTAACTTTAGTCTCGGGATCCATTCAGTTTTTTCAACAGAAAATATGTATTGTACTCATATCCATTTATGTAGTGGATTGTTGAGTGAAGTACTTCCTAAAAACTTTTCTTCTCATATCGAGGAGGTTTTTGTCCTAAAGGGTGTTTGACTTATTTAAGTTTCTTCTTATACTATATCTGCTATTATCGAAGTATTTTCCTTAATGGTTCTCATAAGTGTGGGGAACATATATTATGCTGAGCCTTCTTAAGCGTATGTTTCCTAACATAGTGATATCATAAAAAATCAGCTCCGCTGTATCTTGCTTGTGTGATATTCCTCAGAAACTGGTATCAGAGCTTCACGTTCTGAGCTTTGAGTTTGTTAACTTTGAAATTATTGTTTACTTGTGTGAAGGATAGAAAATATGGACATGGTGATAAACTTGAATAGTGTTACATACATTTATAAGATATGCTAACCTTAAATTTAATATAAAGATTTTACGTTTAAATATTGAGCCTACATATTAAAAACTATATAAATTAATAATGGTGGGACTATAAATTTTATTAATTTATAGAGTTATTAATTTACTAAAATTTTCATTTTTATAGATTTTTCTATTTTTAGAATTTTTTTATAAAATAAGAAAATAATTGATTTTGTTATGTATAAATATTCGAAAACTATGCATATTTTTAATACAAACTAAAACCGTATACCCTAAACAATATATCATACACATATTTGAATATCTTTTTTAGTTGATAATATTATTTAACGATCAAATATGAATATATAAACAAAAATTAAAAATATTATTGATTGTATCGTTTTATACATAATATTCATAGCAACTACGAGTATTTAAAAATATCTTAAAATCATTGTATGTTTTTTTTAGAATTAAAATATAAATATAAACTTATATTAAGTTATTAATAATGAAAATAAACTAATATTGTCACATCAATAAATTATGTTTTTTCTGTTATCATTTTCTAATTTTATTTGGATGATATAATAAATTTTTTATCAAAGTCTAAGGAATTACGAGTTATGGAATATTAAAAGTATATGAATAATTTAATCAAATTCCTTTTTAAAATATTATCAGAATTTTTTAGGTTGTTATCGGATTAATGGTATTAGATCACGGGTTAATAGCCGTTTTGATTTTTTACCAGATTCTATCAGATCTTTATTTAATAAATTTTCAATTGTATATAGGGTGTCGGGTTTACTGGTTCAAATCTGGTTCAAACATTATAATAGAACAACTTTTAAATTATTTTTTTTTCTAAATATCCGCGCTTTCAAAAATAGTAGTAGCTTATAATTGAATATGGGTAAAATAATATAAATTGATGATTAGAACTATGATACAAATGTATGCCAAAAGAAACTTATTTTTAGTTTAAAATCGACAAATCATATTATTAGTACATTTCAATAATAAGAACGCATTGTTCTTCAATAAAGAATATTTATACTATTAAATTATACATATTATCTTTAAATCTATTTAGAACAAATACCACATTTTAAAAAAGAAACAAATAATAAAAAACACAAAAAATCAATTGTTAAGATTGAAAACAAAAATAATGATAGTTTTCAAATAAGTTTTGGATCAATAAATTAAAAAATAATACAGTGTTTAAGCGCGGATCAAAATTTAGTATCTATCTATACTAATAAAGTTGAATTTTTTTATCTCCATAGGGGGTTTTTTGACAGGTGGCACCATCTTTAAATGATTATAATTTTTTGCTTATATGCAGATTTGTGGGCCTTAACCGTCTAAGCATATCTTAAAAATAACTTCTGAAACTTAATAACACTTAACCCTAATCTATTTGGCCCAACAGCTTCTTCTCCACCCTTTGACCTTAAGTCGTCTTATCATATACACTTTCTCTCAGACTCTACAAGTCCTCGATTCGAAACGGTTCCTCTGAGATTTAACACCAACTAATTACTTCACTGAGTTATATCCTTCAATCAAGGATCCCCACTACGTATTCATTAATTATCCTCACACACCTCCTAGGTTATTCCCAATTTCTAATACTATAAATATGGATACAATATACGCCAAACCTTATCTGTTTCTTCCCTTCTTTGCTTACTTTGTTTTAGGTTTCTTATGAGTTGAAGTATGGTGGCCGTAAGGAGGCCATTGTTACCCGACTACTTCATATTTGAGAGGCAAGAAATGTGAAAAAGGAGGGAGCTGGGGTTGACATGATGCTTGATGAAAAGGTTCGTCGGTCAATATTTCTTCTTTGAAATCCTACACGTTTCCAGCTTCGTAATGGAGACCATTCGAAACCAGTGAATAATTGCGACAATTTGAATTCACAGCCATTGCACCCTTGAGCATCCGTAACCTTAGGCTCCAGGCCCGATAGTTCATCAGCCCAAAATTGGTTGGAGTTAAAACTTTGTTTTCTTGGATTTTATATTGATCAATGGAAACTTTTTTGGTCTGTTTAGTGTCACAGTGGTTCTTGCTTGGCTTTAATTGTTCCTAAGTTAAAGGGTTTGTCTTTCCACTTGGATGTGTGATGGTAATGGGGTAGTTACTTGGTCTTTCATGTATTTATAGAGTATTTATAGATGTCGATGTATTTGGAATGAGGAAAAAAATTGCAGTAAATTTTTGTGTCTTATTCTCTTAAGTCTTTTGGACCTATCATTGTAGAATCATTGTATGACATGTTTTCTATAAAAGTTTTGGATCCTGATGGTAAACTGATTTTCATCTATAGACTGTCGTAACTGGTTCTATCATCCGCTTCTAAAGGTTTCTAAAAGAATGTGACCTTTTATATTTACATGTGCTAGGATCTGATGGTCTGGTCAATAACAGCATTCTAGCTTAGTTCTCCCAGGTTATCTCATTTTAAAAACTGAGCAGTAATCTGACAGTGTTGTTATCTTCTTACTTACTCCAACTCTGCTTTGATTTAATTTAAAAGCATTTCATGTGCAGATGCTCTCCGCAGTAGCAAGCGAGAAATGGCTGTGGTGGGACTATACATGGTATGTGTTCTTATCTCTTGAAATTTACTTCTACGAGCATTTTAGATCTTAACGGTGTGGTAGCTAAATGGTGTAGCAAATGAAAGTCTTAGAGAAATTGATATTCTCATACCTTTGATCTGTTTTCACATTTTCAGCAAATATCACCCATGAAACAAGCTAAAGTGATCACCGAATTCTATGCACAACTGGACATGACGGTATCAAGAACGCTATTCATTTCTAAGAGCATAATAGTCTGAAATCCTGGATATAATCACAAAGATTGGTTGAGTCATATTTGTTTTGTGTTTAATGTTTACAGAAAGAGATGATGTGAGAGGCAACTGATGAAGCACTTGAAAAATACGAAGCTGAAGAAGAAACTGAAGACCTCATTAACCATGTAGTAATTGCAAATTCAATCACAAAACTCTTACTCACACACCTTTCATTGGTTTTCTTCAAGCTTCTTCTAACTAACCCATTCTTCCTCTTGTGTTGTTCTCATAGGTGCTTGATGAGATTAGAGTTGGTGTTGTATTTCAGGTATGTTTATCTTAAATAGTTTAGAAAACATTGTGGGTGGTTTAAAGTAAAACTTTGTTTCTTGCTTCTTTTCAAAGTAAAACCGTTGCTCCCAATACAGTCAATAACATGAGCGAGAAGAACAAGTACGTACATTGCATCTCAATTCAAATTACTTACTTTGATCTGTAAAAACTATTTGGAATAGATAATTCTTTTATTTTGATGTTCAACTCTTCTTGCAGTTTGCAGTCTACTGAAGTGGATGATCTAGAAAGGAGATTGGCTTCCTACAGTTGTAGGCGTCACCCACAATGCAGCAAAATGAAAGCATCTACCTTTTCTGAGAAATCATGGAAAAATACTGATGCAACAAACAAGTTCAAACTGGACATACATTTTAAAAAAAATTCTTCAGCCTTGCAAATAAATCTCTTTCGCTGGTCTTTTATCAAAAGGCTCGAAGCTCCAACCAAGAAATCAAATTCAGAAAGAATTAAATTATAAACAAGGATCAAGTTAAGGATGTTGACACATGATATTCTTTGCCAATATTTATCATGTCACAGTTTAACGATAATCTTAGTTTACCTTTAAAAATCTCATCAGACTATACCTTTCACTAATCTCTCCTATATAAATACACGTATCAAACAGAAATAAGAGAACAAATAAACATTTGAGTTCAATGAGAAAGAAAGTTTATGCTTCTTTCTTTCCAACAGTCTTGCTTCTGAGTCTGAAAAAGAATGACGCACAAGAACTGATAAATGTTCCTTAAATACTAATGATATACGTATCATAGACCATATTTATGATAAATTACATCATATATACATTCCTACGAAGAGTTATCAATCATAAGATGGTAATTTGTATGACTGTTCAATGATAATGGCCAAAAAATTGCAAATCAATTTTTTACTTTCAAATAATAAACAATAAGATATTACACTTTTAAATAAGTCATTAGTTTAGTAGAATATTAAAGTAGTCGTAGATGTAGTAAGACTACATTCTCTCAAATGATATAAGTAAAATATGCTTCATATATTTTTGTCTTGCTAATAACATTTAGCTCACTGAAGTTGGAATATATCAAATCACAAATTTATATGTTGTTGGAAACTATGTTTTGACAAATGAAACAAATAAAATATTCTTTTATTAGTCTCGATTCTAATGCAAGTTTTGCTGATATTTTAGTACTTTGGATCACAGTACATGTGGTTAATAATTTTACTTTGTTTATACTGCATTTCATCATATTCATTGTCATAAAACAAATCCCCTTTTAAAAATTTGAAAGGATAATCGTGAGTTAAATGATATGCCACAAATCAATATCTATGTGTATATCCTTCTAAAACTTAGGAACATAATATCCAATTATTAAAAATTTGTCAAAGCAACGAAGATTAATAAAAGGTCACAAAATCCATTTTAGATAAAAAACCTAAATTATTTTTTTTCAAATTTTGATTATTGAAAAATAATTTCAAAACCAATAATGCAGAATCTGAAATACAGTAAAATATCTTCATATGTCTGCTAAATATATTATTTACTTCTAAAATTATTTAAAATTATGAAATATATTATTGTATAAAAATCCGGCGCGTAGCGCCGGTACACCGCTAGTATTGTTATAATCTATGGTTGGTATAGTAATTATCCCACATTGGTTGTATTATGATATATGTATGTGTGTATACCTTATTATTATGTTATAGATCTTTGTATTCTTGCTTCTTTCATGTTAATGGTCCAGAGCGAGCTGAAGATTCCAAATGGCACAAAACTTCATTTAGCTTCACAACAAATCCGGTTCACATCATGCTTCGGTATTCGGTGGCCCGCCTAAAGGCAAGGCCACGCATTATTATTTTTAATTTACTCGTTATTATAATTATTACGAAGTGAAAATCTATAAACTTCCAAATGGACAAATTCTTTGATTCTTTTAGCTTTTGAGTTTCATTTTTTCCTAGCTTGTACATAAAACTCTTTGGTGATTAACAAATTTAACATTTCATTAAAAAAAACTTTCAAATGAACAAAGGGAAAAAATACCTCAGCTACATTTGTATAAACACTTTAATACTAATTTTTTAATGTTATTCAGTTTAATAATCCAAATAAATAGTTTATCCATTATAACACATCAATAGTTTATCCATGATATAATACATCGATTTTGAAAATATTAACGAGCATATTTTAAAAACTTATGTATTAAAATGAGTAGAATAACAAGTTAACTTATTAAACTGGATAACAACAAAATTTGGTTATTAAATAGCTAATAAAAATTTCGTTCAGATATTTTTATCAACTTATGTGGAGAAATTTGAGCTGAATACAATCCTCATATATAAACTAGGAAATTTATGGTGACAAGTTCACTCCTAATTTGTTATCTCTACATTTTATTTGGTCAGATAAAACTCAACTAGTAAATCTATATGGGAAAACTCAACAAAAAGTGACTTTTAAATACCCAAGGAAAGAAAAGCATAGTCTCTTTTCCCACTTCATTGTTTGATTAAATAAACCGTATTACACTAAAAGTTAGGTCCAAAGCAAGAACAACATGATGATGAGCAATTTCTGAAACTATTTCAAAAGAAGTGAAGAAGATAATAAATCGCCTCCATGGGGTCGTTTCTTATAATACTAGTTTATTCATGAACTAAAAAGTATCAACTACAACAAATAAGTCATATATATATATATATATATATATATATATATATAAACCCATAAATCAATTAATTAAACTATAAAAGCTATTATCTTGCATTTTCCTCTTCTCTTTTCATCTGAGGTCCCTTCGCTATTATCACACAATAATGTGAGTTGAGAATTGACGATATAGATAGTGGACGAAGCTAGGGGTGGGCACGGATCGGATAGTACCATATTTTTTTGTATTTGCGATTTGCTTCGTATCTTACGAATATCTGATTTTCTGATTTGCTTTGCTTCGGAGAAATACGGATATTCGGTTTTACGGATATTCAGAATTTTTTTAAATATTTGCGAATATTTACGGATATCTCATACACCATGTTTTATACACGTAAATCTAACAAAATTATATATGTTTTTATTTTTTTTATATTCTTACATAATATTAAAACAAAAGTGAAAATTAGTGGAACTATATGTTCCATACTTTTTTATAATAAAATAATCTTTTTTGATAAAACACATAATTTTAGAAAAATATAGTTTTTAGAAAGATTTTATATTCTTTCTTTAATTTAATACATTATATAATTTTATAAATAACACAAATATATGTTGAAGTAAAAATTTATACATATTTAATTGTAGATATTCATTTATTTGTATAAAAACCGGAGCGGATCGGATATTCGCCCTTAAAAATTTTAGTATTTGTGATTTGCTTCGTTTTTAACGGATATTGAATTTTAATATTTGCTTTGCTTCGAAGACTTACGGATATTCGGATTTTTCGGATCGAATCGAAACGAATAACGAATCGAATCAAATTTAACGGATAAAATGCCCACCCCTAGACGAAGCTAACTTTTAAATGCTTTTTTAGAGCTATTTTTCTATGATCATAAAACGTACTTCTACGCCTGTTTTACAAGAGGTAACCCTATGATAGAGTACTTCTACTTAGCTCTCCGAATATTACAATTCTATGATTTAAAAATATATATCTAAGAGAGTACTATAAACCTTTAATAAAAATGCAATTGTGAAATTTAAAGACATTTGGATAATTGGATGCATACACGAGTTGCTCTATCTTTCCTTAGCGTAAAAGGAACGGCTACATAAAGACACAAAAAGCTCCCCCCATGAAATGATTGAGATGCTTCCACGATTTTCTTATAATCTTCTTTTTCTCTCTACAAACTTAATTATATTTTTCCTCTGAAAAAGCCAATTGATTCCTCATGTCTTCTATTACAATAACACATTAGAATTTTTCTACTCTGCTTATCCGATTGTATCTTTATTTTTACAATTTACACATCACACTCCGCTAAATTTTAGATTTAATGATGTTACGAAATTTACCATTAAAATCCATAAAAACTTTGGTTAATCTCCAATCATACTCATAGTAACCAAAACAATTTTATTTATAGTACTCTAGGAAAAGAAAACTAAGAAAAGATCAGGTTCAATACATGTATCGAGTATGACGTTCTTTTTATACATATTATGTAATCATACTATTTTTAAATAAATGTGAAAAGCTGCTTTTCTGGAAGGAAAAAATCGAAGCTTTTCATAGGATGAGACTTTTTAAAGCAATTGGAGGCGTTGATTCTTGTACTTCTATTAGTCTGGTAGTATACAATTTTAAAATAAGAAAATAATTTAAAAATAATAATAATTACAATAATAATAATAATAATAATAATAATAATAATAATAATAATAATAATAATAATAATAATAATAATAATAATAATACAACCGAGCCGGCGAACGTATAAAAGTTTATTCCGACGGAAGGATCTCTCGACCGTGCTTCATTCACATATAACGTAAGACTCGTGCTCGTCTTCCTTTTTTTATGTCGGCTCGTGCTCTTTTTGTGTATATTCATGTGAATAAGAATATTTTATAATAAAGTTTTTATTACAACTTTTTTATATTTTATGTTTGAAAAATAAATAAATTTTATTGTTTACAATATTGCTGTGAAAGTTCGAACCAAATTTCGTAAACAATTCTAAACTCACTTTGCTATTATAGTAAAGGCTAATAACAACAGAGAGATACTAAAAAAATCTTACATATTTGTTAAAGAGAAATCAGAGATAATAAGCCAACTAAAAGAGAATATTGGATCTAAATAAACAAATTTGTTGGCATTCAAAATTCTAGTCTACTTAAAACAGGGACATCATATCTAAGACTTTTGACACAACAGCATAGACAGCTTCTTGAAACCATTATTACACAGTTGTTCAAACTATTTTTGTATCATTATTACACAGCAGTTATCTCCAGCAAAAAATCAACAATAAGTGTTAAATCCTACATGTTTGATTTCTTTTAAATAATTAAATCCATTCACCCATAGTTACTAGGCCTGGGCATTTTAACCTGGACCCGAAAACCCGACCCGGAACCGACCCGAAAATACCCGACCCGAAACCGAACCGAAAATTTACAAGTACCTATTGGGTCCAAAAAATTTCTACCCGAATGGACCCGGACCCGAAAAGAACCGACCCGAAAAGACCCGGACCCGAAAAGGACCCGACCCGAATAGACCCGACCCGAATAGACCCGATTCAAACCCGACTTTAAAACTTTAAAATATCTTTTTATTAACAATCTTTGTCATTATTTTGTAACATTTCTAAGTAACATGAAGTTTGAAATGTAAAATATAGAATTAAAAATGTTCTATTTTAACTATTAATAGTTTATTTTAAGTTATTTTGTAAAATTTTAGATATATATGATAAATTTTGACTAAATTTGATGGAATTTGAATATTTTATTTCCTTTTTATATCCTAAATACCCGAACCCGACCCGAACCCGACCCGGACCCGACCCGAATCCGAAAATTATGGGTATTACCCGAACCGACCCGGACCCGACAAGACCCGACCCGGAACCGACCCGAAAAATTATGGGTATCTAAATGGGTCTAAATTTCCAAGACCCGAAAGACCCGGACCCGACAAGACCCGACCCGAACCCGACCCGAAGACCCGGATGCCCAGGCCTAATAGTTACCCAAAACTATTGTATGATAAATTATTTAAACAAAAAAATATCTTTTACCAAAAAGAACTGATAAAAATATTTTGTAAAAAAGGAAACGATAATGCGACACAAAAGAAAAAATGACGGTAACGTTTTCCGGTTTCGTATAGACCTCCGGAGACCCCGAGCTGCCGATGCATGTGATTCAACTAGCACAATGATCGATACTAATGGATTAACTAAGAGCCTCTGCAATCATATATAGGCTTTGAATGTTTACAACCGCTTCGCCCCGCACCGCAGTTAACAGATTTTTTATATATATCATATATATATGTTTTTATAACTGTTATAACCGCACCGCAGTTGAACCATTTGTTCTGCACCGTTCAAACCGCAGTCACCATTCGGTTAAAAATACTCAAACCTCATTCTATTTTTTTTCTCTATAATAGAATAAAAGATATATTTATTCCACAAATAGAATAATCTATTTATATTTGTTCATTACTGTATCTTTTACTCAAAAATAAATTTCCATTTGAATAAATCTCAAGACTACTATATAATTACTTTATTTTAAAAATAAAATAAAGTATATGGAGATGGTGTAAGATAGCTCGGTTTTATACAAAGCTAGGTCTCGTATGGAAACCTATTATATATATATATATATATATGTTTCTTTACATGACATTTTGTCTTTTAACTTTGCATGATCAACACTTACCATGTTACCATGGACTAAACCCTAACAGAAAAATTACCAGGCACGTACATGAAATTTGAAAACCCTAGCCTAAGAAAAATACAAACTGTGCAAAAAGAAGAACAAATTTTGGCATTTTAAATTCACGCGAGACCTTTATTGATAGTTGGCTATTTCCCTAGATTTTGATCCGCGCTTTAAAAGCGCGAGATGAGTTTCAAATTTTTTTTTAGAAATTTATATTTTGATTGTGTATACATGAAGCATTATGTTCAGTCTTTTAAAATCCGATTCGGACCTGTAGTTAAACTGGCAAAACCGATGATCCTATATGCAATTCGATTTGGTTTTCAATAAAGCTCATTATTTAAAATAAACCTGCAAAAAACGCTTAAACCCAGGATCCAGTTATCGGTTGAACCGATTGGTGATCCAATATATAATCCAATTTGATTTAAATTTTCATATTTAAAGTATTCTAATTCATGAATATTTAGAAGAATGGTAGATATATATTATGAATGTGATTTTCCAATTTTACAAAAGTTAGCTATTTTTATTCAAACTAATTTATCATTTCATTGTAGGTGTAATAGATAAATATTTGAGAGGATGCATGCTAAAATAGAAATTGATTTGAGCATCAACTATTCGTATACAATTATTATAATTTAGGTATTTACATTTGAAAAATATAATCGTTTATTTATTTATTTAGTTTACTTTTATTATTCACATGTTATTAGAATTTTTCGATGTTTTTTTTTTTATATTTAATTTAAATTAAAAGTTAATTTCGTTATACACATTAGACATTTCATATTCCTAATTTATTACAATTTGTATATATATATATATATATAAAATATTTTTTTTAAAAAAAAATTATTCACCCGTAACCTCTTGCAACGATTTTTCCTGATGAAATGATTTATGATATAATTGAGTTAGTATATCTTTTCAATTAGTTTATATTTGATAAATGTATTATATTTCTGTTTAAATATATTAAATATTAATATTATTTAGCTATTAATATTTATTTTATAACATATATACATATATATATATATATATACATATATCCATATATATGTTTATCTAATTTTAAAACTAATTATAATAATTATTTTTATGTGTTTGGTGAGGGTTTTGAAAAATTTGTTTTTACATTTGGAATCTTGGATTAATATACATTTGTATATATGTGAATTAATAAATAAAATATAATTGATTGGTTACTTAAATTTAGCATTAATATAAACTGAATTCCTTAGTTTTAAAAATAACAGATTAGTTATTTAGCTCCTTAATTTTCAGGTATAATGTATATTTAATAATTATTAAATTAGATTAAAATAGAAATAATAAGAAATGAAGTTAACTTTATTGATCCAATCTAGACTATTTGTAAGTAGATAAAAGTTGATTTTGTTTTGATAGTATTGATTTAGGGTGTGCAGTTTGTGTTTGTATTGAACATTCATACGAAAGCACACATTGATTTACAGAAGGACACATAAAATGACGAGATAAAAAAATAATGACATTCAAATAATAATATTGAATCATGTGTTAATCCGAATACGTCTTTAAAACTTTCATCATTTTCATATAGCAATAATCGTAAAGTAGACATTGGTATTTGAAATATACAGCAATAATAACGAATTTAGCATTTTCATATAGAAATAATCGTTAACGTTCTTCGCACTTTCATATATTGCACATGTGATATTATGGATTAGGAAAATATCTCATGTAAGGTAAATAGGGATATTCTGTTTAAATAAAAGGAATTTTGTAAAATACAGAATTTAGTTAAATGCTTAAATAAGTCAGTGGCAGTGTATTGTAAATGTATTCAAAATAGAAGAATACCTCAAAAAATGACATTCTGTTTTAATAGTATAGATGTTTAATAGTAAAAATAATTAAAACGTTCACGCAAATTTATTAGAAAGGAAACAAAGACAATAAGAAAATATAAAAAACACAGTAAGAAAACAAAACTCCATTTATTTTATTACAACGGTCAATAGTTTCACAAATCACAAGCAACATCCAAGTCAAAAAGCTTTTCTAAAGACAGAGATAATTGCCGCTTAAGTGCTTATTGCTTTCTACTTTCAACACACTAGTCTCTTTATTTAACCCCTTCACCTTCTCTCCTTTTTTCTTCATACTTCCTTCTTCATCCTCCCTCTCTCCTCTCCAAATGTCTCAAATCTCAGAAACTTCTCCAAAGCATTGCGCCAAGAAAGGAGGGATTAACATCAACAACCGTCGCAAGAAACTCTTCTTCACATTCTCAACCTTCTTCAGCGGCCTTCTCTTCATCATCTTCCTCATCTGGCTCACCCTCCACCCCGCAAAACCCGAGTTCTCCCTCACAGAAGTCGATATCTACACCCTCAATCTCTCCTCCTCCGCCACTCATCTCCTCAACTCCTCAATCCAGGTCACTCTCTTCTCCAAGAACCCTAACAAAAAAGTTGGAATCTACTACGACAAGCTACTCGTATACGTAGCTTACAGAGGGCAACAAATAACATCAGAAGCTTCTCTACCACCTTTTTATCAGTCCCACGAAGAAATCAATCTTTTGACAGCCTTTCTTCAAGGGAATGAGCTACCCGTTGCCCAGTCTTTTGGGTACCAAATCGTTCATGATCGGGCAGTCGGTAAAGTAATCATCGGTATGAAGATGGACGGGAAGCTTAGATGGAAGATCGGGACGTTTGTCTCTGGTGCATACCGGTTTAATGTGAACTGTGTTGCAATCGTTGCTTTTGGACCAAACATGACCACTGATCCATTAGCTTCAATACAAGGGACTCGTTGCTCTACCGATATATAAGATATATTGAATAATCAACACTAGATATACACTATAGTTTCTTTTGCTGTATTTTAATGATGCTTTTGTGTTGGTAATTAGTGCTACTTGTAAAGCTATAATTAAACCGTTTATACAGAACTCTATAAAGAGCTTATCTTTGGTTAAAAGAAGGGGGGGAGTGGATATGGTGGATATGGTGGCTATAGGCAGGAGCAATTGTTTTGCCGTATACGCCAAGCAATTCACCTGATTATTTCCCCAACATCTCTTCAATAACTCATGGTGGATGTCTCTTTTTTTAGCTCTACCCATAAAGATTTGAGATTGTTGGGTCCATATATTGTGTGTGTTTCTTGAAATCCATATACTTTAGTATTTTTAATGATTTACTCTACTTTTGGGAAAAATCTTGTATAGCACTTTTTTCCTCGTGAACTTTGTATGTTTCTCCTGAGATTCATTGATTCATCAGGATTCGAATATCCAAGAATTTTTGCAGTTGAAATAAGATGTTCTTGCGAGAATAGATTCGTTATGTTCGTTATTTATTCTATTCTTGAGACAACCTTTCTACCAACTAAACAGCAGTTTATTAAAATAGTGTGAATGAGACAGTATCAATAATATAAAAAAGTTGGAACAGAGGAGAAGCAATATGATATAAAAGTTTACGGATGCATAATAATGAACTTTTGCCAATATAAAGTCAGATAGAGTAGACGGAATTGACAATGAGGATGTAACAGAACAAGACGCTCTCTGTTCTCAGATTGAGATTGCGTCTAATGCAGATGGGTGCTAAACTAATCTTAATATTGGTGATATTACTGATAATACTGCTAGTAATCTTTACTCGTTCTTGCATATGAATAAAAACAAAAAGACTTTATATTAGTTTTGTTGTTACGGACGTGAGAAGATATAAATTAACAGATAGATGAACAGAAGAGAAAGACACAGAGATTTAACGTGGTTCATCTCCTAGGGTTACGTCCACGGACAAAGAGAGTACTTTATTGATGGAGGCAAGCTTTTCAGAGTACAACTCGTGCTACAGAATAGGGTAAAATCCTAAAGATATATATATGAAAACGTTTAATGAAACTTTCCATATTTCTTGGATTGGGCTTGCGTATCGATCGATACGACAACATGTCTATCGATCGATACGCTTGCTCCGTATCAGAGATCGCCTGATCCATGACACCTGGATCGCCCGATCTATGTCAGCCCGCAGATTCAAGGCACTATTTCAACAAATCTCCACCTTGTCTTGAATCCTCCATAATCAGATGTACCAGAATGCACTTCTTTGTGCTCAGAATATAGATGTACCAGACTCTCTCTTTGCCTCAGATGTTCCGTCGAACTCAGATGTCAGATGTCCCGTCGAACTCAGATGTTAGATGTCCCGTCGGACTCAGATGCTTCTCAGAGCCAGATGCCCCTTAGGGCCAGATGCTCTCTTCGAGCCAGATGCCCCACCGGACCAGATGCCCCTTAGGGCCACCAGATGCTCTCTTCGAGCCAGATGCCCCACCGGGCCAGACTTAGCAGCTTGAGATATTCAGCAAGTCAAGGCAACGCTTGAACTTGCTGTGAGGAACCGCCTTAATGAACATATCTACAGGATTATCAGTTGTTCATACCTTCTTCACTTCAATCCTCTTCTCACACTCAGAATTCAGCAGCTCTTCCAGCTTCTGAACATCACACATCCTCTTGGCAGGAATCATCTTGTCATCTACATACAACACCAGACAGATATACAAAACATCATCCACCCATAAGGACTCATGTCGTAATCCAAACTGACCATATAGCTGTCCAACCTCTTGTACCTCTGCCTAGGAGACTGCTTAAGTCCATACAAGGACTTCCTCAACTTGCACACGTGGTCTTCTTTACCAGGAACCAGAAAACACTCAGGCTGAGTCATATATATCTCATCCTCTAGATCTCCATGAAGAAACACTGTCTTCACATGAAATTGCTCAAGCTCCAAGTTCTGACGTGCTACCAGCGCTGGCAGCACTCTGATGGAAGTATCTCTGACCACATGTGAGAACATCTCATTGTAGTCTACTCCTTCTCTCTGACTAAACTCTCTTGCAACAATCTGAACTTTATACTTAACTCCTTTTGCCAATGATGCTCCATCCTCAATCTTGAAGACCCACTTGCATGTAACATCCCTTCTCCCTGATGGCAGTGTAACCAGATCCAATGTATGATTCGTTTCATGAGATTCCATCTCAGCTTCCATTGCAGCAAACCACTTCTCAGATGCATAACTTGAAATAGCTTCTCTATAAGTAGATGGCTCATAAGTGTCCACTTCCTCTGCAACCTGTAGTGCATAACCCACCATATCATCAAACCGATATCTCTCTGGTGGCCTGACATCAACTCTCCTTGGCCTGTCTCTAGCAATACTGCGTTTTTCAGACTCAACACGTTGATTTCCAGAATTAGAAGACTCTGGCTGCTCATCTGTCAACGATCGCTTGATTTCTTCTTCCGATATCGATCAATACAGACCATTCGACATCGATCGATACTGACCATCCGTCGTCGATCGATACTGACCATCTGACATCGATCGACACTGTCCATCGATCATCGATCGACACTGGTCATCCGTCGTCGATCGATACTGGTCATCTGTCGTCGATCGATACTGGTGATCCGACTGCACTTCATGCAGCTCCACCTGTTTGTCGAAACCCTCTGCTGCAGCCCATAACATCTTCTCCAAACCATCACTTGAAAACATGCACCTCGCTTTCTCATACAAGGTTTGGTTAACTCTCTCTGCTACACCATTCTTCTGTGGTGTATCCCTGACTGTAAGATGCTTAGTAACTCTTGCATCCTTACAAAACTGACTGAACTTTGATGAACAAAATTCAAAACTATGTGCTGAAACTGTAGAACCTTCCAGCAAATACAGAGTACCATGAATAAAACCTCTCAGAACCACATCTGAACCCCTGTAGACACTTAGAACTCCATCTCCACCTGAATACTTGAAACCTCTGCTATCCAAAAGACTAACTGAGATCAAGTTCTTGGACATAGATGGAACATGTCTAACTCCAGTCATTGTGCAGATTCTACCATCATGTGTCCTGGACTTTATAGAACCGATTCCTGAAACATCGCAAGCAAAATCATTCGCCATCTTGATCTTGCCATCAGTCACTGCCTCATACTCTGAGAACCATTCTCTCCTTGGACACATATGATAAGATGCTCCTGTGTCTAGAACCCACACATCCATAGAATGTGTATTTCCATGAGCAACTAGAGCAATATCGTCATCAAACTTAGCTTCATTCTCTGCTACAGCAGCGGAATCAGCTTGCTTCTTCTTAGGACAATCCGATTTTCAATGTCCTTTTTCATTGCAATAATTGCAAATATCAGTTTGTTTAGGACCCCTTGAGAATGACCTTTTGTCTTTAGACCTCCTGTCTTTCCCATAGTTCTTTCCACCACCTACAAACAACCCAGAAGCTTGGTCATCTGTACCAGCACCAGATGCTTTTTGTCTCAACTCCCTGCTATGAAGTGCCGACCTGACTTCCTCCAAACTCAATGTATTCTTACTCCCTAGGAATGACTGAACAAAGTTCTCATAGGAGTTTGGTAGTGAAACCAATAAGATCAGTGCCGCATCTTCATCCTCCACCTTAACATCAATATTCCTCAGATCCAACATGATGGAATTTAGACTGTCAAGGTGATCCTGAAGTTGTGTACCTTCCTGCATCCTCAGAGCGAAGAGACGTTGTTTCAGAAGTAGCTTCTTAGTCAGAGACTTTGTCATGTATAAACTCTCTAACTTCAACCACAAATCAGCTGCAGTATCAACACCGGAAACCTCAATGATGATCTCATCTGCCAGACACAACAAAATCTTTGAATACGCATTTTCTTCAATAACCTCAATCTCAGCTGTAACAGGTTCAATCTTCTTCCCTGACAACGGTGCCCAAAGACCTTGTTGCTTCAGCAACGCCTTCATCTTGATTTGCCAGAGACTAAAACTGTTCCTTCCAGTAAACTTGTCGATCTTCATGTTCATCCCAGACATCTTCTCACCAGATTCAACCCGAAGCTCTGATACCAGTCTGTTGTTACGGATGTGAGAAGATATAGATTAACAGAAGAGAAAGACACAGAGATTTAACGTGGTTCACCCTTCTAGAGTTACGTCTACGGGCAAAGAGAATACTTTATTGATGGAGGCAAGCTTTTCATAGTACAACTCGTGCTACAGAATAGGGTAAAACCCTAAAGATATATATATATATATATATATATGAAAACGTTTAATGAAACTTTCCATATTTCTCGGATGGGCTTGCGTATTGATCGATACGACAACATGTCTATCGATCGATACGCTTGCTCCGTATCAGAGATCGCCTGATCCATGACATCTGGATCTCCCGATCTATGTTAGTCCGCAGATTCAAGACACTATTTCAACAAGTTTCATATTAATACCATAAAGTTTGATGCTAGAAAGTGTAAAATTTAACATAGGATAATTTATGATCCATGTTATCCCTAAAAAGAAAAAATATTGACAGACGAAGAATGAGCAAATACCAGTAAGGTTCTACGTAGATAGCTAGCCTACAGGTTACAAGAACAGGTATTATAACGAGGAAGTATCTTTCCGAATAATTAATCGAATTTGGGATTCTTGAAACTGAACCGTTTTAGTTTGATTGATTATTCCTAGCACCAAGATAAGCAAGTTTGCAACTGGCCTTTTATCCGTCTATAGTTGGATTTGGATCCTGACAAGTTCTCGTTGTAGATTCATCTTCTCTGAATGTGACCTGACAGTATTAACTTCAAACTCATGGCTAAAGATCTGTATTAATAATTACTCAACATGTAATACTCACGAAACCAAAGCCCGTTGATCGTCTTATTGCTCAATCACAAAACCACATTAGCATAGACAATTTCTCCAAATTGTTGGAAGTAACTTTTGAGAACTTTTGTTCCTGTTCTCCAAGGACCAAGACAAATCTGCTACATATACCTTTGTTTATATATCGTTAAGTGGAGACATAACTATAATTCTACGGGAGATTCAAAATAGTAACCTTTTTTTCGCTCCAGAGGTCTCTTTATAAAAACAAATAGGCAAAAATCATGTATGGGACAAGGATATAGAGAGATCAATTGTGTTGTTTAATCGTATAGGATCTGTTATAAACATCCAAAATTGAAAATTATCTTCTTTTTAACAAAACTTTTATCAGATCACCAAATCCATTAAATGATCAAATCTCTTCCCTTATGTCCGTCGAAGCCTCATTTAGTACGATGTAAGGAGAGTCTACAATCAACCGTTTTAATATAATTTTTATTAATTAGGGAGCTGATTAACTTGTCAAACTCTAAATGGAAATTTGGTAACCCCAGAAACGTCAAACAGTCAATTGCATTTAGATATAGTGATCGCCGTTAATCATTTTATAAATTAGATATTTAGATAGGTATATATGACGAAGTATTAGACAAGCTGTGAATAAACTGAATATGCTTTCTCGTTGGTCTTTAACGTGTACACAAATTATATATACATATCCGTATGGCCTTACAACCGTCATACATATGGGTCAAATATACAATATATAAGCTAGCCTAATAATCATATAGTCTAGCCCAATACTCTTCCTCAAGTTGGAGCATAGAGATTCAAAATGCTCAACTTGGACACTAACCGCTCAAACTGTTGACGACCAAGAGCCTTGGTTAGCAAGTCGGCTAGTTGGTCTGTCGTACGGACATTGATAGTAGAAATAGTGCCTGCCAAAACTGCATCGCGAACCGCATGACAATCAGATTCAACGTGCTTTGTGCGTTCATGAAAAACCGGATTCGCAGCAATGTATATAGCTGCCTGATTATCATAAAACAACCGTACCGGCTCACGCTGTGGAAGACCAAGTTCTTTAAGTAACTGAAGAAACCACAGAATTTCGTCCAAAGCATTTCTCATTGAGCGATATTCAGCTTCAGCTGAAGAACGTGCAACTGTGTCTTGTTTCTTTGTCTTCCAAGATACCGGAGAACCCCCAAGGAGCATGACGTAAGTGCTTAAAGATCGTCTCGAGACTGGTCAGCTATTCCAATCGGAATCACAATAAGTCGTCAAGGTCAAGTCTGTACCTGCGCGAAAATAATAACTTGACCAGCAGTAAGCTTAAGAAAATGAACAATTCGTAAAGCTGATTCCTAGTGTGCTTCGCGAGGTGCATGCATAAATTGAGAGAGGGCATGGACCGAGTACGCAAGGTCCGGTCGTGTGATGAGAAGATATATAAGACGGACAACGAGTCATCTATAGCGATCTGGATTCGTGAGGAATGGACTTTTATCTTTACCAAGCTCATGGCGTTGTTCCATTGGAAAAGCAGCAGGCTTGGACCCAAGCATTCCGGTTTCCTTGATGATCTCAAGAGCATATTTCCGTTGCGATAAGAAAATCCCTTCGTCATTGCGAGCAACCTTAAGACCAAGAAAATATTTAAGCCTTCCCAAGTCTTTCATGTGAAAACAAGTGCTGAGATATCCTTTAAAAACAGAGAGTGCCTCATTATTGTTCCCACAAATCAGCAAATCATCAACATATACGAGAACTCTCATCTTAATCGTATCTTTTGTGTAAATGAAAAGGGAGTAATCTGAATACGACTGAACAAAACCGTATTCCTTAAGAGACATAGATACTTTGGCAAACCAGCATCTGGGAGCTTGCTTAAGACCATATAAAGATTTGTGTAGATGACACACCCCTTTGTTGGGTCTGAATGTCAAAATCCTAATGGAAGTTTCATGTAGACTTCTTCTTCAAGATCACCATGTAAGAAGGCATTATGAACATCCATTTGATAGACCTCCCACTTATTTACTGCAATGATTTTAAGCAGAGTACGCACCGTATTCATCTTATCAACTGAAGCAAAAGTCTCAGAATAATCTTTTCCTTCAACTTGATGATTTTCGAGAACTACCAAGCGAGACTTATGTCGTTCAATGGTTCCATCGGCATTGTATTTTATTTTGTAAACCCACTGATTACCAAGTGCTTCTTTTCCTTCAGGTAAATCGACAATGCTGAAGATGTCGTTTCGTTCAAATGCGTCAACTTCATTAACCATTGAATCTCGCCATACTTTATTTTTCAGAGCTTCCTTGTAGCTTTTAGGTTCAACACCTGCTAATGTTGCTGCCAGAAAAGCTTGATGACCTTTAGAGAAGATGGCGTCATATATGTAATAATCAAGAAGGTATGGAGTGTTACCTGGCCCCGTAAACGAAGACTCTGATTCTGGCGCGAGAAGAACGGGAAGTGTATTACCAGTTCAGCGAACATTGTAAAGTAGGTAATCGTCCAGTTGCTTTGGTGGTTCTTTTGCTCGATGACCTCGTCCTAAAGGAATAATTTCTGAACTAGAATCAGCTACCGGAGCAAGTGCTGGTATTTCTGCAGAGGTAGAGACCGAGCCAGAATCGACTGCGGGGGGTTGGATAAGCTGTGACAGCCGGTATTTCCGAAACAGCAGTAGGTGATGGAGCATCATTCGCAGGCTCAGTAACCGGAACATGAAATGAATCAAGCGGTTCCATGAACTCCCCCTGTTGCCAAAACTCGGTGAAATAAGCCAGTCATCATCAACCAAGTTCTGTTGAACTTCTGGAGCAGCAGGAGGCAATATACTCTGAAACAGGAAAACATTTTCTCTAAACACCACATCACGTGAAACAATAAATTCTTCAGTGTCTAAATCAAAAACCTTCCATCCTTTCTTCTCAAAAGGGTAGCCCATAAACACACAGCTACGACTCCTTGGACCAAATTTGTCCTTATCGCGAGAACGAAGGTGCGTATAACATGCTGAACCAAAAACTCTCAAGTGGTCATAACTTGGTTTCTCACCAAAAAGAATCTCGTGTGGAGTACGCCCATCAAGTACTTTCGTCGGAGTGATGTTAATGACATGAGCCGCAATGAGAATAGCCTCACCCCAAAATCGCGTTGGTAAACTTGCTTGGAAGAGAAGAGAAGAGAACAAGCAACATTAAGAATGTGTATGTGCTTTCGTTCGACTCGACCATTCTGTTGCGGTGTTCCCACAAAAGATGTTTGATGAATGATGCCTTGTTGTTTAAGAACAAGCTCAGACAAGTAAACTCCGTGCCGTTGTCACTTCTCACCATTTTAACGCTCAAACCAAACTGCTTTTCAGCATATGCGCAGAAATTTTGCAAAACTTGTCGAAGTTCCAACTTTTCTAAAAATAGATGAAGCCATACTGATCTGGAGATGTCATCCACAATGGTTAAAAAAATACACAGCACCACACAATGATGGCATTCGATATGGTCCCCAAACGTCAACATGAATCAAATCAAAACATGCTTGTGTTTTATTAGAACTATCAAAAAAAACTTCTCTTGTTTGTTTAGCCCGAAAACATACGTCACAAGGACTCGGGCTAGACGAGTTTGATGAATTAGAAAAAGGTAAAGCTAAAAATACTGAAAACGACGGATGTCCCAACCACTGATGCCACAAAGCTTGATCAGTCACTGTCCCAACTCTGTTTGCTCGAATCAGTGCCACATCTGTTAGATAATACACTCCATTCCGTTCTTCACTGGCTCCAATCAGGATCCTCGTGAAACGGTCCTGAACAATACATAGAGTGTCAGTAAACAAAGCACAACAATTCTTCAATTGCTTTAGAAGTTTAGAAACAAATATCAAAGAACAATTGAGATCCGGGACATAAAGAACATTGTGAAGCCAGATCGTCTCTGTAATAGGTAACACGCCCATGCTAGATGAAACAGTTTTGCTTCCATCCGCAAAACCCACCAAGCACGGAGAAGTGTCCACAACGTCGACGAGCAAGGAAAGATCCCCAGTCATATGATGGGAAGCCCATGTGTCGATAATAATGTCACCAGAAAACTTGCCAGAGAGCTTGTCTTTTGTAGCATACTCTGTTTTCTCTTTAGCCACCATGCTGATTGCTTTCCACTGTTCAGCGGTGAATTCTGGAAAACAGAGGAATGAGGTGAAGTCGCAATAGCTGTGTTGACTACAGCTCGCCCTTGACCCGTCGTCGAACTCGAGCTACTACCGCGGCCACCGCGATTGTTTCCTCTTAGAGCGAGCATTCCTTTCAGTTACCCACTCAGAATATCCAATAAGCTTCCAACAAAATGCTTTTTCATGTCCAGATCGGCCACAATTACTGCATATAAGACGATCTCTGTTTCGAGTTCCTGTGGAATCACCACGAGAATCAGAGCCCGAGTCACCTCCAAGATCTCGTCGAATGGAAAGTTCAGACGGGGAGTCACGTCGTGTTGTGAAACCAACTGGGTCAGAAGTTTCACGTATTTTCGATGTGTTCAGCCTCTGTTCTTCACGAATTACACGTGACTACACATGTTCCAGCTCAGGGCAAGGGTCAGAGTCAATAACAGATTTAATCACAGTCGCAAAGCGGGACTCATTAAGACCCATGACAAACTGATCGACTTTCTCCTCCTCCCTCTCTTTTGCGAAAGTGACTGCTGTACCACATGTACAGGAAGGAACATGCTTGTAAGAATAAAGCTCATCCCACATCGCTGCCATATTTCCGTAATAATCAATAACAAAATCTCCACCTTGGCGACACGCCGCAAGTTATGCTCGTAGATGATGAACACGAGCCCTATTGTCAACTGAAAATCTTTTCTTCAAGTTCTCCCACAAGTCGTGGGCATTAGTGATAAACGAAACCGTGGATCGAACACGTGGTGTGATCGACGTTCGGAGCCAGCCCACAACCATCAAGTTTACAGACATCCATGACTCCAAATCGGCCCCTGCTGCGTCAGGTTTGGCTAGCGTGCCATCTATAAAACCTGTCTTCTTCTTAGCACGAAGCGCATTTAGCATCTCGGAGGACCACTCATTGTAGTTTTCTCCGGTTAATAACATCGAAGTAATCATTGCTCCCGGATTATCAGACGAGAACAACGAATATGACGTCATAGCAGTAGAATCACCACTGCGATTTGTATTATCGATACTCATGATGTTTGAGACCTAAAGACTGTATAAAGAAGGCAAGCTCGAGCAGAAAAGAAGCTCTAACTTGAAGAGAAAGAAAAGGAATGAAAAAAGAAAACGGAAAAGAAAGCAAAAAAATTAGGATTTCAGAAATTTTTGCTCTAATACCATGTGAATAAATTGAATATGCTTTTTCATTGATCTTTAACGTATACACAAAGTATATATACATATCGGTATGGCCTTACAACCGTCATACATAACGGGCCAAATATACAATATATAAGCTAGCCTAATAATCATATAGTCTAGCCCAATACAAGCCATATGTTTTGGATCAAATGGTCGGTTCAAAATTAATGTTTTAATGGTTCAAAATTAATGTTTTAATGTGGAAGCACTGTGGCCTAGTGGTCAAGGTTTAAAGGTTTCTACACCCAGGTCTGGGGTTTGAATCCTAGGCGACGCAATTTTTACAGGGAGAGATCTTGGTTTCAATTCCCGGAGAATGCGGATTATGGAGAAAATTAGAGAAAATGCTTACAAGAGATCTTCAGCATGGCGCAAGGAATATCGTCAGGAATGGATTTCATAGAGCGACTCATGGTGATGCAGTCAAGGGTGAGTCCTTATGAGACAGGTAGTATTGTCGGCTGTAATATCGTCTATGTAAAGTTTCTCATAATTTGTAATTGCATAATTAACCAGACAAAAAAAAATTAATGTTTTAATGTGCAAGGCGACCAATAATGCAACACGTGTTAAGATTATCAAGACTTCATCTCTAATTTTCTTAAGGTTGTTATTGATCCGCATCTGTTACATTCCCACCTACTTTTTCACCATCCATCCAAATTAAACACAACCCATACTTTTAAATAATTGAAAGCCTTTTAAATAAATATTCGAACGAACCCTCTTTGTGTTTCTTTATATATATTAACACATAAATAAGAAGATGAATCTCACAACTTGTCATTCAATTAGAGGATCTGCGTCAAAGTAAGATACACAACAATGAAGAAGATGTTGAGCTTGAAGGATGATTCGGTGTTCGAAGATAAAACTAACGTAGGAGGAAGAAGAATCAAAGTGGTGATAACTAGGAAACAGCTTGATCTCTTGTTGGCGAAGCAAGTTTCATTAGAGCAGCTGGGTTTTGTGAACCAGAGAGTGTTTCTCAGATCTTTTAGCGAAAATAAGTGGAAACCACGTCTTGAATCTATCCACGAAACACCTGATTGTAAGGATTTGATGTTTAGTTATTTTTAACATCTGACCTGATGAAAAAAAAAAAAAAACATCTGACCTGATGAATATGATATTGTATATAAACAGATGTTTTTTTTTTTGTAACAGTATATAAACAGATGTTCGTAAATAACTTTTAAAATAAGTAGCCCTGCGACTTCGGTTATTTCGGGTCAATTCGGTTCGGTTTCTCGGTTTGTCGGATAGTTCGGTGGGAGAAAAAGCTACCGAATAAAATCGAATGTAAATTTGGTTCGGTTCGGTTGGGATATCGGTTATTTCGGTTCGGAGAGTTCGGTTTCGCAGATTTAATGAAGCTTGTGGTTCTGAAGATGTGCACGTGAAGTTGAATGTTAATGGTGGCCAGTAGAGAAAAAAAATAGGACTGAAGAAGACTAGCACGTGATAAAAACGTGTGTCATATTAATATTAAACATTTGGGCCTTTGGTCATTTGATGGACCATTTTACTTTATGAAACAGAAGCCCAAATATTCAATTAATCTTTCTAGGTTTACGAAAATGGAATTAAATTGACAAAAGCGAAGCATCGTAGTTGACGGCTGAGAAAACGAACAATAAACTCTTTTTTCAAAATTCATCACATGAAAGTTTGGATCCCTGGATCGAGATGTTGTAGACGAAGTCTTCTTCATCGCGGCCTGGAGATCGCGGCCTGGAGAGAATTAGTTAACTGGTTTTGATACAAGAATCTTCTGCATTGGAGGGGAGGAAACACAAAAACAGACTTGGGGTTGTGGTTTCGGTTAACCGTTCGGTTCATCGAACCGAACCGAGCCGAACCGATAACCGAATACATTTGAGATTCCCACCGATCGGTTCTGTCTTAATAACCGAAGTGAAACCGAAATGACCAAATCTCGGTTCGGTTCGGTTCGGACATTTCGGTTCGGTTATAAATCCCAGGCCTAAAAATAAGTATCATAAAGTTCTTTTGTAAGTCAGTGTTGTTTTAGTAAAAAAAGTTTACAGTAATAGGCGAACAGAGGAAAACATGGGAAAACAGAGCAAGACTGGCGAGCCCTTTTTCGGTTTGATTCAAATATCCAATGATTTATCGAGGTATTTGGCATCAAACACAATAGCAGCGGCGGAGGCAGGAAATAAGTTTAGCAGGGTCAATCCATAATCAATATATATTATAAGGTCAATTAACAAAATTTTATAGGCGTCAATTAACCAAATTTTGCAATATTTTCCAGCTTTTTACGTAAATATACACTAGATTTTGACCCGCACGTCCGTGCGGATGTATTTTTTTATATAGTATTTATAATTTTTTCTACATTTTTGATTGATTGTAAAATATT
Organism: Brassica juncea; assembly: GCA_018703725.1. Lineage (NCBI taxonomy): Eukaryota > Viridiplantae > Streptophyta > Magnoliopsida > Brassicales > Brassicaceae > Brassica > Brassica juncea. The sequence continues at coordinate 45,824,041 of CM031936.1, read as the reverse complement.
TACGACCAATCTTTTTTCGAATGAATTTTTTTTTTACGACTAATCAATACAAACCGATCATGAGACATATAATATGATTTTATACTTTATATGCATCAATATTTTTTATTTGTTTTAAACTGTCAACTTGTTTTACTTTTGATACGAAGGAATATCGAATCAGTAGTAATATTCTACAGTGAGATTACATTATAACTTTTTTTATTACTGTTGTCTCTTGTAAAGATGCAACGGTTGTTCAACTACAATTTTTATATTAAAATAAGAAATGTGCATTCACGGTATATATATATATATATATCGATGTGTAAATTAAGAATGAAATCCTAAATAATTTATTGTCAAACATGATTTATACGTTCTGTGAAAGGATATATATATTTTGAAACTATTAATAAACATTCTTTTTAGTTTTAATAGCTTAACTTATTTGGTTAAGTAAATATTGATATCCTAATATTAGTTCGTGTGATTCCTTAAATATATGAGCTGTCATTTTAATTAGGGTGGTTTAGTAATGTTCTAAAAAATGATATTTAAGATCAGTGGCATGCTATTGTAAATATTATGGAAAAATTAGGGTTAATTTTTAAATGTACTTTAGTTGCAACAGATTAGATGTAAGATTTTTAAAAAGTCAGAAATTCACCAGGGTCAATTGACCCCTTGTCAACACATTGGCTCTGCCACTGCACAATAGTATATCTGTATACTAGATTCGGCCGGATATATGTTTTACTTGTGATCTAGATTATTATTATTTTATATGATTTGTGGTTTGTATTTTAGATTTATATTTGCAAGAGATATGTATGAGATATACTATTTTCTTAATTTAAAATTAACCAAACAACTAATTTTTACTATTAGCATAATTTTACTCTCTCACTTTCTCTCTCTTCACCCTGCGAATGGGTTAGTAACCAAAAATATATATAAATATATCAGTTAAAAAGTATTTCAGAATGTTTTGCTTACTTAAAATTTAAGGTGATATTAATTTTTATTGTGTATGTTTTGTTATTCTTATTATAGATTATGATTATCTTAATATTAAAATGTTCATGAATACATAATAGTTTTACATATTTTCTTTGTTTATTCTATTGTAATTATGATAGTTTTGATAATAAGTAAAATAATTTTTAATACAAAAATCTTAGATTATCTTTTTTTTTTCTTATGAATATTTTTATATTTATATATTTGATATTATATTATTAATTATGTGTTAAAATATTATTTTAGATTGATGTCAAATGTTTTGTTAGACCTAAAATAAAATATTGATCAAAAACAAATTCTGGATTATTAAATAATTTACCAATAAATTTGGTTTAAAACAATAAGATGATGAAAATGTGGAATACTTAATAAACTTTTAAAAATTATAGTATTGAATTTTAGACAACTTTTCTTAATGAAATACCATCACGAAAATAAAGGATTCAGCTTTATTAATTGTGAAACATTATTTTCATATATATATATTTGAAACTATTGTTTTTCATATCATATTAGTTATAGAAAAATAATTGATTACGCAATAATCAAGAAAGAAGTTACCTTTTTGAAACCGAAGAAGAAAGTACTTCATAAACATGTTCTATTATATGCATGGATAATAAGAGAGACGAATTTTGATTCGGAATATCATAGAATGCATAGATGAGAGTCATATAAATCATTTTAATATGTGTTTTTGGAATTTTTTTTATTTCTTTATACTTCGAATTATTTTAAAATTAGTTTTATTGTTTGATAATTATTTGTATATAGATTTGATTTGTTTTTATTTTTGTCAAACGTTTAGGAGTTGATTAGTAGAGACTGTGGCTTTGGATCTTTTGCTTTAAAATTTTAGCTGTAGATTTTGTGGCTTTGGCTTTAGATTTTATTGCTGTAGATTTATTTCAAAATTTTGAAAGCACTAACCATAAAGCTGTAAAAAAATTGATTTCCAGAACCAATATATTTCCTTTTAAAAATTTTGGGCTGTAGCTTTAAGTTTCCTTACTAAAGCTTGATTGCTTTAATTTTAGTGATGTAGAGAGAATTAAGGCTCTGTAGAACATTCACAGCCATTATAAATCACCCCCCTATTGTCACATCGTTTTATTTTAGTTATTATAATTCATTAGCGTTGTGTTTATTTGGTTAACGAAAGTGCAACCTCATCGTTTTAATTGATTGACCATTCTTCGCAACAGGAAAGTTGAAATGAGAATAATGTGGATTTTTAAGTATTTTATATTTGATTTATACTCTCTTTATTTCCTCTTTATTTAGTTTTCTATTGTGTTTTATTTTCAAAGATATTGGTAATATATAATTTTTGATTTAGAGGTTGTCTAAAACTGAAAGTGGATAGACTTAAATATTTGATTAAATTCAATAAATTTGTAGTTGCCTTTTATATCACAACTTTTTGTGATTATTTTGAAAAAATCATACGCTTCGCACAATGTTTTAATTTTTTTTTTAAACTACTTTGTAATTTCAGTTTTAGTAATGTACTAATTTTTTGTTGTGATTTTCAAAAAAAAAAAATCTTATTTATTTTTCTTAATTTTAGTTTCATGACCATTAAAATGAGATAAATCCATGAGATACACTATTTAATAGATTCCTCTAACTTTTTTTTTGTTTTTATGAAATATTATAATTAATAAAATTATTTATTTTTAAATTACATTATGTACTTTTACCAACTTTTTAATATATATTTTATATTTTATATTTTATTAATTTCTCAGAGCTTCAGCTTTGTTACTAAATAGAAGAAAATATATGAGATGCTTATTTCTTTTTTTTTAGAGTGAGTTCAATAAAACATAGAAAAATATCGTTGGTTTTTGTTTTTCTGAATGTTTTTTTTTTGAATGTTAAATTTTATTCATCAAAAAAGCCTTTTTACATCAAAGTGTAGACAAAATATTAATCTAGATCATCCCAACCCCCAACTCTAAATATAAGTTTTTATCTACAATCTTGTTGCAAACCAAACTTGGAGACTATCTTCCCTGCCTCTCACCTTTTCCAATCTCAGCAAACTCAACTTGTTCTTTACCCCCTTATCTATAAACTTCATCAAAATTTGAATAGGAAGAGGTTTGTCTCCATGCCTTATCTTATTTCTCTCTCTCCACACTGCATGAACACAAGCTTGGAGAGCATATCTCAAAAAAAAAGAGCTTTCTTTTCTCTGCTCCCATCCATCAACAATATCACAATTTCAGACCAAACTTTTGTATAAGCATCACGTAAAATCCCTCTTGTGAGGTGCTCCCATACCTGAGCAGAGTATGAGCACTCAAAAAAGATGATCACGCGTTTCAACTGCTTGCTTGCATAACACACACATTGTGTCTACACTCTGGTTCCATCTATAGACTCTATCCATTGTAGAAAGTCTATCCAACATTGCAAGCCAAGTAACAAAAGAAAACTTAGGTGTAGCATGTGAGAACCATACACCTTTCGCCCAGGGACACAACGGTTTTTGTTCTCTCAACATCAACCATGTTTCATGCATTGAGAAAGTATTTTTATATCCAGCTCCTCTCTTCCATACAGACAAATCTTCTCCATTACTTCCCATTTGTTCCTTTATTACCGAAAGCTCATCTGCAATAGAATTGTGAACTGCATTTCGATAACTTCTTCTGCTCCTCATACTCAAAACATCATCCTCTACACTAGCTTCTCTTCTTACGCCCATCTCAATGATACCTCTCTCCCCCAATACCTCAATTAGCACACCTCGTTCTGACCAATGATCATACCAAAAGAGGTATGTCTGCCATTCCCAATCTCCTTTTTGTAAAACTGCTTTGCCACTTCTCTCAACTTCAAAAGTTTCATCCACATCCAAGATCCACTCTGAGTTGTAACCTTCACCTGCCAGAAACTCTTCCCTTTGAGTAAATAGGTGTTTATCCATCTCCCCCACAATGATTTCCCCATTAGCATTCTCCAAATGAGCTTCAGACCACATACCAAATTCACTTCCTTCAGAGCTCGAATACCCAAACCCCCTTCATTCTTCGTTTTACATATCTCTGTCCATGCTACTTTGGCTCCAGACGTTTTAAGTTCTGGACCTGTCCAAAGGAAAGCAGCACACAGTTGCTCGATCTCCTGCATACATTTGCTTGGGAGTCTAAAAACTGCAGCCCAAAAATTCACAATACTCATCAAAACTGACTGAATAAGTTGGAGTCTTCCTGCGTATGAGAGAAATCTGCATGTCCAAGTACTTATCGTACCTCTGATTCGTTCAACTAACGGCATATAATCATGTCTTCTCATTACCCGAGTCATCAATGGGAGACCCAGATATCTTACAGGAAGAGTACCTAGTGCAAATGGGAAATTTGCAGAATCCTTCTCTTCTCTATATCGGATACTGCTGCCATATAAACCGTAGATTTTTCCAAACTAATGCTTAGTCCTGACCAAACAGCAAATTCCTCAAATACAGACAAAGCCCCCTCTGCTGATTCCTTCTTTCCCTCAACAAACACCATCAAATCATCCGCAAAACAAAAGTGAGTAAGAGATAGAGATTTGCACCTCGGATGGAAGTTAAACCTCTTTTCCCTTACTGCTTTGTCTATCTTGTGAGATAGGACGTTCATGCACAGAACAAACAGGTAAGGCGACAACGAGCAACCTTGCCTCAACCCCCGTGAGCTCTGAAAATACCCTGCTAGCTCACCATTCACCTGAACTGAGAACGATGGAGTTGTGATGCAGAGCTTTATCCAATGAATAAACTTCTGAGGAACTCCCAAAGCAGCCAAACTTCTCAAGACAAAACTCCACTGAACAGAATCAAAAGCTTTAGAGATATCAATTTTCATCAAACACCTTGGGGAGATATCTTCTTTATGATAATCTTTCACCAACTCCGAAGCCAATAACACATTCTCCATTAGCAGCCTTCCTTTGATGAATGCAGATTGGTTCTCAGACACTATTCTCGGCAATATCAACTTCAGACGGTTTGCCAATATCTTTGAAACTACCTTGTAGATGACGTTACAGCAAGCTATCGGTCTGTAATCTCTCATCTCCAAAGAGTCTGTCTTCTTGGGGATTAAAGCTAATATTGTAGAGTTTACTCGCTTCGGCAAAAACCCAAACTGGAACACGAACTGCACTGCAACCGTGAAATCATGAGCCAGTATCGACCAGGTTGTCTTGAAGAATTCACAAGGAAAACATCAGGACCTGGCGACTCTGAAGGCATTGCAAATAAAACTTTTCTAATCTCCTCCTCAGTGACTCTAGCCTCCAACATACTACTCTCTTCTTCCGTACAACGAAACTCCAGCAGATCTCGTAATTCATCCTCTGTTACACCTTGATAACCATCAGGTGTTTTATATAAAAACTCTGAGAAGAATCTCTCTGCTTCCTCCTTGATCTCCATCTGATTTATAGCCATGTCCCCATTACCACACCGGATTTCTCTAATAGTGTTTTGCGCCTAGCGGGATTTGATAGCAGAGTAAAAAGATTTATTATTTTGATCTCCTACCTCAAGCCAATGCAGCTTCGTTTTCTGCTTGAGAAAATCTTCTTCTAAACCCGCAATAAACAACCATTTTTCATATGCATCTGCTTCTTCTTGGATCGCTATTTCACTTGGGGCTGAAAGTGTGAGCTGCTGCTTTTTACAAAGAAGAGTATACGCCTCCGAAGCTCGCTTTGTTAAGTTAGCAAGTTGAGTTTTGCCCACTTCCCTTATGATTGGTTTCAGACTCTTTAGCTTCTTCAAAAATCTAAACGTCGCAGATGTAGAGTGAAACAAAAACGGTGTCAATTCCCAAAACTCTTTTATCATTGGCAAGAAAGCTGGCAATTTCCCAATTGCATTCACATATTTGAACGGCTTCTTCAACTTCACAGTAGGAGGAAGAACTTGAACCTTACACCTCAAATGATCAGAGCAACCTCCTGCCTCAAACAGTGAGAAAGCATTAGAGAATCTGTGCAATGCCACGTCATTTAGGAGAACTCGATCTAATTTCTTGCAGATTACTCCCTCTTCTCTCTTGTTGCACCAAGTAAACTTAGGCCCCTGATACCCCATATCTGATAGGTTGCAATGAAGAACGACACGTTGAAAATCCCTCATTCCCCGTGAGATCCTACCAGCATTGATAAACTCCGAACTCTCTTCTACTTCCAAAATCTCATTAAAATCCCCCATTACCATCCAAGCCTTATTGTGAAAAGACAAACTGTTTTTATGATGACATAAGTCTTCCCATAATTCCCTCCTATCTTCCACTTCATTGTTTGCATAAACAAATGTGCAAAAAAACTCATCTTCATCCTTTAAACCCACAGAACAGGTGATCATCTGATCAGTTTTATACACCGGAGACATACGCACTGAATCCCTCCAAACCAACCAAACTCTTCCACCCTGACTATACTCATAATTTGTTATCGACGACCATCCACTAAACACTGTGTTTAAAATACTAGCTGACTTCCTTTCCTTTACCCTTGTTTCAATAATATACCCAAACTTCATTTCATTACTATTTACCCATTCTTTTACTATGGAATGCTTCAATTGCTTGTTGAATCCTCTCACATTCAAAAAGAAACTAGCCATATTAATGATTGCGTCGAGAAACCCTTGTACTCTTCAGACTTGCGTCCAGAGCCTTGGGCTTTCGACCTCTCTTCTGACCTTTCTTCATCCCCATCCTTTCCTTATCTTTTCCCTGCTGATCAAGAATGTTATCCTCCAATATATCACTCTCACTTCGCAGTTCTTCATCCTTCATTTCTTCCTCCATTACACTCTTATCATCTTCTAGCAATTCACCTTCCTCAGCTTCTTCCTCATCCAAGACAGAGAATTTAGACGCTGAGATCAATATCTCCTCTGTTTTTGTCAGCGTTGGAGTTTGTGATCTTCCCAACTTAGACGAAACCACAGACCAACTAGTCCCCTCCATTCTCTCATCACCTCCTTTATCATCCTCTTCTCCATCCCGTCTCCTCTCTTCATCAACATTCTTCTCAACCCCCTCCTGTAACTTCATATCTTCTTTGACTACCTCATTTTCCTTAGCTTCTGTCTCTTTATTCTGCACCAAAACTTCCCCTTTTCCTTTCATCCTACAAACAGATTCATTATGTCCCCACTTCTCACAGAACTTGCATCGTGCTAGAAGCCAAGGATAATAATATTTCATTGTGAATTCACTGCCTCCCTTTGAAAATGTGATCTCTCTTGGAAGAACTTTGGAGACATCAACCTTAACAAACACTTTAGCAACCTCCAGATTAGAGACAAGCTATAATAATATTTCACTGTGAATTTACTGCCTCCCTTTGAAAAGGTGATCTCTCTTGGAAGAACTTTGGAGACATCAACCTTAACAAACACTTTAGCAACCTCCAGATTAGTACAAGAGCTTGTCTCCGGGTGAAGCTTCACCGGAAAACCTACTGGACTTGTGATAAAACTGAGCGCCTCCCATGAGAACATATGAAGAGGAACTTTCTCCAGATGAACCCACATTGGAATAGCTTCCTCTTCTTGCTTCTCTTCCTCACTCTTCGGTGTCCATTTCGAGATATCATCGGCACACCCACCACATTCCACATGCCCCTTCGAACAATCTTCTCCCTCGTTTTAGGATTTGGAACTCTGAACCTCATCGTTGTAGGATTAACTTCATAGACTTCCACCTTTGCAGCTTCATCACCATATTTCCAGATTTTATTGAGAACCATATGGACCTTGGCAACATGAGGTGCTAGATCCAGAAACTTCCCCACCACAAAGTCTTCCCACAAAGGTGTTGTACTCTCTAGGATTTCATCTGGAATCTCTACCAAATGCTTCCCATCCTTCATCAATACCTCAACATCATGTTTCTTCAAATACTTCTTATCCTCCGCAATCTCGACCCAACTCTGATCACCAAGTCCCGATCTCTCTACACGCTCCGATTCAACCTTCCTGCCTTGATTCACACTTATCCCGATCTCATTTCCTCTCTCCGGTGAAGCCGAAACCCCCGGCGGCCTCACCGAATCCATCTCCGTAACTCTCGTCACTATCGCACTCAAAGTCGCCCAGAAAATTGCCTTTTCTAAACGACAGCGTTTGAAATTTGTTGTTGTTGTACATTAGTGCATGAATTTTCTTTATCTATCTTTGAAATTTCTGTTTTTATATTATATTAATTTTCATTAAAAAGTTATTGCTTATTTCTTGTTATTTTTTCATTTTTAAACTTTTTTAAAATCTTATGTTTTGATTATGATTGAATCTTTGATTGTGGTTTGTGACTTTTGTTTCTTATTAACCTTTTAAACTCGATTTTGGTAACTAAAAAATAATGTGAAAATCAATTTTTGGTTAAAGTTGGTTTAATGAAATGTAGAAATCAATATAATAAAGGAATTATCTATTATTTTCAAATATTTTGAATTATATTATGTAAATTCACCAAACTATCATTTGTTGAAAGAAAATGATTTTAATTTTTTGGAAGGAAGATGAAATATTGATTAGAAAAACGGATTGCTAGTGTTTTTGTATTAGTTTGTTTTTTTCTGAATTATAGGATGAGCTTTGGAAGAAATAAAGCTGTTGATTTGCCATTTTTGGAACTTTCACAAAAAGCCTTTAACGATTTTGAGATCGGACTCTTTTCCAATCAGACTCGTGTTTCCTCTTCTTCCTTTTACTCTTTTCATCTTCTTCTTCTTTTTGTTGTTGTTCTTCTTCTTTGAGATTGGAGCAAAGTATCTCAGAAAATGTTGGTGGCTAGATAATTCTCTAACTCTCTGAGTTTACAAAACACAGTGTATCATCAATCAAGGAAGAATGAAAAATCCTGTTTTCAGATCATATTAATGGATGCTCAATAGTACTTGGAAAGCATTGCCTAGATTACTCGAAAGCAGACACAAAGTATGAGAAATAGAGTCAAACCCTTTAAGCAAAAGTATCGAATCATTGATGGTGAAGACTAAAGAATTTTTAGTAACCGCGATCAAGCTTCAAATGTTCTTTTAAAACAGATATGACTTAATAAACCAATTTTCATGACACAGAAAAAAGCCATGCTTTCTCTTGATCAAGCTTCCACTTATCAATCTTAAAATAGAAAAGCCATTTTTAAAGATGGGAACACTCACCTGATCAAAATCAGGGTATATGTAATATGCGATCTGAATTTTTACATTTTCTCGATTTCCCAATAGATCTGAATTTCTAAAGCATCCAAGAACACAACATTGCTGCTAGACCAGTACCATTCAATGATGCCCTGAATCCAATAAGACAATTCGTTCAAAAGCTTATATTAATGGATAATCAAGAACAATAAGTCTAACCCAAAACACATGTAGGTTAAACAGGTGAAGGATTCAAAAAATTAGATACTTGCTCATTGAGAGGAGTGTTAAAGACGCACCTCCGCTGTGCTTGAGTTTGAGTAACGTCCTGCTTTCAAGTTAGCGAAAAGAACATACGAAGCCGACATATCTAAGGTGATGTGTAAGTAGTTTAGGCTTGTAGCTTGTAAGTCTGAACGGTGTAAGCAAGAGCCGCAGGAGCCGAGCCGAGCCTCGACAACGGACGAACACTTACCGTACTTCAAATAAGAGAAAAAACCCTCGAATTAGCCATATCGAAATATATGAGTGAAAATATAATAATTGCAAAGAGAGAATGAGTACAAGGGGAAAAATCTCACACATATTTATACTGAACACACACCGCCTCTGAGATCTAATCAGCACTTCAAAGACACATCGTGGATGAGGGAATTAATGCGATTGAAGATGAATCCATAAACGGACAGTTTCAGGCATGAGGTGGAGCTCAAACGTCATGTCTCCGGTCGCACGAAGAGATAGTCGATCTGCGTGTTTTCTCCAAAGCGTATTAGGGTTAGGGAGACGTCGCCTTCTTTCTCTTTTGGGCCGGACAATTTACAGAATCACTCAACATGCAAGCAAAGCCCAAGATGTCATCAAGTTATTGATACGGTGCGTGTTGAGGGTCTTAGACACATGTCAGCATGGCGTGAGACAACTTATCTATGTGGCGGTGTGACGTGTCGCGTTGAGAAGGGAGGAAACATGGTTTTATATATAAAGATGTTCAGAGAAAAATAACCTTTAACGCAAGAATTTCTAGGGTTCCAGCAATGGATCCGGCGCCTCCGCCGGATCCTTCTGATCCTCAGGGGAGTGATGCGGAGCGATTAGCGATACGAGATGGGAAAGATATCGAAGGTTCATAGGATGGGATTGAGGTTTTGAAGAAAGGGGAAAAGTCTTGGGTCGCGATGGCTCGGGATAAGAAATGTCTGAAGAAGCACGACGTCGAGGTGTTGACTAAAGATGGAAAGCATAGGGTGGAGATTCTGGGTGAGATCCTCAAGGATTCAACTCCACTCTGGGGAGATTTTGTGGTTGGGAAGTTTCTCGATTTGGCTCCTCATGTCGCAAAAGTCCATATAGTGGTGAATAAGATCTGGCGTTATGGTGATACGGCAGCGAAAGTGGATGCATTCTGATATACTATGGATTTGACCCATTTTTACCCATGGTATATGAGTGTTTTAATATATATTTATTATTTTTTGGAGTCTATTTAGTGTATTTACAGGTTTAGACACGTTTTGGAGAAATATGGTGATTTTGGTATCTTTTGGAGTCTTTCGAAGTGCAGGACTGCACAGATGCGTCAGATTTTTAGCTATGGATGAAGACCTTCCCACTGTTAGATTGAGCTCATCTTTTAACAAAAGATAGTTCTTTGCGTTAGATTTCCAATGCCACAGTTTAGGGGTCAATCAGCATCCTGTATCAGAAGTTATGCCCGTTTTACTGAAGAGTAGTCAGTCTGGCTCGCAAGAGGAAGCTGTCGAGAAGATGAACGGATGTCGATCGATGCCACAGCCTTGGTGTCGATCGATATGGATCTCAGAACGTGGGCCAAGCCTAATTTATGACCGACTGAAGTCCAGAAGTTATCACAAATTACCAAGATGCCCCTACATGACCTAAAACCCTATTTATGTGTTTTCTAAACCATTGTTGACGGCTACGCTCTTTACGCTTTCTTTACTTCATTATTAATTGTTCTTAGTGAGGAGATAATGGAGGAACTCCTTCATAGTCCTCCTGGAACTCCATTGGTTTTTGTTTTAATATCTATTGCAATTTCATATCTATTCATCTATGATTTGATTTATGTGACAAACTTCATATATGAATAGATCCTCCTGTTAGGTTTAGGGTTCAGATAGGTTTTGAGGGATTAACCCAAAATATGAATACTTGAGCATGTGATATTCATCTTATAAGATTGTTCTTCATGCTTGTATAGAAGTAGCTAACCTATACATGATGACAGTTGATGCAATCCTTGGATCTATCTTCTTTGAGCTAGGAATTTGCTGGAAACAAGCGACATCTGATTTAGAAAACTCCTTAGCGAACTGTTATCAACCCGCGCTTAAAGCTTAATAGAGGCGCATCGATCGATACTCCTATAGAGTCATCGATCGATTGACGCGAGGCAATGTCGATCGATACGTGCGACAGCAGGTCGATCAACGCCTTCCTATGTTTCACCAGTGGGAGTTTCATCGGTTCTAGTAATAGATAGCCCATAAAACGACAGTTATGGTTATTGCACCGTTGGGTTCTTTAATATCATGCAAGCATCTCACATAAGCATTCATACTATTATAATCCTGACTTCCTGAATAGAAACCCTAGATCTAGCAAACCATCCTTCCATCAAACAACTATTTGCCAAGCTGAACAATTGTCTTGTTCACCTTGTTTACTGCTTTATTTATTTATTTACTGTGTTATAATCATTAGCCTAGCTTAATCATATAACTATTAGATCTAGTGTGTGACCTAGCTCTCTGTGGATTCGATCCCTAAATGCCACAACTCGACCTCTTATTTGAGAGAGTATAAATCACTCCTTAGGGTAATAAGAGTGATATCAAATTGGCGCCGTTGCCGGGGAGCTTTGATCGCCATTAGATCTCATCTAGTTAGATTTAGTCTAGGTTTTTACTATTATTGCAAAAACTCATAAATTTTTTTAACTTGTGTTTCAGGTACATAGATCAAGTACCAGGAAGCAATGAGAAGAGGATTTTTGGGGTTTTCAAAGAAGGAGTCTGCTGGTTTATGCACGATTCGTAAGTCTATGAGGGAATGATATCACTCAAATTACCCTAAGGAGTGACTTTACTCTCTCAAATAAGAGGATCAGTTGTAGTACTTAGGGATCGAATCCACAGAGAGCTAGTGTACAAATAAGATGCAATCTTAATGACTATGCTAGGTTGAAAATAGTTTAAAGTAAATTGCAGGTTTGCTGAGTAAGGATAAGATTACTCAGTTGAAAGGATTTGGTTTTGAAACAGTAAAGAAAAGTAGTTAGATTCAGGGTAAGTATTCAGGAATTCAGGATTATAAATACTATAAAGGCTAACAAGTTGCTTGCATGATATGTCAGAGCTCAACACTTATTAAATGAATCCATCAGCTCTCGCATTATTTAGACCATATATTACTTAGATGCTAAATGGTGTTGCGGTCGGCTACTCTGCCGATGGTATCGATCGATGGTTCGATTGGAATATCGACCGATACACCTCTAGCTACGTCGATCGATTACTCTATAGGAGTATCGATCGATACGGCTCTAAGCAAGCTTTATGCGCGAGTTGATACAATGCTCACCATGATCTTAGATCAGGTTTCGAATATCTCAAGAGGGTCATAGCATGTTTAGGATGTTGTCAGGTATTGCATGTAATAAACAATGCAATCCAAGTTCATGTTCTAGGTAGCTAAGCTAGAAAAAGCATTAGTGAACAATCCTAACAATAAATATCACAACTATAGCAATTATAGGTTGGGGCTAATCCCGCATATCCTATTTAAACCCTAAATCTAACAAATGAATCTACTCAGACATGGCTAAGTAGTTCATAGCAACAAGGTAATAATAGAAATTCATAGACCTATTAGAGGGTGAACACTTAGGTTTCAATCACAAATATGTTTGGATCTCTCCTCTAGGTCTAGAATTCTATAACCTCTATTAACAAATAAAGAACTAAAAAGAAATAAGTAGAAGAAGGAGAAACTCTTAGAAAACTTATAAAAACTTATTGTAACTTTTATTATTCTATCTTTCTGTTGTGTGTGTGTCTCTTTTGCCAAAACACTTAGGCATATATAAATATGAGTTCATTAGGTTTAAAACTCGTCAGGGGCATTCTTGTAAAATATGATATCTTGGGCTTCAAGTTCGGCCAGGTCCAACTTGTTTTTCTGCCGCCTCAGTATCGATCGATAGTACATGGTGTACATCGATCAATTATTGTCTCGATGTATCATTCTTCGGCTAATGTGTGTCGATCGATTGCACAGAGTGTGCATCGATCGATGTGTAACTCTGGTGTCGACCGCCGGTCTTGATCACGGGTGAACTCTTCTTTAAGCTCCAAAAAGGCACCTAAAACATCACTTTTCTCCAAAATGCTTCTGAACCTGAAAACATACCTAATAGACTCCAAAACATAGATAATAGTAGTAAAAACACTCATATACCATGGGTAAAAACGGTTAAAATCCATGGTATATCAACTCCCCCATACTTAACCTTTTGCTTGTCCTCAAGCAAACACACATGCAGTCTTTATGAAAGAGGTTTTGAAAAGCAGGGACTAAATCAAATTCAAACTTAGAGTCATAACTTCTACTTTGTTGCAAACCACATCTAAGAGTCTGTCAATCACAGAAGCGCATTATGCAATATCCTTATTAAACAACCTTGATCATCTAGCCAACAACTTAGCAATCATGTCTGACTAATCCCTCTACTGATTTCATTTCTGTACATAAAAATAAAAGTGCAGGCTTTACCTTGGGAGTATCGATCACAGGATGCAAGGTTGCTCAAACAAGTATCTGGACCTGCAGGTAAAAATTAGTTCATATCCTCTCTCTCTACTATTTATCTCCTAGTCAAGTCTGCTTCATTTGCAAGACATTGACCAAGATTGGACAGGCTTCCATGAATCAAGCCTTAATGGTTGCAGCCACCAAGTCTTGTTCACTTCTTTTTTACCTATATCCTATGATTCGTTGCGAAGCAAGTCTTGAAGGGGGTAACCAACCAAGCCCTGTTCGAACCCTTTACCTATAGAATTCTTATGAATCAAGTCTTGAGGGGGGTAACCGCCAAGCACTGTTCGAATTCCTTCCTAGTTAATAACTAACTAATCCTAGAACATAAATTCAAGATAATTTTTGATTTTTTTTTTTTTTTTTTTTTTTTTTTTTTTTTTTTAACTTATGAAAATTAAATCTAATTTCGAAAATGAAAGAGAGAGGGTGATAAAACTATCTACACAAGGCTTTTACCTTCCAGACTTGTTTCAAGCATCCGATCCCGTGTATACCAAGCCCCAAGACAAGCAAAGAATTGTCAGGTTAGGTTGGAAATCAGCTTTGGTTCCTCCAGACAATCAATGAAAGTGTTGTCATAGCTGACAGGTGATCAACTTTAACATATATAGTATATTCTGCATCATCAAATCTAAGAATGGTGCCTAAAAGATTGGTTAGATAAAAAGTGAAAATTAAATTATCATTATCCCTTTCTTGATTCAATAAAAACCATTTTGAAAATTTTTTTGGATGAAATCAAACGGTAAACAGCATCAGTAATCATCCCCCCAGACTTAAATCATACACTGTCCCCAGTGTATAACAGTCCAGTGGAGGCATAGGCAATAATAAAGTACACTGATTTCAAAAAAGTTGAGAACGATATACCTGACCGCGATGCGTATCGATCGATGTTGAGTCGTCTTCGTCGATCGCTTCTGTGTGGTTCATATCGATCGATATCGACTGTGTCGGTCGACTTCAATGGTAATCGTCTAATTGTAACTGCAAAGAAAAACAAATACGAAAAATAAAATCCTAAAGATAAAGTAAAATGAAAAACTACCTAACAGTGGGTTGCCTCCCACTCAGCGCTTTGATTATAGTCATCTAGCTTGACTTTGGATGGAATGAGTTACTGAGATGAAGTTCAGGTACTTGTTGAGAAACAAGTATCCTCTATATCTTTCTTCTCGCCGAACCATGCGTCAAATAGGTTTCTTGTGGCTTCATATTCTCTGGTTCGTTTCTTCTTTATCTCAATCAACTCATCAGTGATCCTTTGAATCCTTTCTTCATGACCTTCAATGCTGAACTCGTGCCATCCTAATTTCCTGTAGGCATATTCTGAAAGATCACTTAGCTCCGCTTGCATTGAATCATTTTGTCGTGGATGGAGCTGGTATCGATCGATTCCTTTGTTGAAATGTTGGTCGATGGCTGTTGAAGTCCATCGATCGATGCGCTGGACCTTCTGTCGATCGATTCTAAGGGTGCAGGTCTGCTCGCAAGCTGCCTCTGAATGGCTTTAATTTCTTTCTGCATCCCTTCTATGCTAGATTCCATGCTTCCAACCTCGTTAACAAGTGGGAAATACGTTTGGTCTAGACGTCTATCTTGTGAATCATCCACACTTGTTATTGCTGTGTAGACTTCATCAGCTAATTTATCCAAATCGGCTCTGGTACAGATCTCTGAAGTCTGTATATCGATCGATGCAATAGGTTGTTCATCGGTCGACTTTTGCTTCTGCAGATTCTCGTGAAGCTTCTCGGCAAAGAGCTTCATCTGGCCGTCGATTTCAGTCAAACGCCTATCGATCGATGTGAGGTTTATCTCGTCGATCGATGCAATCGATGCAGCCTGATAATCAAGTTGACGTTGGAACTTCTCAGCCTCCTGCTGCATAGTATCTATTCGTAGAGCGAGTTCCTCCACTTCATTGTCTACTAAGAAGTGTATAGCAGCAATTTTCCTCTCATCTGCTTTCAGACGAGTCAATCCTCCAAAAGGATTACAAGGTGCAGCGGGGTTCATATCTGCATGTGCTTCATTGATAAGGCGGATAGATATCTTTATCTCTTCTGTGCAGATGCTTAGATCCCCTAGGTTGCGGAAGATAGGTTCACAGGTTTTGGTGAGTTTGCTGCTGAGACGAGCTTCTGCTTTCTTCAATTCTTTCCAGATATCTCCAAGAGACTCATAAACCTCATGTTTTGAGTAAGTGGTCGATGGTGTGGGCTCCGTTTCGACCGATGTGGATGTTACTCCGTCGATCGATATTGGTCTTTTCTGGATATGGTTCTGTGCGTTGCGAAGATCTTCAAGTTCCAGCTCAAGACGTTGAACCTTCTTGAGTAATCCCTGGTGTGCACTGAACATCCAGTTCATCTCACTGCGAAGCTTGTCTGTGGCCTCTTCTAAACTCTTTTCCATGGAGAGCTTTTCCCATTTGCGTTCTCCAAATAAACCAGTGAACATCTCGTTGATCTCGTCTTTGGTGTAGGTTTCTTGCACCAATTCTCTTCTTGTAAATAAACTAGCGTGCTCTGGTAGACAGATGTAGGAGCGCTCGTCCATTGAAGTTCTCTGAAGCAGTTTCTTGATGTCGTCTTTAGAAATTCTGATGACGTCACCATCTATTCCTCTAGCAAAGCCTTTCTCGTCTCTGTAGACCCCATACTCATCTCTCTGCTCCCAAAAGAATTTTCAAACTCCATATCGAAAGACTCTCTTTCCAAATTTAGGACACTTATCGATCGATGCAACACACTCTGTATCCATCGATTTCCGTTGAAAATATGGATTCTTTCTGTTGAGATGGTTATCCTCAGCTTCCTTTGGCTCGATTGTTGTGTCTGCCTCCTGGTGCTGATAATGGTGGTCTGGTTCGTAGCGTTGTTGCTGGAATAGGTTGTGGGATCCATTGGCTAACTGTAGGACGTCTGCAATGTCTTCTCTGGATATGTGGAGTGTTCGTCCATCTATTGAGCGTGCAAAGCCTTGTGAATCCATGAAAATACCAAACTCATCCGGGATTAGATTACCGAAATCAAGTACATTTGAATTTGTTACCTGGGATGGTTGGGTGTATGTATCAGTCGATGGCACAGGTTCTGAATCGGTCGATGGTTGTTCAGGCCTATCGGTCGATTGTACTGGTGCCGTGTCGATCGATGAGACTTCTTCGGGTTGGGTGATATATGTTGGTGCGGCGGTCTCGACCGCGAAGCTCTCGTACTGGTAGTCGCTTGCCCAGCTCCCGATTGAGTAGTCTCTGTCTCGCTTGTTGTTGACTGTGTTGTCGAATGATGCGAGGCAAGTAGTATCGATCGATGGGGATGTGGTCCTGTCGATCGATGTCGTGATTCTGAGGTTGTGGTGGAGAAGTCGATCTTCATCTTCTGGAAGGTTGTGACACTCCATAGCTCTCTTCTCCTTGTAATCATCAGTATACTCCTCAATGTGAGTAGTATTTGCAGCATGTGGTGGGATGTAGTAGTCGTTCTCCCACATGTTTATTTCGAAATCACCTTCTGGAAACTCCTCCTCGGTCTGATTGAATAGTGAATCGATCGATGACCATGTGTGGCTGTCGATCGATGTCGGTTCACCAGAGATGATCGATGAGACAGTGCTACTATCGATCGATTCTGCGGTCTCTGTCTCGTATTCGCCTTGTGAGTCGTATTCATCTCCACAATAGCAAACAGCTACAAGGTCTGAGCCGTCTTGGATCTTCTTAGGGACCTTGATGACTCGTACTGGATCATAGTAGAACGTAGGGTTGATTAGGGTTAGGCACAGTTTGTTTGTCTGAAGGTTGCAGACTGCTCCAACTGTGGCTAGGAAGGCTCTTCCAAGTAGCAAAGAAGTAGGTAGGATTATCTTGACGTCCAAGACATGGAAGTCTACTGGAATTAGGGCTTCTCCTATGGTAACCTCAAGGTTTCTCACAATTCCTCCAGAGTTCTACTGAGAACAATCCACAAAGATGAATGATTCTTCAGTAGGCTCAATCTTCAGATCTAGATGGTCAGCTATCACCTTGGGTAAGATGCTAACTCCAGATCCTGTGTCACATAGGGCACGTGGGAAGTTGATCCCCTGTACTGAGCAAGGAACAACAAACTTTCCTGGATCACCCTTCTTCTCTAGTTTGATCCTCTTCTTCATACTTTCTCTGACTTGGTTGAACATCCTCTTGATGTCTTCTTCTGTCTCCTTAGTTTCTCTGAAAAACATCCACAATCTGTGTGAAAAGTAGGCTTCTTCAAAGGGTTTCTCTGTAGGTATCCTTAGAACTCTCTTTCTGAAACTTGCCAACTCTTTCTCATTAACTCCTCTTTTAAGGTGTTTAGGAACCTTCTCTTTCCTTTTTCTGAGAACTCTGCCATCTTTCTCCTTTTCTATCTCCATTGGATCAATAATATCCGTGGGTTTCTTCATTATGGCGGTTGGTGGGTTTCTGGAAGGCTTAGATTGCTCCTGGAGTGCATTAAGTTGTGCAACATCTATCTTGGGAAGTTGCACTCGGCGTGTGATAACTGAATATCGATCGACAGCTTCTGGAGTGTGTCGATCGATTTCTTTATCACTCGGTCGATCGATGGGACGTCTGTCCTGTCGGTCGATGTTGTAAGGGCTGCGCGGATGTGGGTGCTTTGCTGCGAACTCCTCGTGAGTAAGTATCTTCACGGTGTTGCACTCGTTGGTGGATCCTTCAAGATCCATCGGTCGATGCTCGTCTTGTTCCACCGATCGATTGGTGTTGGCGTACATCGATCGATGTGGTTGTCCTGACATCGATCGATTCCAATGGTTGCTGCCAATACTTTCGATCTGGAAGTCTCCCTCTTGCAGCTTCTCTTGCTTTACCACTCTCCAAAAATCATCCTCTATGATAGCACTGACGTTGTGGCCTGTTGTTTCTTCTCCAGTCCCTTTTCCTAAAGCTTCCTGCTTCTTAACAGCTTCTCCTGTCTGAATCACTTGAGTCTCTAGTTTCTTCACATGGGTACTCAAAGCATCAAGCTTTGTGTTCAAAGTGGTGTAGACAGCGTCGATCTTTCCATTGAAGTTCACCTCTAACTGCTGCTGGCTTTCAAGAACCTTGCTGAGCATGTCTTCTAGCTTTCCTTCTGGGGTTGATGTGGGTGGCTTCATGTAAGATGAGTTTCCATAACTCCTGTTGTTGTTGGGGTTGCTGCTGTTGAAGTTTCCTCTCTGTTCTGCGAAGTTTCTATTTCCTTGGTTTCCAGATCTCTGAAATCCGGTTCCACTGATCCAGTTAACTTCTGCTTCTATGTACTCATCTTCTTCATCAGCTTCTGCATCCTCCACTGAGCAGATTTGCTTGTTTAGCAGTTTCTGAACATTGTCAAGTGTAGCTTGTACCTCATTTATCTGTTCCTTTCCAAGGAACGCTGCAGATCTTGCTCTTACAATGTTCTTTGTGCTGTTGCTGGATGCTAGGTTGTCTATTAGCTTCACAGCATCTTCAGGATTCCTTGTGATGAAGTTGCCTTCACTCGCAGTGTCTAGAGCCATCTGATATTTTAGTGTGATGCCTCTGAAGAAAGTGCAGAGCAGCTGCAGTTTGTTGAATCCATGGTGTGGGCAGTCTCGCTGGTAAGACTTGAATCTGATCCAGGTATCCTTGAATGACTCTCCAGGCTCCTGATTGAATGTGGCAATTTTCCTCCTTAAGTCTTCAGCGCGCGCATCATCAAAGAAGTTACGCAAAAATGTATTTTTCATGTCGCTCCAGGATGTCAGAGATCCTGGTGGTAGCTGTTTAAGCCACTGTAAAGCTTCTCCAGATAAAGAGTGTTTGAAGAGCTTACAGAGAAGGTAGTCCACAGGGACTCCATTGGCTTTGATAGCAGATATGAGATCCTCGAACCTCTCCAAATGGTCCACGGGATGCTCATTGGACAGCCCATACTAAGGTGTCTGTCCCACAAGGGTGTAGTACTGCGGCTTGAGCTCAAAATCGCCTCTCTGAATAGCAGGGGGACGAATGGCTGATCTATTGGTGTAGAACTGATCTGGACGGTTGTAGTCAGCTAGTGTTCGAGCGGCTTCTTCTACTGGTTGAACAGCTTCTGTAGGTGCAGTTTCTGGCCCAGGGATTACTTCATTCTGAGCGTTGAGTTTCTGACCTGCTTCATTACGAAGGTGACCTTCTTGGTCACGCAAGTCTCCATTCTCATCTCGTGTGAGAATAATAGGCGCAACCATGACTCGCGGAGTAGTATCGATCGATATACGGTTAGGGGTATCGATTGATGTCGGATGAAAGATGTCGGTCGACGGTGAAGTAGTGTCGGTCGACGTGAAGGTGCGAGTATCAGTCGACGAAGACGGTGTCTCGGTCGGCAGGGGTGCGTCAATATCGGTCGACAGGCAGTTGATGGTGTCGATAGATGCAGAACGGATTGCCCTGTGGATTGAACGTTCCAAGCTACCAGGGTCTTTTGAGAACAAAAGTTGGGATTCCTTGTTGCTTATGGTGCTGCTGGGCATGTACCTGAAAAGACAAGAAATTTTTTTTTGTGAGAAAACAAATTAAAATAAAAATAGAAATAACCTAGACCTAATCAGAATAGATCCTATTGTATTAAAGCTCTCCGGCAATGGCGCCAAATTTGATATCAATCAAATTACCCTAAGGAGTGACTTTACTCTCTCAAATAAGAGGTTCAGTTGTAGTACTTAGGGATCGAATCCACAGAGAGCTAGTGTACAAATAAGATGCAATCTTAATGACTATGCTAGGTTGAAAATAGTTTAAAGTAAATTGCAGGTTTGCTGAGTAAGGATAAGATTACTCAGTTGAAAGGATTTGGTTTTGAAACAGTAAAGAAAAGTAGTTAGATTCAGGGTAAGTATTCAGGAATTCAGGATTATAAATACTATAAAGGCTAACAAGTTGCTTGCATGATATGTCAGAGCTCAACACTTATTAAATGAATCCATCAGCTCTCGCATTATTTAGACCATCTATTACTTAGATGCTAAATGGTGTTGCGGTCGGCTACTCTGCCGATGGTATCGATCGATGGTTCGATTGGAATATCGACCGATACACCTCTAGCTACGTCGATCGATTACTCTATAGGAGTATCGATTGATACGGCTCTAAGCAAGCTTTATGCGCGAGTTGATACAATGCTCACCATGATCTTAGATCAGCTTTCGCATATCTCAAGAGGGTCATAGCATGTTTAGGATGTTGTCAGGTATTGCATGTAATAAACAATGCAATCCAAGTTCATGTTCTAGGTAGCTAAGCTAGAAAAAGCATTAGTGAACAATCCTAACAATAAATATCACAACTATAGCAATTATAGGTTGGGGCTAATCCCTCATATCTTATTTAAACCCTAAATCTAACAAATGAATCTACTCAGACATGGCTAAGTAGTTCATAGCAACAAGGTAATAATAGAAATTCATAAACCTATTAGAGGGTGAACACTTAGGTTCCAATCACAAATATCTTTGGATCTCTCCTCTAGGTCTAGAATTCTATAACCTCTGTTAACAAATAAAGAACAAAAAAGAAATAAGTAGAAGAAGGAGAAACTCTTAGAAAACTTATAAAAACTTATTGTAACTTTTATTATTCTATCTTTCTGTTGTGTGTGTGTCTCTTTTGCCAAAACACTTAGGCATATATAAATATGAGTTCATTAGGTTTAAAACTCGTCAGGGGCATTCTTGTAAAATGTGATATCTTGGGATTCAAGTTTGGCCAGGTCCAACTTGTCTTTCTGCCGCCTCAGTATCAATCGATAGTACAGGGTGTACATCGGTCGATTATTGTCTCGATGTATCGTTCTTCGGCTAATGTGTGTCGATCGATTGCACAGAGTGTGCATCGATCGATGTGTAACTCTGGTGTCGACCTCCGGTCTTGATCACGGGTGAACTCTTCTTTAAGCTGCAAAAAGGTACCTAAAACATCACTTTTCTCCAAAATGCTTCTGAACCTGAAAACATACCTAATAGACTCCAAAACATAGATAATAGTAGTAAAAACACTCATATACCATGGGTAAAAACGGGTAAAATCCATGGTATATCAGGGAAAAATCGATCGACACCCTCCAAGCAGCATCAATCGACAGCGTGAACCAAGCATCGAACGACACTATTCATCATGTGTCTGAAAACATTATTCATCCCGGTACTGTTCATCGAGATACTGTTCATCCAGATATTGTTCATCTCGGTACTGTTCATCGCGATACTGTTCATCGCGATATTTTTTATTCCCCGCCGATCGACACTATTCATCCCGTGTCGATCGACACTGTTCATTCCCCGTCGATCGACACATTTCATTCCGCATCGATCAACACTGTTCATCCGAACACCGTTCATCGTGATACTGTTCATCTGAACACTTTATCTGAACACTATTCATCGCGACACTGTTCACCCGAACACTGTTCATTGTCGCACTGTTCACCGTCGCACTGTTCACCCGAACACTGTTCATGGCGACACTGTTAATCTAAATACTATTCATCCCAATACTATTCATCGAATGTCAAAAAATGTTACCAGCGTGGAGACAGAGAAGGTCGAAGCGCTCATACTTAAGATTGATAAGAATGGTATTTGGCGAGACGAAAATGATCGTCCTAGCAACAGCAGAGGACAATTGATTAATGCAGAGGGTGTTGTAATCCCTGATGTTATTGTTGTTGCTGAGATGAATACCTTTACACTGGCCCGCCAATGGTATGATTGGGGAAATGTGGACCCTTTCAAAGGTTTTCTTCATGAAGATCCCAGAAACCACATAAAAGAGCTTGAGGGTCTAGTTTCAAGGCTTAAGCAGAAATAAATATCCGCAGACCACATACTCTGCAAGATCTTCCCTTATACTATCTCTCAAGGTGCATTTAGCTGGTTCGGTCAGCTGCAACCAAGATCTTTAACCTCCTGGGAGGACATTAAAATCGCCTTCCTCAACAAATTTCTCTATGAAGCTGCAGCGACTCGACAGAAGAAGTTTGATGATATGTTGGATGAGATGAGTAAAGGTCGGGAGAAGGAATTGATGTCTAGATTCTGTCAGATGTTGAGTATACTCTACACTGAGCCGGATGAGGAATCTGAAACCATGAGTACTCACATTAAGAAGCCAGACATTGAAGTTCAACATGCAGATGAAGGTAAGCAGATGAACAAACTGAACAGAGGACAACAGGTCAACCATGATACAGTTGAGGCTGATGAGCAACATGGATCTGGAGAGCTGAGCAGAGTATAAGAAGTCGATATTAGTGACACGAGCTCAGAATCGATCGACACTCCAACCTCAACATCGATCGATAACCCAACAGCAATATCGATCGATCCCAATTTCCCTACATCGATCGACACACACTCCATTTGTCAATCGACACCACTCAAAATCTCTGAAAGATCGAGTTGTCCTCAGGACGTTGCAGACTCGACACTGAAGAGCACCGATGTATCAAGTTGTTATCCTGACCCAGATGTAGAAAAAGAGATCACCACGGAAGATTTCTTGGAGTTAGAAGAATTCTTGGAGCTAGAGGATGGACAACAACTTGGGGATTTGGATTCGAGTGAAGAAGTAACTATGGAAGACTTCTTGGAGCTGGAGGAATGGCTTGAGGATATTGACCAGAACTCGAAAAAGAGGCTTGATGACGAACAGAACACTAAGAGGAAAGATCTGGAAACTTCGTCAAAGACAAGCATTGATCGGCACCAACGTGATGAGATCTATCGACAACCACCCTTCATCGTTGATCTACACCCACCCTACGCCATCGATCGACAGTCGCCATACAACATCGATCTACATACACACGACTGCATCAATCGACACCCATCGTTAGACGAGTCGCCAGGATACACCATTGAACCATGACCGATTGAGGAAAGGGTGTACATGTCTATGGCCTCACACCTTGCTGTCCCCGAACATCTAAGACCACCTATATGCGCAGAAGAAGCCGTTGGGATTCGTAAAAGAGTGAAGAGGATACATGATCCTGTGAAAATTATGGTTCCATGCGCTGTATTTGAAGTTGAATCTCCTATCCCACCAAATAAAGGTGCGCATCTGAGTTCTTACATTGAGGTAGTGGATTGTCGTCAGCACGTAGAAGCTTCTCAGAGAGGGTTGAGATTTGTAGATGAAATTGATAAAGGTCCAGTAGAAGCAGTAGCGATCGACAACGAGAAACTAACATCGATCGATACAACCACTTCAGCATCGTTCGACACCCTTCGCGAATCAGAGCAAGATGAGTATGGAGTGTGTGGAAATCGTTTTGATGGAGGCACCACCAAGCGATCAGACAAGTCAGGGGAAAAAAAGAAGAGGAACTGGAAGAAGATAAAAAGGATTAAGAGAAATCCTCAGTTATCATTGATTTCACTTCTCAGATGGTATCAGGAAATCAAGAGTGCGCAGCAGATGCTTCTCACAACCATTTGCAACGCTTCGAGCACTTCTTATTGCTGAGATGATAGACAAAGGAGAAGAGTCTATGAAGGAGGCTTTCACACAAGAATGATAAAGCTTCAGAGAGTAGACATTGAGACTTGGTTTGGAGCAAGTTCACATTCTCATCCGGACTGAATCAGATCTGCAGAAGTCAAGCTAATGACTGAAAATAAGCGTTGAGTGGGAGGCAACCCACTATTAGGTTTGTTTTAAATTTGATTTTTATTTCTTTTATTACTGATTCTTTGTTTTCTAATGATTTCCGGTATAAAAAAATGGATGAACAGTAACGACGGTACTGTAGCAACCGCACTATAGCATCGATCGACACTGTAGCAAGGAAATCGATCGACACTGTGGCAAACAAATCGATCGACTCTGTAGCAGAAAATCGGGGGTTACTGTTGCAGAGTTACTGTAGCAGTGGTAAAAGGAAAAAGATCTGAGGAAGACGAAGTTTGCACAAGAATCGACGATGGCTGCGCATCATCGGTCGACAGAGCATCACTAGCATCGATCGATCGTCACTTAGCTGTGTCGATCGACAGAGCATCAAGAGTATCGATCGCCACTTAACTATGTTGGTCGACATTCACATCAAAGTCTGGTATACCGTTTTCCCTTGTTAAATATTGTCCTTATGATTTATTTTCCCACCAATCTTTGACTGAATAACACTAGTGGTAGTGTTGTTTAAGTCTGGGGGATGTTCAACTGATATTGTGTTATTGTTAGTGAAAAAAACAGATCCAAGTAGACGATTGCTCATCACATCGACCGACAAGGACATGTCGATATCGATCGACATTACATCACTTGCGACGATCAATGCATCAATTTGCACATCGATCGATATTCAATCCGGTCAGGTATATCGATTCTACTTGTTACATTAAGTCCTTATGATTTATGTTCTCACCATAACTCTGACTAGATTTACACTTGGGACTGTGTAATTTAAGTCTGGGGGGATGTTTACTGATATCTAGTTTATTTTGAGTATTATAAAATGTTTTTAAAAATATATATATTTATTGAGTTAAGAAGGGGATGATGAACTTTTTCAATCTTTACTTGTTATCTAACCACTCTCTAGCACCATTTTTAGATTTGTTGACTGCAGAACGTACGAGAGATACCAAAGTGGATCACCTGTCAACTATGACCATACTTGCTGAGAATGTTTGAAGGAACCAAAGCTGACCTCCAACCTAACTTGACTTTACTGCTTGTCTTGGGGCTTGATATACATTGGATCGGGTTCCTCTTGCAAGTCTGGAAGGTAAAAGTCTGTGTGTTTCTGATTCTCTTCTCTCTCTCTCTTCAAGCACCCTAGATATAAAAGATTGAGATGATTTCCTAGAAGAAGCAGAGGGGTAGGAGTGTCTTCTATGACCCCAATATTCTAATTCAGAGGGGAATGATCACACACTGTGGAAACGAGGGGTAGGAGTGTCTCCTGTGACCCCATTATTCGCTACACTTTGTCAAACTAAGAGCTACAAAAGTATAAAAATCAATAAGATGAACAAGATGGACTGCATCAACATCACTGTTCATTAAAATTGAACTATAAGGGTTCAGAGAAGCGAGAGAGAGAGGGAAGAAAGGGATCAGAGAAGACTACATGTGTGTTCAGAAACTTGCTTGAGTAAGAACTCATGTGTCCTTTGATCGATACTCCCAAGGTAAAGCCTACATATTTATTTATGCAAAGAAATGAGGTTAGTAGAGGGGTTAGTCATACAGAATTTGCTAAGTTGCTGGTGATACGATGCTCAAATTACCCTAGAGCAACCTTACTCTCTTCAAAAGAGGTCAAGTTGTAGTACTTAGGGATCGAATCCACAGGGAGCGATGGAACACAATAGATCTTATTATAACTAAGCTAGGTCAAAGATTTCAAAGCAGTAAATTGCAAATAACTTAAAACTAGTGAGCAAGACAATTACTCAAGTGATTGATTTGGGTGTTAACTAAGATGGTGAAGGTGTTAGATCTAGGATTACTATTCAGGTTATCAGTATTATATTATTATGAATGCTTATATGAGATGCTTGCATGATATTAAAGAACCCAACGAAGCAATAGCCCGACCGTCGTCGCCGACTATCTTACACTAGAATTGATGAATCTCCATTGAGTATTCACCAAAAGGCGTCGATGGACCTGCCAATGCACGTATCGATCGATGATGCCTCTCGTATATCGATCGATGACTCTATAGGAGTATCGATCGATACGATACTAGTGAACTTTAAGCGTGTGGTTGAATACAGTTCACTAGAGAATTTGCCAAGTCAGCTGTCGCTTGTTCCCAGCAGAATTCTTAGCTCAGAGAAGATAGATCCAAGGATTTTATCTCTGTATTCATGTATAGGTTAGCTACTCCTACACAAGCATTTAGAATGATCTTCTAAGATGAATATCACATGCTCAAGTATTCATATTTGGGGCTAATCCCTCAATCTATTTGAATCCTAAATCCAACAAAGGTGTTTACTCAGACATGGCTGAGTAGAACATCATAACAATAATAATAAAATGCATAGATAGAATAGAATAGAAATAAAGGTGTTCAAGAAAGCTCTCAATATATGTAACTCTCTCCCTCATAAAACCAAGAACTAAGAAAGGTAGAAGAGACTAAGAAAAGTTGTAAGAAAGACTCTGTAAAAACTCTATATTTGCCAAAAAACTTAGGCAATACTTAAATACTTAGGAATAATTAGGTTAAAACTCGTCAGGGGCATTCTGGTAAATAGGTGATTGTTTGGGCTTCAAGTCGGCTGTGATCAAAATGGGCTTCTGCGGCTTGAATATCGATCGATTACGCAGGATGTGTATCGATCGATGCATCTCTCTCCGTGTCGACCCTGAGGGGGTCGATATGGCCTCCTCGGGTGATATCTCTAAAATGCTCCTAAAACATCATCTTTCTTCCAAATGCTCCTGAACCTGAAAATATGCTAAATAGACTCCAAAATATACTAGATATATCATAAAACTTCTCAGATATCGGGGGTAAAATCGGGTCAAATATAAGGTCTATAAACTCCCCCAAACTTAACCTTTTCCTTGTCCTCAAGCAAAGGCAATGGTAGTCTCTCTGATAAGCTTTTAGGAAAAACAGGGACTCAAAAGAATTCAAAGATCTTAGTCATTTCTTTCTAGTAGTGCAAACCAAATCAAAGTCATCCTAACTACAAAAGTACATTATACCATATCCTAGTATAGCAACCAAATTCATCTAGCCAGCAACTTAGCAAATTCTGAATGACTCACCCCTCTACTAACCTCATTTCTTTGCATAAATAAAAATGTAGGCTTTACCTTGGGAATATCGATCAGAGGACACATGGATTCTTACTCAAACAAGTTTCTGAACGCACACAGGTAGTCTTCTCTGATTCCTTTCTTCCCTTTCTCTCTTCTCTGATTCCAAATGGTTTCAATCCCAATGAACAATGATGGAGTACATCTTGTTCATCTTATTGACCTTTATATCTTTTTCTTTTATTGACAAAGTGTAGGCAAATAATGGGGTCTTTGGTAATTTACCTATCCCTTGCTTCCACAATGTGTGATCATTCCTTTGAATCAGATTAATGGGGTCCTTGGTAATTTACCTATCCCTCTTCATCTCAGGAAATCATTTCAATCTTTTCATCTTTGGTGGATGCTGAAGAGAGAAGAGAAGGGAATCAGAAACACACAGAATTTTTATTACCTTCCAGGACTTGCATGAGGAATCCAATCCAATGTATACCAAGCCCCAAGACAAGCATGTAATGTCAGTATTAGGTTGGAGGTTAGCTTTGGTTCCTTCAAACATTCTTAGCAAGTGCTAGCATAGTAGACTGGTTGATCCACTTTAGTATCTCTAGTACTTCTGCAATCAAATGAATCTAAGACTGGTCTAGAAAGTGATTACAAGTATTGAACTAAATAGATCACCCTTTCTAAACTTAATAAAAATTTCAAATAAGACTCAAAATAGTAGATAAACAATAGATAATCATTAGTAATCCCCCCAGACTTAAATTACACTGTCCCCAGTGTAAAACAGTCGGAGTTTTAAGAAATAAAAACATAAATGCGAAATTAAACAAGTTAGAACATTATACCTGACCGATACCATATCGATCGATGTGGATGAACTCGTGTCGATCGTGGTGGATGTAGCGTCATCGATCGATGTCGACTTGGTCGTGTCGGTCGATAGTGAAGGTAAACGTCTACACGATTTTTTTATTAATTTTTTTTTTTGCATAGATAGTAATGAAAGAAAATAAAGTACCTAATAGTAGTGGGTTGCCTCCGACTCAGCGCTTTGTTATAGTCATTTATCTTGACTTTGGAGGTTGAATGGCTAGTTGGTGTGAAAGGAGTTGTTTCTTTGTGTGCAAACATCGTCTGGTTCTGTGGACTTAGTGGCAATGAAGCTTCTTGTGGCATCATCTGACTTGGTCCATCTCTTCTTCATGTCTTCTAACTCATCTTTCAATAAGTGTAGCCTCTCCTGTAGATCATCAATGTTAAACTGCTGCTCTTCAAGCTGATCATATGTTTTCAATGATGTTTATGGCAGTTCTTCATGTAGCACATCCATTCTGTCCGTAAGGTAATCTTCTCGGACTGATGGTGTATCAGTATCGATCGATGCAGTTGCTTCGACGTCGATCGATGTCTTGATGCCCTCGTCGATCGATACACGTGGTGCCATATCGGTCGATGTGAAGTGTGATGGGCGAGTTGCAAGTTGTCTCTGGATAGCTGTGATCTTCTCTTCTATTTCTCCTGTTCTTGTCTGCAAATGTGCAATACTGTTGTCAAAAGGATAGTAGATGTCATCATACCTCTTGTAGGATTGTGCCTATGAATGATCTAAAGCTTCATAGATCTCAGCTATCATCTTGTTGACTTCTATCTTGGTGTAAGTAGCTTCTCTTCTGTGAAAGGTTGGCTCTTCTCTTGTGTCTGACCAACGTCTCTTCTTGTTCTGGTAAGTATCATAGGCTTTAGCTCCATACTTTGGTTTGTAATGGAATTCCTTGTTCCATCCATCGTCCATATCGATCGATCGGTAGTGTTTGATGTCGATCGATTTTGACCACTTCTGCCTGTTGCGAAGTACATGCAATTCCTTTTGCAACAATGTAATGCCATCGGTTGTCCATCTGAGGTTGGAACTGAGGGGTTGCGTAGAATAGATCAAGAGCATGTTCAAATGCGAATTCTTCCCATTTGTTGTCTGTCTTGGCAGTATCTAAAATCTTCGTCCTCATGGTGTTGAATTCTTCTTTGAGATAGGTATCGAGCGATGTGTTGTCCTTGCTGTCGATCGATTCTTTCTGATGCTCGGCTGGTTCCTGGTCATGATCGATCGATGTGCTGGTAGGCATGTCGGTCGATGGCGATGTCTTTAGGTGAAAATCAAGCTGGTTCTGAATCGTGCCCATCTCCTGCTGGAAAGCATCCATACATGATTCTAGTGCAATCACATAATCAATCATTGGGTAGTAGGAACTACCAAACTTCTCCTCATAGGAATCTAACTTCTCTTCCAATCTGGTAAAGCGTATGTCGATCGATTGCCTGTAGTGACTATCGATCGATGTAGGATGAGCGTCGGTCAATGGAGTCCATCTCTCATCGGTCGATGTGTGGTGTGGAAACTCATGGGAGGTGGAGAGTTTCCATTGCTTCCATGCTGCAGGGTCTTCTTCTTCTCAAAGTGTTGACATCTTCTGCAAGATTCTCCATTGTCTGAGTGAGGTATGTGATCTTGTCATTGAGTGGATGGTAGACACTATCAAGCTTCCACTTGAAATCATTCATGGAATCATACTGAATGGTGTAGATATCATTGAGCTTCTCATCCATCTCTGCTCTGCTGTAAGGATCTGGATCTGCCTGTGTAGCTGGTGTGAATCTTTTGCGATGCTTTGCTGTAAGCTGGTGTCCATCCTTAGCTCTTGCATTGCCTTCTGGATCTCTGTAAATACCAAACTCATCAGGTGTTAGAGATGCATGATCTAAATCATTATCTTTATTAAGATCGAATGGTAAAGGTTGAGTATCGATCGATGCGGTAGGGCTCCCGTCGATCGATTTCGTGTTGTAGAGTCGATGGGGAAGATTGCAACTGAAGTCTTCTCCATGTGGCTTTGGGTTGGATGGTGGCTGATGAATCTTTTCTTCTTCTAGGGTTTTTGAATTGGTTTCTTCTTTGTGGTGAGAAACTGCTTCTACCCCGTGGCTCCTTATATAGTGGTTATCATCCACCAAGTTTCCAAATTTGGAATTTCCAAATTTGAAATTTCCATTCTTCTCTTGGTCGGTTTGACTGGTATCGATCGATACGTCTTCTGGTGTGTCGATCGATTCTTCTTCGTGTGGCCCTCGTCTTGGTTTAGTATCGATCGATGCTGGTGATGTCGCGTCGATCGATGTCGGTAGCATGGTTCCATGTGAACTGGATCCATCTCTAGTGAGATTTTCCTGCTGGTTTGTAGCTGGCTCTTCCTCACGTTCTTCATTGCTTTTTTCCACTTGTTGGGAAGGTGTAGTAGTCTCTAGAGAAAAATTGGATAGCATTTCGCTGGCCAATCATCTCTCGTCCTTGAAACTGTTGTGTCGATCGATTCGTGTATGTTGGTGTCGATCGATATAGCTCTGCTTGATCTCGGAATTGGTTGAATGCTGGTGTAGCATGATGAATATGATCTGGATGGAATGAACTGCTGAGGATCATACTGAGTAAGTCCTTCATATTCATAGAAAGTAGAGACTTTCTTTGTCTTCCCATAAGGCTTCATAATCTCTCTCCACTATAGGGTGTTACACATTCTCTTCTCTGCAGATGTATGAATATGGTATGTTCCTGTTGTAGTCCTCATCATACTCTTCTTCTCTGCGGATGAAAGAGTAGTCAATATCTCTTTCCCTCATTTAATCCTCATCATAATCATCTTCTATTGTCTCCACTGCATATGCTGGCTGATAGTAGTCTGTTTCCCAACTCCCTATTGAGTAGTTACCTGTAAAATCATCAACTTCAAACATAGGTGTACTATCAATAGATGTGGAATGGAAACTGTTGCCTGTATCGATCGATATGATAACGGACTCGTCGATCGATGTGAGATCAATAGGGTCGATCGATGCATCTGTTGTTGTGCCAATCGATTCCGAGTACTCTGTCTCATACTCTTCTGCACAGTAACATGTAGCTACGAGTATTGCTTCATCTGGAGGCTTCTGGTAGGGTGCTGGAGGTCTTATTACCTTGACTGGGTCATAGTAAACCTCTGGGTTAATGAGTGTCAAACACAACTGACTGGTTTGCAAATTCAAGATGGCTCCCACAATAGCTAGGAAAGCTCTTCCAAGTAGTAGAGAAGAATTCCAATTTAACTTGATGTCTAGGACATGAAAGTCAACTGGAACTAGAACATTACCAATATGTACCTCAAGATCTCTGATGATTTCCATGGAACTCCTCCTAGAACAATCTACAAAGTAGAAGGATTATTTGGAAGGTTCCACCTTTAGATCTAGTTGGTCTGCCATAACCTTTGGTAGGATGCTGACTGATGCTCCTGTGTCACATAGGGCATATGAGAATTCAATGCCTTGTACTAGGCATGAGATGATGAACTCCCCAGGATCACTCTTCTTTTTCAATGTCATTTTCCTTAGGAAATCCTCTCTGATCTTGTTGAACATCTTCTCAATATCAGCCTCTCTGACCTTTGTTTCTCTGAAGAACATCCACAATCTGTGTGTGTAATATGCTTCTTCAAAGGGTTTCTCTGCTGGAATCCTTAGAACTCTCTTCTTGAAATTTTTCAACTCTTTCTCATTAGCTTCTCTTTTACGGTGCTTAGGGATCTTCTCTTTCCTTTTTCTGGTTGTTCCTTTTGCTCTTTCCTTTTCAATCTCCATAGGCTCCAATGTATCCTCAACTTCTTCTGGTGGGTTATCTGCAGGTTTGGGTCGGGATCTATTTGCATAGAGTATGGCAGCATCTATCCTTGGTAGCTGAACTCGCTGTTTGATGGTGGTAAATCGATCGATATCTCGTTGGGTGTGTCGATCGACATCTGGTTGTGTGTGTCGATCAATATCGGTTTCGTCTGGTCGATCGAAGAAAGGGTGAAGTGGGTTTGGGTGTCTCGCTGCGAACTCTGCGTGTGTCATAATTCGGATTGGTTTGGTCGTAGCTGTAGACTCGGTACACTCTGTCGATCGATGTGGTATCTCGAACATCGATCGATATTCTTCTTCGAAGGTCGATCGATTGCTCTTGTCTTGCGTCGATCTATGCGAGTGAGAGCTGTCGATACTCATGGTGCTCTCGGTTTCAAAGTCTTCCTCCTGAAGCTCTACATCTCCATCCAGATGCCAGAATTCATCTACTGTGATGGCATTGATGTGGTGTCTGATGAGATCTTCTTCTCTCCCTTTTATGAAGGCTTCTTGCCTCTTAATAGCTTCTGCTGTTTGAATCACCTGTGTCTCTAGCTTCTTCACATGGGTGCTCAAGGTGTCAAACTTCACATTCAGGCTATTGTATGCAGCATCTATCTTTCCATTGAAATCCACAGTAAGCCTCTGCTGACCCTCTAGAACTGAATCAAGCATTGCTTCAATCTTGCTCTCCTGAGTAGGTGGTGGTGGATTATGATAGAAAGAATTGTTGAGATTCTTGTTGTTGCTGTATTTTCTGTTGCTGAAGGGTTTCTGGTACTGTGAATTCTGATTGTAGTTGCTCCTCTGACTGTTGCCATAGAAGTTCCTGTTTCCACTCTGGTTTCTAAATCTCTGTGATCCTCCTATGAAATTCACTTCTTGCTCATATCCTTCTTCATCAGTTTCTATAGCTTCTGAATCTTCTGCAAAGCTGACCTGCTTCCTTAGAAGATTGTGAACACTGTCTAGCTTAGCTTTCATATCCTCTAGCTGCTCCTTCCCAAGAGCATTAGCTAGTCTCCTTCTCGCATAATCAGTGTTCTTGGTGCTATTGCTATTGCTAGTTTCCAAGTTCTCAATAAGTCTCATAGCCTCCTCTAGATTCCTGGTGTTGAAGTTTCCTTCACTAGCTGTGTCTAGTGCTGTCTGGTAGGTTAGGTCTAAACCTCTGAAGAAAATGCTGAGCAGCTGCACTTCATTGACTCCATGGTGTGGACAATCTCTCTGGTAGGACTTGAAACGAATCCAACAATGTCTGAAAGGTTTTGCAGGCTTCTGCATAAATGTAGCAATCTTGCTTCTTAGCTCCTCTGTGTGTGCCTCATCAAAGAAATTAATCAAGAAAGCATTCTTGATGTCATCCCAGGATGTAAGAGATCCTTGTGGTAGTTGCTTAAGCCATTGCAAAGCTTCTCTAGTGAGAGAATACTTGAAAAGCTTACAAAGTAGGTAGTCAACTGGGACTCCATTGGCTTTGATAACAGATATGAGATCCTCGTACCTCTCTAGATGGTCCATAGGATGCTCATTGGATGCTCCACTGTAGGGTGTCTGTCCTACAAGTGTGTAGTATTGAGGCTTCACCTCATAGTCAGCCATTTGTATGTCTGGAGGACGGATAGCAGATCTGTTGGCATAGAATTGGTCTGGACGGTTGTAGTCAGCCAGTGATCTGTTTATGTTGGCTACTTCTGCAGCTCGAGCAGTTGCTGCAGCAGCTTCAGCTTCTGGATCTGGGATTGCAGCCCCCTGATCATTGATTCTTTGACCTGCTGCATTACGCAGGTGACCTTCTTGGTCATGCAGGTTACCATCGTTATCTTCCCTAAGTATCAGTGTCGCGACCATGCTTGGTGATTCGGTATCGATCGATGTACGGCTTGTGGTATCGGTCGATATCGGGTTAAAGGTAGACGGGTACTGAGAAGTATCGGTCGATGTGAAAGGACGGTTATCGGTCAATGTCAGATGAACGAGATCGGTCGATATTGATGAACGGTTATCGGTCGATGTCAGGTGAACGAGATCGGTCGATATTGATGAACGGTTATCGGTCGGCGGTGTCTAAAACTCGGAAGACGAATGTGAGTGAATATTGGTCGATGCACAAACTGGTGTATCGATCGATGCGGAACGGTTCTGTTTGCGGATTGAACGTTCCAAAGCAGCTGGATCAGTAGACAAAAGTTCCTTGTTCTTCTTGCTTCGGGTTATCCTGGGCATGCACCTGAAAAGAAAAGAAAAATTTATCAGTAACAAGTAGTAAAAAGAAAAACATAGACTTAAATAAAATCTAATGGTGATCAAAGCTCCCCGGCAACGGCGCCAAATTTGATACGATGCTCAAATTACCCTAGAGCAACCTTACTCTCATCAAAAGAGGTCAAGTTGTAGTACTTAGGGATCGAATCCACAGGGTGCGATGGAAAACAATAGATCTTATTATAACTAATCTAGATCAAAGATTTCAAAGCAGTAAATTGCAAATAAATTAAAACTGGTGAGCAAGACAATTACTCAAGTGATTGATTTGGGTGTTAACTAAGATGGTGAAGGTGTTAGATCTAGGATTACTATTCAGGTTATCAGGATTATAATAGTATGAATGCTTATATGAGATGCTTGCATGATATTAAAAAACCCAACGAAGCAATAGCCCGGCTGTCGTCGCCGACTATCTTACACTAGAATTTATGAATCTCCATTGAGTATTCACCAAAAGGCGTCGATGGATCTGCCAATGCACGTATCAATCGATGATGCCTCTAGTATATCGATCGATGATTCTATAGGAGTATCGATCGATACGATACTAGCGAGCTTTAAGCGTATGGTTGAATACAGTTCACTAGAGAATTTGCCAAGTCAGTTGTCGCTTGTTCCCAGCAGAATTCTTAGCTCAGAGAAGATAGGTCCAAGGATTTTATCTCTGTATTCATGTATAGGTTAGCTACTCCTACACAAGCATTAAGAATGATCTTCTAAGATGAATATCACATGCTCAAGTATTCATATTTGGGGCTAATCCCTCAATCTATTTGAATCCTAAATCCAGCAAAGGTGTTTACTCAGACATGGCTGAGTGGAACATCATAACAATAATAATAAAATGCATAGATAGAATAGAATAGAAATAAAGGTGTTCAAGAAAGCTCTCAATATATGTAACTCTCTCTCTCACAAAACAAAGAACTAAGAAAGGTAGAAGAGACTAAGAAAAGCTGTAAGAAAGACTCTGTAAAAACTATATCTTTGCCAGAAAACTTAGGCAATACTTAAATACTTAGAAATAATTAGGTTAAAACTCGTCAGTGGCATTCTGGTAAATAGGTGATTGTTTGGGCTTCA
This sequence comes from Brassica juncea, assembly GCA_018703725.1. NCBI lineage: Eukaryota > Viridiplantae > Streptophyta > Magnoliopsida > Brassicales > Brassicaceae > Brassica > Brassica juncea. The sequence continues at coordinate 45,788,229 of CM031936.1, read as the reverse complement.
AGTTGGCTGTGATCAAAATGGGCTTCTGCGGCTTGAATATCAATCGATTACACTGGATGTGTATCGATCGATGCATCTCTCTCCGTGTCGACCCTGAGGGGGTCGATATGGCCTCCTCGGGTGATATCTCTAAAATGCTCCAAAATGTTCCTAAAACATCATCTTTCTTCCAAATGCTCCTGGACCTGAAAATATGCTAAATAGACTCCAAAACATAATAGATATATCCTAAAACTTCTCAGATATCAGGGGTAAAATCGGGTCAAATATAAGGTCTATCAGCTGGCTAGATGAATTTGGTTGCTAAGCTAGGATATAGTATATAAAGTGTTTCTAAAGTTATGAGATATTTGATGTGGCTTGCAACATTATAGAGGTGATGATTCTAAGTTCAAATATTTTCTGAGTCCCTGCTGTTTTCAAACCTCTTTCAGAGAGACTGCCTGTTTGTTTTGCTTGAGGACAAGCAAAAGGGTAAGTCTGAGGAAGTTGATATACCATGGATTTGACCCACTTTTACCCATGGTATATGAGTGTCTTAAGATATATTTATTATGTTTTGGAGTCTATTTAGTATATTTACAGGTTTAGGCACGTTTTGGAGAAATATGGTGATTTTTGTGTCTTTTGGAGTCTTTTGAAGTGCAGGACTGCACAGATGTGTCAGATTTTTAGCTATGTATAAAGACCTTTCCAATGTTATATTAAGCTCATCTTTTGACACAAGATATTTCTTTGAGTTAGCTTTCTAATGTCACCGTTTAGGGGTCAATCAGCATTCTGTAGCAGAAGTTATGCCCGTTTTACTGAAGAGTGGTCAGTCTGCCTCGCGAGAGGAAGCTGTCGAGAAGAAGAATGGATGTCGATCGACGCCACAGCCTTGGTGTCGATCGATATGGATCTCAAAACGTGGGCCGAGCCTAATTTATGACCGACTGAAGCCCAGAAGTTACCACAAATTACCAAGATGCCCCTCCACGACCTAAAATCCTATTTATGTGTTTTCTAAGCCATTGTTGACGGCTACGCTCTTTACGCTTTCTTTACTTCATTATTCATTATTATTAGTGAGGAGAGAAGGGAGGAACTCCTTCACAGTCCTCCTGGAACTCCATTGGTTTTTGTTTTAATATCTATTGCAATTTCATATCTATTCATCTATGATTTCTGTGACAAACTTCATATCTGAATAGATCCTCCTGTTAGGTTTAGGGTTCAGATAGGTTTTGAGGGATTAGCCCCAAATATGAATACTTGATCATGTGATATTCATCTTAGAAGAATGTTCTTCATGCTTGTATAGGAGTAGCTAACTGATATACCATGGATTTTACCCATTTTTACCCATGGTATATGAGTGTTTTTACTACTATTATCTATGTTTTGGAGTCTATTAGGTATGTTTTCAGGTTCAGAAGCATTTTGGAGAAAAGTGATGTTTTAGGTGCTCTTTTGGAGCTTAAAGAAGAGTTCACCCGAGATCAAGACCAGAGGTCGACACCAGAGTTACACATCGATCGATGCACACTCTGTGCAATCGATCGACACACATTAGCCGAAGAACGATACATCGAGACCATAATTGATCGATGTACACCCTGTATTATCGATCGATACTGAGGCGGCAGAAAGACAAGTTGGACCTGGCCGAACTTGAAGCCCAAGATATCACATTTTACAAGAATGCCCCTGACGAGTTTTTTAACCTAATGAACTCATATATTTATATGCCTAAGTGTTTTGGCATTAAAAAAAAGTTTTAAAAAACAAGTTATTAGATATAAGTTTTCATACAAGTCTTTTCTACAATACAAGTTTTATTCAAGTTTCTTCTACTACTACTTATTTCTTTTAGTTTTAACAAAGGTTATAGAATTCTAGACCTAGAGGAGAGATCCAAAGATATTTGTGATTGGAACCTAAGTGTTCACCCTCTAATAGGTCTATGAACTTCTATTATTACCTTGTTGCTATGAACTACTTAGCCATGTCTGAGTAGATTCATTTGTTATATTTAGGGTTTAAATAGGATATGAGGGATTAGCCCCAACCTATAATTGCTATAGTTGTGATATTTATTATTAGGATTGTTCACTAATGCTTTTTCTAGCTTAGCTACCTAGAACATGAACTTGGATTGCATTGTTCATTGCATGCAATACCTGACAACATCCTAAACATGCTATGACCCTCTTGAGATATGCGAAAGCTGATCTAAGATCATGGTGAGCATTGTATCAACTCGCGCATAAAGCTTGCTTAGAGCCGTATCGATCGATACTCCTATAGAGTAATCGATCGACGTAGCTAGAGGTGTATCGGTCGATATTCCTATCGAACTACCGAGCGATACCATCGGCAGAGTAGCCGACCGCAACACCATTTAGCATCTAACTAATAGATGGTCTAAATAATGCGAGAGCTGATGGATTCATTTAATAAGTGTTGAGCTCTGACATATCATGCAAGCAACTTGTTAGCCTTTATAGTATTTATAATCCTGAATTCCTGAATACTTACCCTGAATCTAACTACTTTTCTTTACCGTTTTAAAACCAAATCCTTTCAACTGAGTAATCTTATCCTTACTCAGTAAACCTGCACTTTACTTTAAACTATTTTCAACCTAGCATACTCATTAAGAATGCATCTTATTTGTACACTAGCTCTCTGTGGATTCGATCCCTAAGTACTACAACTGAACCTCTTATTTGAGAGAGTAAAGTCACTCCTTAGGGTAATTTGAGTAATATCACCAACCTATACATGATGACAATTGATGCAATCCTTGGATCTATCTTCTTTGAGCTAGGAATTTGCTGGAAACAAGCGGCAGCTGATTTAGCAAACTACTTAGCAAACTGTTATCAACCGGCGCTTAAAGCTTACTAGAGGTGCATCGATCGATACTCCTATAAAGTCATCGATCGATTGACGCGAGGCAATGTCGATCGATACGTGCGACAGCAGATCGATCGACACCTTCCTATGTTTCACCAGTGGAAGTTTCATCGGTTCTAGTAATAGATAGCCCATAAAACGACAGTTACGGTTATTGCAACGTTGGGGTTTTAATATCATGCAAGCATCTCACATAAGCATTCATACTATTATAATCCTGACTTTCTGAATAGAAACCCTAGATCTAGCAAACCATCCTTCCATCAAACAACTCTTTGCCAAGCTGAACAATTGTCTTGTTCACCTTGTTTACTGCTTTATTTACTGCTTTATTTATTTGTTTACTGTCTTATAATCATTAGTCTAGCTTAATCATATAACTATTAGATCTAGTGTGTGCCCTAGCGCTCTGTGGATTCGATCCATAAGTGCTACAACTCGATCTCTTATTTGAGAGAGTATAAATCACTCCTTAGGATAATTTGAGTGATATCACATTCGATGTGAACGAAACAATGATGAGGTTCATAGTCGCAAATCCAAAGGCTCGAGAAAACATACTACGAAAGGGTATGTGGAATATAGCTGGAGTACCTATGGTTGTTTTGAAATGAAAACCAACAACAGAGGCTGGCAAGCAAGAAGAAGAGGCAATCCCAATGTGGGTTCACCTGAAGAACGTTCCTCTTCATATGTTCTCCTGGGAGGCGCTCAGTTTCATGACGAGCACTGTGGGGTCTCCAGTGAAGCTTCATCCTGATACTATCTTGTGCACAGACCTGGAAGTGGCAGAGGTGTTTGTGAATTGCCACATTCAATCAGGAGCGACATCAAAAACGCATTTTTGTGTAACTTCTTTGATGATGCGCGCGCTGAAGACTTAAGGAGGAAAATTGCCACATTCAATCAAGAGCTTGGAGAGTCATTCAAGGATACCTGGATCAGATTCAAGTCTTACTAGCGAGACTGTCCACACCATGGATTCAACAAAGTGCAGCTGCTCTGCACTTTCTTCAGAGGCATCGCACTGAAATATCAGATGGCTCTAGACACTGCGAGTGAAGGCAATCTCACCACAAGGAATCCTGAAGATGCTGTTAAGCTAATAGACAACCTAGCATCCAGCAACAGCAAAAAGAACATAGTAAGAGCAATATCTGCAGCGTTCCTTGGAAAGGAACAGATAAATCAGGTACAAGCTACACTTGACAATGTTCAGAAACTGCTAAACAAGCAAATCTGCTCAGTAGAGGATGCAGAAGCTGATGAAGAAGATGACTATATAGAAGCAGTAGTCAACTGGATCAGTGGAACTGGATTTCAGAGGTCTGGAAACCAAGGAAACAGAAACTTCGCAGGACAGAGAGGAAACTTCAACAACAGCAACCCCAACAACAACAGGAGTTATGGAAACTCATCTTACATGAAGCCACCCACACCAACCCCAGAAGGAAAGCTAGAAGACATGCTCAGCAAAGTTCTTGAGAGCCAGCAGCAATTAGAGGTGAACTTCAATGGAAAGATCGACGCTGTCTACACCACTTTGAACACAAAGCTTGATGCTTTGAGTACCCATGTGAAGAAACTAGAGACTCAAGTGATTCAGACAGGAGAAGCTGTTAAGAAGCAGGAAGCTTTAGGAAAAGGGACTGGAGAAGAAACAACAGGCCACAACGTCAGTGCTATCATAGAGGATGATTTTTGGAGAGTGGTAAAGACAGAGAAGCTGCAAGAGAGAGACTTCCAGATCGAAAGAATTGGCGGCAACCACTGGAATCGATCGATGTCAGGATCACCACATCGATCGATGTACGCCAATACCAATCGATCGGTGGAACAAGACGAGCATCGTTCGATGGATCTTGAAAGATCCACCAACGAGTGCAATACCGTGAAGATACTTACTCACGAGGAGTTCGCAGCAAAGCACCCACATCCGCTCAGCCCTTACCACATCGACCGACATGACAGACGTCCCATCGATCGACCGAAGGATAAAGAAATTGATCGACACACTCCAGAAGCTGTCGATCGATATTCAGTTATCACACGCCGAGTGCAACTTCCCTCGATAGATGTTGCACGACTTAATGCACTCCGGGAGCAATCGAAGCCTTCCAGAAACCCACCAACCGCCATAATGAAGAAACCCACGGATATTATTGATCCAATGGAGATAGAAAAGGAAAAAGATGGCAGAGTTCTCAGAAAATGGAAAGAGAAGGTTCCTAAACACCTTAAAAGAGGAGTTAATGAGAAAGAGTTGGCAAGTTTTTGAAAGAGAGTTCTAAGGATACCTACAGAGAAACCCTTTGAAGAAGCCTACTTTTCATACAGATTGTGGATTTTTTTCAGAGAAACTAAGGAGACAGAAGAAGACATCAAGAGGATGTTCAACCAAGTCAGAGAAAGTATGAAGAAGAGGATCAAACTAGAGAAGAAGGGTGATCCAGGAAAGTTTGTTGTTCCTTGCTCAGTACAGGGGATCAACTTCCCACGTGCCCTATGTGACACAGGATCTGGAGTTAGCATCTTACCCAAGGTGATAGCAGACCATCTAGGTCTGAAGATAGAGCCTACTGAAGAATCGTTCATCTTTGTGGATTGTTCTCAGCAGAACTCTGGAGGAATTGTGAGAAACCTTGAGGTCACCATAGGAGAAGCCCTAATTCCAGTAGACTTCCATGTCTTGGACGTCAAGATAACCCTACCCACTTCTTTGCTACTTGGAAGAGCCTTCCTAGCCACAGTTGGAGCAGTCTGCAACCTTCAGACAAACACACTGTGCCTAACCCTGATCAACCCTACAGTCTACTATGATCCAGTACGAGTCATCAAGGTCCCTAAGAAGATCCAAGACGGCTCTGACTTTGTAGCTGTTTGCTATTGTGGAGATGAATACGACTCACAAGGCGAATACGAGACAGAGACCGCAGAATCGATCGATAGTAGCACTATCTCATCGATCATCTCTGGTGAATCTACATCGATCGACAGCCACACATGGTCATCGATCGATTCACTATTCAATCAGATCGAGGAGGAGTTTCCAGAAGGTGATTTCGAAGTAAACACGTGGGAGAATGACTACTACATCCCACCATATGCTGCAAATACCACTCATATTGAGGAGTATACTGATGATTACGAGGAGGAGAGAGCTATAGAATGTCACAACCTTCCAGAAGATGAAGATCGACTTCTCCACCGCAACCTCAAAATCACGACATCGATCGACAGGGCCTTCTCCCCATCGATCGATACTACTTGCCTCGCATCATTCGACAACACAGTCAACAACAAGCGAGACGGAGACTACTCAATCGGGAGCTGGGCAAGCGACTACTAGTACGAGAGCTTCGCGGTCGAGACCGCCACACCAACATACATCACCCAACCCGAAGAAGTCTCATCGATCGACACGGCACGAGTAAAACCGACCGATAGGCCTGAACAACCATCGACCAATTCAGAACCTTTGCCATCGACCGATACATACAATCAACCATCCCAGGTAACAAATTCAAATGTACTTAATTTCGGTAATCTAATCCCGGATGAGTTTGGTATTTTCAGGGATTCACAAGGCTTTGCACGCTCAATGGATGGACGAACACTCCACATATCCAAAGAAGACATTGCAGACGTCCTACAGTTAGCCAATGGATCCCACAACCTATTCCAGCAATAACGCTACGGACCAGACCACCATTATCAGCACCAGGAGGCAGACACAACAACCGAGCCAAAGGAAGCTGATGATAACCATCTCAACAGGAAGGATCCATACCTTCAACAGAAATCGATCGATACAGAGTGTGTTGCATCGATCGATAAGTGTCCCGAATTCGGAAAGAGAGCCTTTCGATATGGAGTTCGAAAATTCTTTTGGGAGCAGAGAGATGAGTATGGGGTCTACAGAGACGAGAATGGCTTTGCTAGAGGAATAGATGGTGACGTCATCAGAATTTCTAAAGACGACATCAAGAAACTGCTCCAAAGAACTTCAATGGACGAGCGCTCCTACATCTGTCTACCAGAGCACGCTAGTTCATTTACAAGAAGAGAATCGGTGCAAGAAACCTACACCAAAGACGAGATCAACGAGATGTTCACCGGTTTACTTGGAGAACACAAATGGGAAAAGCTCTCCATGGAAAAGAATTTAGAAGAGGCCACAGACAAGCTTCGCAGTGAGATGAACTGGATGTGCAGTGCAGACCAAGGATTACTCAAGAAGGTTCAACGTCTTGAGCTGGAACTTGAAGATCTTCGCAACGCACAGAACCATAGCCAGAAAAGATCAATATCGATCGACGGAGCACCATCCACATCGATCGATACAGAGCCCACACCATCGACCACTTACTCAAAACATGAGGTTGATGAGTCTTTTGGAGATATCTGGAAAGAATTGAAGCAAACAGTAGATCGTCTCAGCAGCAAACTCACCAAAACCTGTAAACCTATCTTCCACAACCTAGGGGATCTAAGCATCTGCACAGAAGAGATAAAGAGATCTATCCGCCTTATCAATGAAGCACATGCAGATATGAACCCCGCTGCACCTTGCAATCCTTTTGGAGGATTGACCCCTCTGAAAGCAGTTGAGAGGAAAATTGCTGATATACACTTCTTAGTAGACAAAGAAGTGGAGGAACTCGCACTACGAATAGACACCATACAGCAGGAGGCTGAGAAGTTCCAACGTCAACTTGATTATCAGGCTGCATCGATTGCATCGATCGACGAGCTCAACCTTACATCGATCGATAGGCGATTGACTGAAATCGACGGCCAGATGAAGCTCTCTGCAGAGAAGCTTCCCGAGAATTTGCAGAAGCAAAAATCGACCGATAAGCAACCTATTGCATCGATCGATATACAGACTTCAGAGATCTGTACCAGAGCCGATTTGGATAAATTAGCTGATGATGTCTACACAGCAATAACAAGCGTGGATGATTCACAAGATAGACATCTAGACCAAACGTATTTCCCGCTTGTTAACGAGGTTGGAAGCATGGAATCTAGCATAGAAGGGATGCATAAAGAAATTAAAGCTATTCAGAGGCAGCTTGCGAGCAGACCTGCACCCTTAGAATCGATCGACCGAGCAACCAGCTCATCGATCGATGGACTTCAACAGCCATCGACCAACATTTCAACAAAGGAATCGATCGATACCAGCTCCATCCACGACAAAATAATCCAACGCCTTGATTCAATGCAAGCGGAGCTCAGTGATCTTTCAGAACATGCCTACAGGAATTTAGGATGGCACGAGTTCAGCATTGAAGGTCATGAAGAAAGGATTCAAAGGATCACTGATGAGTTGATTGAGATAAAGAAGAAACAAACCAGAGAATATGAAGCCACAAGAAGCCTATTTGACGCATGGTTCGGTGAGAAGAAAGATACAGAGGATACTTGTTTCTCAACAAGTACCTGGACTTCATCTCAGTAGCTCATTCCATCCAAAGTCAAGCTAGATGACTATAATCAAAGCGCTGAGTGGGAGGCAACCCACTGTTAGGTAGTTTTTCATTTTATTTTATCTCTAGGATTTTATTTTTCTTATTTGTTTTTCTTTGCAGTTACAACTAGACGATTGCCATTGAAATCGACCGACATGACACTGTCGATATCGATCGACATGAACCAAACAGAAGCGATCGACGAAGGCGACTCAACATCGATCGATACGCATCGCAGTCAGGTATATCGTTCTAAACTTTTGATATCAGTGTACTTTATTATTGCCTATCCTTCACTGGACTGGTTATACACTGGGGACAGTGTATGATTTAAGTCTGGGGGGATGTTTACTGATGCTGTTTACCTTTTGATTTTATCAAAAAAATGTTTTCAAAATGGTTTTTATTGAGTCAAGAAAGGGATAATGATAATTTAAATTTTCACTTTTTATCTAACCAATCTTTTAGGCACCATTCTTAGATTTTTTGATGCAGAATGTACTATAGATGCTAAAGTTGATCACCTGTCAGCTATGACAACACTTTCATTGATTGTCTGGAGGAACCAAATCTGATTTCCAACCTAACCTGACAATTCTTTGCTTGTCTTGGGGCTTGGTATACATGGGATCGGATGCTTCAAACAAGTCTGGAAGGTAAAAGCCTTGTGTAGATAGTTTATCACCATCTCTCTCTCATATTCGAAATTAGATTTAATTTTTATAAGTTTTAAGTTAAAAAAAAAAATCGAAAATTTTCTTAAATTTATGTTCTAGGATTAGTTAGTTATTAACTAGGAAGGAATTCGAACAGGGTTTGGCGGTTACCCCCCTCAAGACTTGATTCATAAGAATTCTATAGGTAAAGGGTTCGAGCAGGGCTTGGTAGTTACCCCCTTCAAGACTTGCTTCGCAATGAATCCTAGGATATAGGTCAAAAAGAAGTGAACAGGACTTGGTGGCTGCTACCATTAAGGCTTGATTCATGGAAGCCTGTCCAATCTTGGTCAATGTCTTGCAAATGAAAGCAGACTTGACTAGGAGAGAAATAGTAGAGAGAGAGGATAGGAACTAATTTTTACCTGCAGGTCCAGATACTTGTTTGAGCAACCTTGCATCCTGTGATCGATACTCCCAAGGTAAAGCCTGCACTTTTATTTTTATGTACAAAAATGAGATCAGTAGAGGGGTTAGTCAGACATGATTGCTAAGTTGTTGGCTAGATGATTAAGGTTGTTTAATTAGGATATTGCATAATGTGCTTCTGTGATTGACAGACTCTTAGATGTGGTTTGCAACAAAGTAGAGGTTATGATTCTAAGTTTGAATTTGATTTAGTCCTTTCTTTTCAAAACCTCTTTCATAAAGACTGCCTGTGTGTTGTGGGAACCGAAATTCACACCGTCGATTTTAATGAATAAAAACGGAGGAAAGCCAAGTTAACCGACTTTCCCTGAAGGTCCGGATTCTCTGCGACAGCCAACGACAAGTGACTGAATAAATGCGGAAAAGGTTTTGTTAAGATTTGCGACTGGACCTTAAGAAAGGCTGCCTACGTACGCCTTTCGAGGATCAAGTCGGACGTAGTTCAGTTTAGAAAGAATTGAACAAGAGATCGAACCGTCTGGGCGGGTTCGTCTAGTATGAGCGTTTGTCATAGAAACAGGCATGTCGAAGATAACGCCTAGGGTTTCTATGTGCGGAGCTCTGAAGTAAAAGAATTGTCCGATCCTTCCGAGAGGAGCGGAGATTTGCAAGCAGGAGACGGCTAGACGTTCTAGGGCCTGCCTTGCTAGTCTAACCACCTAAATTCTAAGTTCTATCAGCTAACAGAAGCTCTCTAAGTCGAGATTCTAGGATTTTTGGATCCCCTTCTCTTCTGCTCTTGCTCTCCTTATATACTCACTCCTAAGTCGGTTTGCCTTAGGATGATGGACCTCGCCTTTGGGCCCAAGTTTATCTCTTCAGGAAATATTCCATTTCCGTCGATCTTCATAATTATCCTCGAGTTTTCCCCTATTTTTCGGTGACTTGATGTTTATCCGATGTTCGGGAAATTGGATAAACCGTCATAGTCTGATTGGGCCTGAATTCTTAAAATCGTAAGTAAGTCCGTGGACTTGTCTTAATTCGTTGAACGTTTTATACGATTTCTCAAAAAGACTATCTTTCTCGTAAAATAAACCGTATAGCCTAAAGGATCGATGTTCAAGTTAATCGATCTTTGTTTTATACGATATCTTCTACGAGAAATCCAATCCTTCTAGTTTTTGTCGTAAAACATCGAGGACGATTCCAACCGAATCGAAAGATGTTCATTCCGTAGCCGTGATCGTACCAAACTCACGAGGATCGATCCAAAGAGGCCAAGATGGGATCAGACCGAGCATGATGGGACCGAGACCAGGACGAGGGCCGTCGACCGGCGTCAGGGGGCTTGCCCCCGGCGCCAGGCCGGCTTGCGGGACGCATGCCGCCGGCGCCAGGCCGGCCCGCGTGACGCGTGCCGCCAGTGCCAGGCCCGGGTGCCGCCGGCGCCTGGCCGACCCCCGTGACGCGTGCCGCCGGTGCCAGGCCGGCTCGCGTGACGCGTGCCGCCGGCGCCAGGCCGGGGTGCCGTCGGCGCCAGGCCGGCTCGCGTGACGCGTGCCGCCGGCGCCAGGCCGGGGTGCCGCCGGCGCCAGGGGTTCTTTGCCTCCCGTGGGTTTTCTGTTTCCCGATCTTTCCCTCGTTAGTCGTTCGTGCGGAAAATCTTTGAGTTTGGAAGGATCTTTGGCCGTAGATTTCGAGATAACCGTTTTCGACATCACCAGAGAGTGGATATTCTAATTTGAGAAAATCTCGTATAACTTCTTTTCAAATTATCCGAGACTTTTTGTTTCAAGAAATACTTTCCAGAGACTTTCAGTCATTGATTCCGTCGTGACCGATTTTGACACCAACAGTTAGCCCCCCAGCTCGTTAGAACCTTCGTGATGTTCTTGCGAGCGATAAGACATGTCAGGTCAGATAGGCGGAACTAATGGTTGAAAGGCTCTGTTGAAAGTGGTAAGATTGGGGCTGCGCCTTTCGAAGGCTTCCTACGTACCCTTGTTGTAGGGATCAAGCCTTTCGTAGTTCGTTTTGGAGTTTAAGACCCTTGTGATCTGTTTTCCAGCGAGACTTATATGGTCTGGTTATGTGTCATGAGAGACTTTCGAGCATGATGATGTTGATGTATTTGTTTTTCGATTATTTATGAACTTCAGTTTTTTCGAAGTATGAGAAAGAGGGTGTGAGTTGTCGTCTCATTCCTAGTTTCCTGATGATCACCGTACCTATTGTTTGCATAAAGCGAGATTTTCCGCGGTTTACCGATTTACGGGAAAAGTTCGTGAAACGAATAGGCTTAAGTGAAGAGACAAATTTTTGGATCTCGTATACCATACTATGTCTGTGAGATGTCAAGATCCAGCGTGGCTGGGTTTAGGGCAAGACCTAGGTTTACTCTCGGACTGAGGCTTTGCGATGACAATTCGGCTTTCGTTTTGCCTGTTTGCGATTTTAACCTGACTCGTATTGTTTAAAATCCGCGAATTGTTGTCGACTTATATGATTTGTCTGGGCGTGAGTCGAGCTACTTCCTTTACGAAGAGCTAAACCAAAATTTAGATTTCTTGTATAGCGCGCTATGTTTATCCTTGTCGGATGCAAGATAGCCTACCCCTTGAAGGCTATTTTTCTGTTTAGGACGTTAGAGTTCGTTTGTTGTGATCAGCAACAACGAAATGATGCCAGTTTAGAGGCATGTTACCGTTTAGAGGTGTGTTTGTATGTTTTGAGTTCTAGAGACGAAGATTTTGTCTGGAACGTTTTGAGGAAAAGAATGTCCTTCGAGCGTTAGCGACGTCTCGCAGTGCTGAAGGTCGAGTTTTCCTTGTGCCGCATTTCGTGGTTGAAATGTTCGCGGGCTTGGAGATGTTTTGCGAATGTTCGCAGCCAGAAACTGTTGTTTCGGTTTGGACGCAGGACCAAGGGGTTGCGTAAGTTTGACCCAGGGAGAAGCGTCTACATTCACAGTGCTTCGTGAAGTGTTGGCCTTCCGGGATATGATTGTATATATTAAGGATGACTCATATAACTCTTGGAGCCTTGTCACGAGTGTTTCTTTTCATGCCGTGTTTACGGGGCGTATAGAACTTAATCGATTGACGGTAAGTTTAAATCTTCCGTTAACCATATGGTTGTTAGGACTGAGTTTTGGTATGAAGAGTTTATCGTATGATTTCCGATTCTGGGTTATACGACAAATTGCTTGCGTAATAGTCACTTGGCGTTCTATGAACAAATCGTGGATTGTTGTTTTTAGCCGTTAAGTGATTGAGCGTTGGTCGCTCAGTAGCTTTGGATTGGCATGGAGGCTAGATTCAGCCGTATCGCCAAGGAAGTTGTTGGTAAACGATCAGACCATGACCCTTATTAAGGTCATGTTAGTTTACGATTGTCCTTAATGGCGATGCCGAATTCAGGTCCGGGCTTTACGGAAATGCGTAGTTGGCCGAGGGCCAAATAGCGTTTGCCGAGATAGACATGCCAAGCATAGCGGAGTTTTCTGAGTTATGGCTGATGGCTTTTAGAAACGATCTTCCACTTTAGGTCTCAGTTATACGATGAATGGTTCGTATAAAATTTTTTTTGTTGCATGAAAATCGTTTCATTTTATCCGAGGGCGACAAAGTTTAAGGGATCGACGCAGGATACGTGCGGGTTCGTCTGCGTGATTATTTCCTGCTCGGACGTAACTGTGGGGAGTGAAAGCAGGAGCCAGAAACCTTGTGGAGCAAAAACTGTCTATGACAGTTACCCGTTGGACCCATTATGTTTATTTTACGAAAGTTGCTTTGTATGAATTGACTCGACCATACAGAGGATTTTTCGTAAAAGTGATGTAAGAGGGGGTTTTCGCAAAGGTAACCGGAGAGCGTTTCTCACAAATTACTTGCGATATTCGCGACCACGGATTATGTTTTCCTCATTCACTTTTGCGTACTGCAAAATCGTTTTGCATGAGACCGATCATGTTTTTTCCATAGGCTGTTTTGTTTTAAAATGTTCTTGTTATACGAAAGTAATGGATGACCGGTTTCATGGACATAGAAAATCGCAGATTGTTAAAGTAGCGATGTTTCCGCGGATTACACGGGAGATGTTTCCGCTATGATTTCGACCTTTGGACGAAAGCTGCTTCGAACTACTTATGGACTTTTACCGAAGGTTATTTCGTTATTTTCGTAGTTCACCGTCGTGCTATTAGTCTGACGTTGGTACACGTTTCAAGTCGCGAGTTTGCGACGAGAGGTGACATAGAGTTTTCAGGACTATGTTTGTAACGGTTGGGCTATGCCGCTAGCATTTTTAAGACAAATCTTATTGCTGCGAGAGTTTGCTTTGTCAAAAGCGTTGTCTTGATGCTGAAGCAAAAAATTTTAGAAGATGGGATTATACGGGTATAGTATGCGTACCTACTTCCCTTTTCTTTTTACGAAAGAAAACGGGTTAGTACGTTTTTTCTTTCTTTTAGGAAGCGGGATGAGTATGCTTTAGAACGCGTGGCGATCGTTTCTCGGTTTTTCGAGAGACTAGATCGGTTTGCATGTTCTGCCTGGACAATCAAGGAACGATGGAACGAGACTGGAAATTTTTCCTAAGACTTAGCTTGCTAGACTATCCACCTGGGTCCTAAGTTCCCTCAATTCTACGGCAGTTTTCAAGACGTTTTTGTTCCTGTCCTACGAAGAATTAAAACCTTTATAAAATTTTTCGAGAAAATAGTCTTTTGAAGGTTTCTGCATTTCCGAAGGAATCCCCATTTCCTCGTATAGTCGAGATGATTGTGTTTAGAATAACCGTGATCGTTTAATACGATGAATCGAAATCCATTCATCATTCGAACCTTTTATGGTCTTACGAGATTTCTCGAGTGTCGGGATCGAGATGGACTTGGATTCGTAGACTTCCCGTCTTCGAGGGTTTGAATAATGAGGCTTCGAACTTATATTTTAAAATACGAACTTTGTTAAACAATCGAGAAGGCTTTGCGGAAGAATCGTCGTGTTTCTCGAACAATCCGAACATGGGTTTAAGGGACCAAGATGTTGCTGTTTCCCAAGATCACGAGACGACTGCACGGATGGGCGCAAGGACCCTTGCCGCCGGCGCCAGACGGGAAACGATGGGCCTGCCGCCGGTGCCAGACGGGAGAGGACGACCCTGCCGCCGGCGCCAGGCGCGGCGTGGTCGGTCTGCCGCCGGCGCCAGGCGCGGCGTGGTCGGTCTGCCGATGCTGCTGTTACTCGCCTTCGTCGATCCCCGGGGCTCACGGACTCAAAGGTCGAGTTACGAAAACTCAGGCAAAGATGCATGGTACTGAGACAGGACCGGGTCGTCCTATGACGGGACAGAGAGATCCTTCTCATGGGCGAGGTGGTCGAGACAACGACATTGTTTTTTTCGTAAAATCTCAACGGAAGCTCCGATTGAGACGAAACGAAAACCATCTTGACCTAGACTCAAAGGAGGTGGACATGGGCGAGATGACCTTGGTGATGGTTGTTCTCGTCCACGGGCGAGGTGGCTGGGAGTGTGATTTTGTTCCCTTCGTAAAATCTCAACGAAAACTCCGATTGAGACGAAACGAAAGCCACTTTGATCTAGACTCAAAGGATAACGAAAGTGAGTTCGCCCTGTGGCTAGGTATCCATGTCGGAGGGTGATGTGACCTCGGTAATGTTTGTCCTTGCCCACGGCGAGGTGGCCGGGACAGTGACTTTGTTCTCTTCGTAAAATCTCAACGGAAACTCCGATTGAGATGAAACGAAAGCCATTTTGACCTAGACACAGAGGAGAACAAAGTGGGCTCTTACTAAGGTGGACTGGGAAGACTGATCTTACCCTATGGCAAGTCGTCCTAGCAAGATCAAGCTCCGACCTCCTTTCGTTTTCCTGTTTGTTCCTCGAGAGTTGTTTGTAAGAAGTGTGGCAATGGGAATCGGTGAACCGATTTGCCGTGCTTCTGTTCCGCGAGTAATATAGGGTTTCCATAAGGTTTAGAGGAGAATAAGTTTTATTTTTCCGAGAGGTTCTCGAAAGAAACGTTTTTTGTAGAAACCTTGCTCGTTGCAATTTCTCTAACTTGGTAACAAGACGAATTTTTGGGGTTTGATAGATTTTATCGTTGCCCTTTCTGTTTAGATAGAGAAATTGCGAGCTCGTTTTCGTGCTCTTCCTGTGGCGGAAAGCCGCGGCTAGGTTTTTGATTTGTTCGAGCACAGTGGCATTTGCGTAAGCGTTGGCCGTAGGAACAGTCGCTGCTGGAGTTGTTTTACCATCGTTGACGCAAACTGCAACTTTTTCTTTCATATTTCCGGCCAACAGTTCGATCAAGCGCTTTGCGGCCGTATGAGTAAGAGTAATTCGCCCCCCCCCCCCCTCCTTCTAGCGCCAAACTGTGGGAACCGAAATTCACACCGTCGATTTTAATGAATAAAAACGGAGGAAAGCCAAGTTAACCCGACTTTCCCTGAAGGTCCGGATTCTCTGCGACAGCCATTGACAAGTGACTGAATAAATGCGGAAAAGGTTTTGTTAAGATTTGCGACTGGACCTTAAGAAAGGCTGCCTCATACCCCTTTCGAGGATCAAGTCGGACGTAGTTCAGTTTAGAAAGAATTGAACAAGAGATCGAACCGTCTGGGCGGGTTCGTCTAGTATGAGCGTTTGTCATAGAAACAGGCATGTCGAAGATAACGCCTAGGGTTTCTATGTGCGGAGCTCTGAAGTAAAAGAATTGTCTGATCCTTCCGAGAGGAGCGGAGATTTGCGTGCAGGAGGCGGCCAGACGTTCTAGGGCCTGCCTTGCTAGTCTAACCACCTAAATTCTAAGTTCTATCAGCTAACATGAGCTCTCTAAGTCGAGATTCTAGGATTTTCGGATCCCCTTCTCTTCTGCTCTTGCTCTCCTTATATACTCACTCCTAGGTCGGTTTGCCTTAGGATGATGGACCTCGCCTTTGGGCCCAAGTTTATCTCTTCAGGAAATATTCCATTTCCGTCGATCTTCATAATTATCCTCGAGTTTTCCCCTATTTTTCGGTGACTTGATGTTTATCAGATGTTCAGGAAATTGGATAAACCGTCATAGTCTGATTGGGCCTGAATTCTTAAAACTGTAAGTAAGTCTGTGGACTTGTCTTAAGTCATTGAACGTTTTATACGATTTCTCGAAAAGACTATCTTTCTCGTAAAATAAACCGTATAGCCTAAAGGATCGATGTTCAAGTTAATCGATCTTTGTTTTAAACGATATCTTCTACGAGAAATCCAATCCTTCTAGATTTTGTCGTAAAACATCGAGGACGATTCCAACCGAATCGAAAGATGTTCATTCCGTAGCCTTGATCGTACCAAACTCCGAGGATCGATCCAAACAAGCCAAGATAAGATCCGACCGAGCATGATGGGACCGAGACCAGGACGAGGGCCGTCGACCGGCGTCAGGGGGCTTGCCCCCGGCACCAGGCTGGCTTGCGGGACGCGTGCCGCCGGCGCCAGGCCGACTTGCCGCCGGCGCCAGGCCGGGGTGCCGCCGGCGCCCGGCCGACCCCCGTGACGCATGCCGCCGGCGCCAGGCCGGCCCGAGTGACGTGTGCCGCCGGCGCCAGGCTAGGGTGCCGCCGGCTCCAAGCCGGCTCGCGTGACGCGTGCCGCCGGCGCCAGGCCGGCTCGCGTGACGCGTGCCGCCGACGCTAGGTCGGGGTGCCGCCGGCGCCAGGCCGGCTCGCGTGACGCTTGCCGCCGGCGCCAGGCCGGCCCGCGTGACGCGTGCCACCGGCGCCAGGGGTTCTTTGCCGCCCGTGGGTTTTCCGTTGCCCGATCTTTCCCCCGTTAGTCGTTCGTGCGGGAAATCTTTGAGTTTGGAAGGATCTTTGGCCGTAGATTTCGAGATAACCGTTTTCGACCACACCAGAGAGTGGATATTCTAATTTGAGAAAATCTTGTATAACTTCTTTTAAATTATCCGAGACTTTTTGTTTCAAGAAATACTTTCCAGAGACTTTCAGTCATTGATTCCGTCGTGACCGATTTTGACACAAACATGTGTTTGCTTGAGGACAAGCAAAAGGTTAAGTCTGGGGGAGTTGATATACCATGGATTTTACCCGTTTTTACCCATGGTATATGAGTGTTTTTACTACTATTATCTATGTTTTGGAGTCTATTAGGTATGTTTTCAGGTTCAGAAGCATTTTGGAGAAAAGTGATGTTTTAGGTGCTCTTTTGGAGCTTAAAGAAGTGTTCACCCGAGATCAAGACCAGAGGTCGACACCAGAGTTACACATCGATCGATGCACACTCTTTGCAATCGTTCAACACACATTAGCCGAAGAACGATACATCGAGACCATAATCGATTGATGTATACCCTTTACTATCGATCGATACTGAGGCGGCAGAAAGACAAGTTGGACCTGGCCGAACTTGAAGCCCAGGATATCACATTTTACAAGAATGCCCCTGACGAGTTTTTTAACCTAATAAACTCATATATTTATATGCCTAAGTGTTTTGGCTTAAAAAAAAAGTTTTAAAAAACAAGTTATTAGATATAAGTTTTCATACAAGTCTTTTCTACAATACAAGTTTTATTCAAGTTTCTTCTACTTCTATTTATTTCTTTTAGTGTTAACAAAGGTTATTGAATTCTAGACCTAGAGGAGAGATCCAAAGATATTTGTGATTGGAACCTAAGTGTTCACCCTCTAATAGGTCTATGAACTTCTATTATTACCTTGTTGCTATGAACTACTTAGCCATGTCTGAGTAAATTCATTTGTTAGATTTAGGGTTTAAATAGGATATGAGGGATTAGCCCCAATTTATAATTGCTATAGTTGTGATATTTATTGTTAGGATTGTTCACTAATGCTTTTTCTAGCTTAGCTACCTAGAACATGAACTTGGATTGCATTGTTCATTGCATGCAATACCTGGCAACATCCTAAACATGCTATGACCCTCTTGAGATATGCGAAAGCTGATCTAAGATCATGGTGAGCATTGTATCAACTCGCGCATAAAGCTTGCTTAGAGCCGTATTAATCGATACTCCTATAGAGTAATCGATCGACGTAGCTAGAGGTGTATCGGTCGATATTCCAATCGAACCATCGATCGATACCATCGGCAGAGTAGCCGACCGCAACACCATTTAGCATCTAAGTAATAGATGGTCTAAATAATGCGAGAGCTGATGGATTCATTTAATAAGTGTTGAGCTCTGACATATCATGCAAGCAACTTGTTAGCCTTTATAGTATTTATAATCATGAATTCCTGAATACTTACCCTGAATCTAACTACTTTTCTTTACTGTTTCAAAACCAAATCCTTTCAACTGAGTAATCTTATCCTTACTCAGCAAACCTGCAATTTACTTTAAACTATTTTCAACCTAGCATAGTCATTAAGATTGCATCTTATTTGTACACTAGCTCTCTGTGGATTCGATCCCTAAGTACTACAACTGAACCTCTTATTTGAGAGAGTAAAGTCACTCCTTAGGGTAATTTGAGTGATATCACTAACCTATACATGATGACAATTGATGCAATCCTTGGATCTATCTTCTTTGAGCTAGGAATTTGCTGGAAACAAGCGGCAGCTGATTTAGCAAACTACTTAGCTAACTGTTATCAACCCGCGCTTAAAGTTTACTAGAGGCGCATCGATCGATACTCCTATAGAGTCATCGATCGATTGACGCGAGGCAATGTCGATCGATACGTGCGACAGCAGATCGATCGACACCTTCCTATGTTTCACCAGTGCAAGTTTCATCGGTTCTAGTAATAGATAGCCCATAAAACGACAGTTACGGTTATTGCACCGTTGGGGTTTTAATATCATGCAAGCATCTCACATAAGCATTCATACTATTATAATCCTGACTTTCTGAATTGAAACGCTAGATCTAGCAAACCATCCTTCCATCAAACAACTCTTTGCCAATGTTGGGGTCAAAATCGGTCAACGACGAAATCATCACCCGAAAGTCCTCGGAAGAAGACTAAGTGACGATCGAAACCGAGAAACGGGTCGTCACTCGACGAACTTACGGGGAGGTACGAACGGATCGTGAGGCCCGGGGATCGACAAAGGCAAGCAGCAGCAGCATAGGCGGACGCAGGACACGGCACGGGCGGCAGGCCGACCGCGCCGCGCCTGGCGCCGGCGGCAGGCCGACCACGCCACGCCTGGCGCCGGCGGCAGGCCGACCGCGCCGCGCCTGGCGCCGGCGGCAGGGCACGTGGCACCGGCGGCAGGCTCGTCCTCTCCCGTCTGGCGCCGGCGGCAGGCCCGTCATCTCCCGTCTGGCGCCGGCGGCAAGGTTCCTGGCGCCCGTCCATGCAGTCGTCTCGTGATCTCGGGCAACGGCAACATCTTGGTCCCTAAAACCCATGTTCGGATTGTTCGAGAAGCAAGATGATTCTTCCGCAAAGCCTTCTCGATTGATTAACAAAGTTCATATTCTAAAATCTAAGTTCGAAGCCTCATTACTCAAACCCTCCAAGACGGGAAGTCTACGAATCCAAGTCCATCTCGATCCCGATACTCGAGAAATCTCGGAAGACCATAAAAGGTTCGAATGATGAATGAATCTCGATTCATCGTATTAAACAATCACGGTTATTCTAGACACCAATCATCTCAACTATACGAGGAATTGGGATTCCTTCGGAAATGCCGAAACCTTCGAAGACTATTTTCTCGAAAAACCGTAAAAACGCATAAAAAGCCCGACATGACCAAAACGGCCCACTTACGATTTTCCGTAAAGGAAGGATAACTATGACGGTTTATCCTTATCCTCACATAAGAGATAAATGTCAAGTTTCTAAAAGATAAATGTCAAGTTTTCCGAAGATAAATGTCAAGTTTCCCGATAAACACGAAGGCGGACGAAAATGGAAAAATCCCGATTCAGCCCGAAGGAAGATAGACCGTCTTAAGAGGAGTATATAAGGAGAGCTTTGGGCGAGGAGCAAATCATGACAAAATTTCGAGAGCACTTTAGCACTTAGAGCAAATTTAGCATTTCTTTTCTGTTTTCACTAGCGAGTTGCGACTCAACTAGGTTAGATTTAGGCGGCCGGACTAGCGGACCTTTCGACAGCTCTTGTAGCCGATTTCTTTACCTGTTGTTCACGCTCAAACGCGAATTCGGAAATAAGATCTCTTTCGCTCTATTTTTACGATTTTTATTTTACAACTTAATTTCGCATTGATTGTGTCGTGTGTGGCCCAGAAGATATCCGGGACCTTCAGGGAAGGTTAAGTTTACTTGGCTTTCCTCCAAATCAAACGAAAACTCGACAGTGCGAATTTCGGTTCCCACAGTTTGGCGCTAGAAGGAGGGGGGGGTTACGGATCTATCTATCTCGCAACTGCACACGCTCGATCATGTCTACTGACGTCACCAAAGACCAGCCAACGCTAGACGGAACACCCGTCGATGCCAACGTTGAGAAGACTCCAACTGGAGATACGTCCACAGTCACTGCTGATGCAAACACTGAGACGCTCAGCCAGATGAAGGAACTGTTCGCCTCCGCCTAGGAGCGAGCGGAACAACAGGACAAGCTGATAACCTCGCTCGCAAAACAGGTCGGCACATTAACTGCGAGGAGAAAGCTGCCGCGCGGATCCACCAAGGCACGGCGCGGCAGAAGACTCGACTTCGGATCTCCCGGAGAACAAGAAAAAGATGCCCCAAAAGAGTCCACTCCCGAGGAAACGGCTCCAAAAGGACAGCGAACGACCTCGCAGAACCTTCCTCCCCCGGCTATGGGAAACAAGGAAAGCGATGTCGAGCGCATCGATCTGGATACCAGCGACCAATCGGATCCTTCCGATGAAGACGCTGACATCCACCCAGGAGGACCCGAAGCCAGTCTGCTCGGCAGACGGTATCCTTCGAGAGGTCCATGACAGAAGAGGAGGAAGACCTCTACTGGATTGAGCAGGAATAACTCGCGGAGAATCAAGCTCGGATCCATCGCGACCAGCGCCGACAAACTCGGAGAAACGCCGGTGGCAATGATGAGATCCTTGATCTCTGCGAATCTCTCAAAAAGACTGTGGCCGAGGTGAAAGCAGTGGAATCGCAAATCCAACAGGCGACCAGTTCCGCTCCCGAGTTCGATAGACTTCTCGAGGAAGCACGGAAAACGCCATTCACCGCTCGGATCACGGAAACACGCATCTCAGACCCAGGGAAAATCAAAATCCCGGTCTATGACGGTACTACGGATCCTAAGGCGCACCTGCAGTCTTTCCAGATCGCAATGGGTAGATGTAAACTCCCGGAGCGCGAACGAGACGCGGGTCATTGTCTTCTCTTCTTCGAGCACCTCAAAGGTGCTGCGCTCGAATGGTTCTCCCGGCTCAAAAGAAACTCCATCGGAAGCTTCCGCCAATTGGTCTCGGCGTTTCTCAAACAATACTCCATGTTCATGGACAGAGAAATGTCCGACGTGGACCTATGGAGTCTAGCTCAGAAGGAAGACGAGTCGCTCTGCGACTTCATGCGAAGATTCAAACTGGTGATGGCCAGAGTAACAGGCATCAGCGACAATGTCGCAATCGACGCCCTGAGGAAAACTCTCTGGTACAAGTCAAAGTTCCGAAAGTGGATATTGCTGGAGAAACCACGGTCGATCCAGGATACCCTCCAAAAGGCAACATACTTCATCTTCATGGAGGAAGAGATGAGAGTCCTGTCGCAAAAGCATGGACCACAGAAAACGTCCTCAAAGAAGAAACCCTCTCGTAACGACAAGTACGTCCATCACGAAGGGGAAGACGCCCAAGGCGAGCATAACTATGCCATCAATTCGGAGCAAGGCAAAACCTCCGGAAACACCTGGACCAGGAACCAGTACAAGGATAATTCCTACTGCGAGTTCCACGAAACCAGAGGTCACTCCACTGCGAACAGCAAGGTTCTCGGCGCCAGGCTCGCCGCAAAGCTCCTCGCCGGCGAATTGTCAAAAGTCAAGGGTATAAACAACTTGCTCCTGGAGTCCGACCGCCCAAAGACCAACAAAACTGTCTCCGAAGACCGCGCGACCGAAAATCAATCGGGTGAAAAGCGCGGAAGGAGACAGGACGACCAAGGGAACAACAGCAGTCGCCAGAGGGTAAATATGATCATCGGAGGATCGCAGTTCTACCAAGACTCTGTCTCGTCAATAAAAGCCAACGGGCGAAAAGCAGAGACGAGTTCCAACTGGTTTCCAGATAGCAATATTCCCAACCACACGATCGTTTTCGAGGAACAGGAAACTGTCAGGATCGACAAACCTCATTGCGATACTTTGGTTATCAACCTGGTAATCCAGGATCTCGAAGCCGGCCGCATCCTCGTCGATACAGGAAGTACGGTCAACGTCATCTTCCGCGACACCCTCTACAGGATGAATATCCCACTTGGGGAAGTCGTCCTTGAGCTAAAACGTTTGACTGGGTTTTCGGGCGTCACCTCCATGACCCTCGGGAGAATTAAGCTCCCAGTCATGGCGAAGGAAGTCACAAAGATCGTCGAGTTCGCAGTAGTCGACAACCCGGCCATCTACAATGCCATCATGGGAACCCCTTGGATCAACTCCATGAAGGCAGTACCATCCACATATCACCTCGGCATCAAATTTCCGACTCCAACCGGAACCGCAGTAATCTGGGGTAGACAGAAACAGTCGAGACTCTGTTACCTAGCCGAGTTCAAACTGCGAAAAGATCGGAACGCCCCTGCGGCCAACCCGAAACGAGTAAAGGAACCACACAACATTCCTGAAAACTCGAAAAAGAAGATCCAGAATCATCCGAACAGGCAACGATTCAAGACAGCGACAAAGTCTCTGAGTCTATTGCCGTAAAAGCAGACAGCTCGACCCCCGCACAAACCACCGATCCGACTAGCACGATCAGAACGGCGACGCACAGGGAGTAAAAACGTCTGCAACAACTTTCAGAACTACGAGATGGCTTGATCCTCGAAAGAGGTACGTAGGCAGCTCGTCGAGACCCGGCGAGTTCAGCTATCCCCCTCACCAAAAGGGGGGGGGGGGTGGGTACGTATTCTCCTATACTCCCACAAAAACGCGAAATATCCGCACATGTACTCGAATTTGTCGAAATTTTTTCAATAAAATTCTTTCTATCTATTTTTATGCTCACTTAATTTAGTAAACGCGTAAACACTTCGGAAAAATGAAAATCATATCTTCGAAAGAAACGCGAGACGTCGCAACTTCTGAAAAAGATAACAAAACTCTTATCATCCGCTAAAACAGTCCACCTGCGACTTAAAAACAACTTATGCCCGTCGATTGGCCCCCACAGACGCACACAGAAACGTTTCACTTAATACAAACTCGTAGTCAGACCTATAAGGTCCTCTTACATCCGACAAGGATATCATAGCGCGCTATACAAGAAACCCAAAATTTTGGTTTAGCGTCTCGGATAATCTCCGAAGATAGCTCGATTTTTTTAACATAAGTCATATAAGCCGGGGACTAGTCGCGGATTAAACGAAAAGAATCAGGAAGAAATCACTAACAGGCAAAACGAAAGACGATCAGTCATCGCACAGCCTTAAAGCTGAGAGTAAGCCTAGGTCTTGCCCTAAACCCAGTCTTGCTGGATCTTGACATCTCACAGACATAGTATCGTATACGAGATCCCAAAACATGTCTCTTATCGCTTACACCTAAAAACTCTCCCTAAAAAGTAGCATACGGACCAAGCGACAAAAAGAGTTAGGATACTGTTGGGGTCAAAAACGGTTATCTCGAAATCTACGGCCAAAGATCCTTCCAAACTCGAAGATTTCCCGCATGAACGACTAGCGGGTGAAAGATCGAGCAACGGAAAACCCACGAACGGCAAGACGGCCTGGCGCCGGCGGCACCCGTCACGCGGGCCGGCCTGGCGCCAGCGGCACGTGGGACGCGGGCCGGCCTGGCGCCGGAGGCACCCGTCACGCGGGCCGGCCTGGCGCCGGAGGCACCCGTCACGCGGGCCGGCCTGGCGCCAGCGGCACACGGGCCGGCCTGGCGCCGGCGGCACGCGGCATGTGGGACGCGGGCCGGCCTGGCGCCGGCGGCACCCGGCCTGGCGCCGGCGGCACCCGTCACACGGGCCGGCCTGGCGCCGGCGGCACCCAGGTCTGGCGCCGGTCCACGGCCCTCGTCCTGGTTTCGGTCCCGTTGTGCTCGGTCTGATCCCATCTTAGCTTGTTCGGATCAACCCTCGTGAGTTTGGTACAATCAAGGCTACGGAATAAACATCTTTCGATTCGGTTGGAATCATCGTCGATGTTTTACAATAGAAACTGGAGGGATTGGATTTCTCGTGGAAGAAATCGTATAAAACGTTTAACGACTTAAGACAAGTCCACAGACTTACTTACGATTTTCCAGAATTCAGTCCCAATCAGTCTATGACGGTTTATCCGATTTCCCGAAACATCGGATAAACATCAAGTCGCCGAAGGATAGCGGAAAACTCGAGGATGATTACGAAGATCGACGAAAATGGAACATTTCCTGAAGAGATAAGCTTGGGCCCAAAGGCGAGGCCCATCACCCTAAGGCAAACAGACCTAGAAGTGGGTATATAAGGAGAGCAAGAGCAGAGGAGAAGGGCATCCCGAAAATCCGAGAATTAGACTTAGAGCATCCTGCTAGCTTAGAAAAACTAGGGCTTAGGTGGTTAGACTAGCGGACCAAGGCTTAGGACATTTGGCTGCCTGCGACTCTATCTTGTTCTTTAAATCGCAAATCTCTTTGTCTTTCGGAGAATTCTTGTACTCGTTTCTTTTATCTAATAAAACGCCTTCGGGCAAATATTTCGATTCCCATTTTTTGTCTTCTGTTTACTTTATCGATTTCGTGTGGCAACGCAGAGAATCCGGACCTTCAAGGAAAGTCGGGTTTACTTGGCTTTCCTCCGCAATCTTACTTATCAGAAATTGACGGTGTGAATTTCGGCTCCCACAGTTTGGCGCTAGAAGGGGGGGGGGACGGATTCTCTAACTCGAAAACCACCGATCGATCGAAGTTCAGTATGACTTCTTCGTCAGCCCGCAACATCGTATCTTTCGAGGATCGAGCAACGGCCCGTACGGTCAAACCTCACAACGATCTCCTCGTAATAGAACTCACGATCCAGGATATTGACGTAGCAAGGGCATTAGTCGACACCGGATGCTCGGCCAATATTATCTACAAAAGCACCCTCGAGAGGATGGGCGTCGATCTAAGCATCCTTACAGATGACCCCAGCCCAGTGTTCGGACTCTCGGGAGAAATTATGACCCTCGGCTCAACTAACCTCCTAGTCAAAGCCGGGAGCGTCGCCAAAAACACGGAATTCCTGGTGATCAATGGTCCAACATCCTACAATGCGATAGTTGGAACTCCCTGGCTAAACTCCATGAGAGCGATCCCATCAACATTCCACCTATGCCTCAAGTTCCCAACGCCTTTCGGGGTCGAGACAATACATGGTAGTCACGGAGCAGCGCAGATCTACCTCGCTACCGAACTAAAACGGAAAAACTCTGAAATCGAAACCTCTCGGAAAAAGCAAACGATTCACGACTCGCCGGAAACCTTCTGGCAGTCCCAAAGAGCTGAGGCCCTGGAAGGGAAGCGTGAACCAACCTGCGAACCGGTGGTCTCAATCTGTCTCGACGATTCTTTCCCGGAACGGTGTGTCGAGATCGGAGCTAACCTCCGCGAACCAATGAAAGCAGAGCTCATCGCATGCCTCAAAAAGAACCTCAGTACGTTCGCGTGGGCTGCGGAGGATATGCCGGGAATCGACATTAGCGTAACATGTCACGAACTTAACATCGACCCAACTCACAAACCCGTAAAACAAAAGAGACGAAAGCTGGGACCTGAGCGTGCCACCGCAGTCAATGAGGAAGTCGAAAGACTCCTCAAAGTAGGGTCGATAACAGAAGTCAGGTATCCGGACTGGCTTGCCAACCCTGTCGTGGTAAAAAAGAAAAACGGCAAGTGGCGAGTCTGTGTCGATTTCACGGATCTGAATAAAGCCTGTCCAAAGGATTGCTTCCCGCTCCCACACATTGACCGACTGGTCGAAGCAACCGCGGGAAACAAGCTTCTGTCATTCATGGACGCTTTTTCCGGATACAATCAGATCATGATGAATCCCGACGACCGCAAAAAAACTGCATTCATCACAGCCCGCGTAACGTATTAAAAACGCCTTTCGGTCTTAAAAACGCAGGTGCGACATATCAGCGACTCGTCAACAAAATGTTTGCCGAGCAACTCGGAAAAACTATGGAAGTATACATCGATGATATGCTCGTAAAATCTCTTGACGAACACGATCATATAGCCCACCTAGAGGAATGTTTTGCACGACTCAACCAGCATAACATGAAACTCAACCCGGCAAAATGCAGATTCGCGGTGGCATCGGGAGAATTCCTCGGATACCTCGTAACGTATCGCGGAATCGAGGCCAACCCTAAACAAATCGACGCACTGATAGAGATGGCCTCCCCGAGAACCAAGCGAGAAGTCCAGAGGCTAACCGGAAGAGTCGCGGCTTTGAACCGTTTCATCTCGCGCTCCACGGATAAGTGCCTACCGTTTTACGAGACATTGAAGGGAAACAAGAAGTTCGAATGGTCCGAGCAATGTGAAAAAGCTTTCCAACAATTAAAACATTACCTGGCCACTCCACCAGTCCTCGCAAAACCGGTGGAAGGTGAACCTCTTTTCCTCTATATCGCAGTTTCCGCAACGGCGGTCAGTGGCGTCTTGATACGAGAAGAACGCGGCGAACAAAAACCAATCTTTTACGTAAGCAAGACGTTACTGGATGCGGAAACTCGATACCCTCTAATGAAAAAATTAGCATTCGCCGTCATAACCTCGGCAAGAAAACTAAGACCATACTTCCAGTCTCACACTATAGTGGTTCTCACCACGTTCCCGCTGCGGATAATCCTGCATAGTCCGAGTCAATCCGGTAGGCTCGCAAAATGGGCAATCGAACTGAGTGAATACGACGTCGAATATCGCCCAAGGACGTGTGCAAAGTCCCAAGTACTTGCGGATTTCTTGGTAGAGTTACCCACTAGAAACATGACTAACGAGGAACCAAACTCAACTTGGGTCCTCCACGTCGACGGATCTTCATCCAAACAAGGATCCGGAATCGGAATACGGCTCACCTCTCCTAACGGGGAAATCCTAGAACAGTCTTTCCGATTGGCTTTTCATGCTTCAAACAATGAGGCAGAATACGAAGCACTCATCGCAGGCTTGCGGCTGGCCCATGGGTTAAGAATCCGTAATATTCACGCTTACTGCGATTCTCAGTTAGTCGCCAATCAATACAGCGGAGAATATGAGGCAAGAGACGAAAGGATGGACGCATATCTAAAACTCGTCCAAGAACTGGCTCGAAATTTTGACCAGTTCGCCCTGACCAGAATTCCTCGCTCGGAAAACGTCCAGGCCGAAGCCTTGGCTGCCCTAGCCTCAAGCTCAGATCCAGGGCTCCAAAGAGTAATCCCGGTCGAATTCATCGAGCATCCAAGCATCGGACCACCAGTGGTCGTCAATCTAATCCGGGATGAGATTGAAGATGCGGAAGAAGTCGAGGATCAGCCGGAAGCGGATGTGAACCCGACCGAGTATGGCTGCGACAGCCCTTGGTTAGAACCAATCCGAGCCTATATCGTGAATGGAACCTTACCCGCAGAAAAATGGGCGGCTCGTAAATTGAAAACCCAAGCGGCACGATACGTCAAGATAGAGGGAGAAATTTATAAGTGGTGTTTCTCTGGTCCTCTCATGGCATGCGCAGAAGGGGAAAGAGCGAGAAGAATCATGAAGGAGGTCCATTCTGGATCATGCGGAAATTATTCTGGCGGAAGATCTCTCGCGGTTAAAATCAAACGCCACGGTTATTATTGGCCAACCATGGTAAAAGACTGCGAGAAATTCGCCCGGAAGTGCGAAAAATGCCAAAGGCATGCTCCAACAATCCATCAACCCGCGGAGATCCTCTCCTCAATCTCGTCCCCCTATCCTTTCATGCGATGGTCCATGGACATCGTCGGACCTATGCACCCATCAAAACAAAAGCGCTTCCTCCTAGTCCTTACGGATTTCTTTTCCAAATGGGTAGAAGCAGAATCCTACGCAAGTATCAAGGACACACAAGTCGAGAACTTCATCTGGAAACATATCATAACTAGACATGGGGTCCCGTACGAAATCGTAACAGATAATGGATCTCAATTTATCTCTACTCGATTCGAAGCATTCTGCGAAAAATGGAAAATACGACTTACAAAGTCAACTCCCAGATATCCGCAATGCAATGGACAGGCAGAAACCATCAACAAAACCGTCCTTGACGGACTCAAGAAACGCCTAGACGCCAAGAAGGGGCGATGGGCAGAGGAGCTCGAAGGAGTTCTTTGGTCGCATCGTACAACCCCAAGACGGGCTACGGGTGAAACTCCATTCGCCCTCGTTTACGGAACGGAATGTATGATCCCCGCGGAAGTAGAATTCCCCGGACTACGGAGAAGATTCCTCCCCGAAAGAGAGGATTTAAACGACGCTATGATGCTGGACAATCTCGATCTCATCAATGAGCGCCGCGACCAGGCACTCATTCGAATCCAGAATTACCAGCACGCTGCCGCAAGGTACTACAACTCAAACGTACGCCATCGCAGGTTCAAAGAAGGCGATTTAGTCTTACGCAAAGTCTTCCAAAACACTGCCGAACGAAACGCAGGAAAACTGGGAGCAAACTGGGAAGGACCATACAAAGTCATAAAAGTAGTCCGACCAGGCTCATACCAAATCGCAAACATGCAAGACGTCAAAATCCCGAGAACTTGGAATGCGATGCACCTCAAAAAATACTACCACTAATCGATAAAACGTGGTACAAAAGAACTACGAGATGGCTTGATCCCTAGACAAGGGTACGTAGGCAACTCGCAAATCGGCGGATTCAGCTATCCCCCCAATTTAAAAAAAAAAGGGGGGGAGTGGGTACGTATACACGTATACTCCCACAAATTTCGAAGACTCTAAAATTTTCGAAACTTTTTCACGACTTTTCCAAAATCAGCCGAAACGGCCACAACAGCGGATCTAGTATCCACTAAGCGATTATCACATCCAAAAACAAATCCCGGATGGCCAACACTTCACAAAGCACTGTGAATGTGGACGCTTCTCCCTGGGTCAAACGTACGCGACCCCTTGGTCCCGCGTCCAAAACGGAAACGACAGTTTTCTGGCTGCGAACATTCGCAAAAGACATCCCCAAAGCCCGCAAACGTTTCAACACGAGATGCAAAACCTTCAACACGCGAGACGTCGCTAACGCTTGAAGAAAATTTTTTTCCGCAAAACATTGCAGACGAAATCTTCGTCTCTGAACATACAAACGCACCTCAAAACGGTATCATTTCGTTGTTGCTGATCACAACAAACGAACTCTAACGTCCTAAACAGACAAATCGCCGCCCTTCAAGGGGTAGGCTCTCTTACATCCGACAAGGATAAACATAGCGCGCTATACAAGAAATCCAAAATTTTGGTCTACCTCTTCGTAAAGGAAGTAGCTCGACTCACGCCCAAACAAATCATATAAGCCAACAACAATTCGCGGATTTTAAACTGTACGAGTCAGGTTAAAATCGCAAACAGGCAAAACGAAAGCCGATTTGTCATCGCAAAGCCTCAGTCCGAGAGTAAACCTAGGTCTTGCCCTAAACCCAGCCACGCTGGATCTTGACATCTCACAGACATAGTATGGTATACAATATCCAAAAAATTGTCTCTTCACTTAAGCCTATTCGTTTCACGAGTTTTTCGCATAAATCGGTAAACCGCAGAAAATCTCGCTTTATGCAGACAATAGGTACGGTGATCATCGGGGAACTAGGAATGAGACGACAACTCACACCCTCTTTCTCATACTTCGAAAAACTGAAGTTCATAAATAATCGAAAATGTTTCATAGATTGAGACTGCCGAAATTCAAACAAAACCCCAAAAAAAGGGGCAGGGATTCGAAGCCACCAACGGCCAGTCCCGGTAAATACATCATGGCCTCTTAAACGGCCGAAACACATAAAAAAACGAAATCCCAGAAGGGATTGATAAACCTAGACGCTCCCAGGAGCGTCATCTTCATCCTCAGTCGCGACAGGGACAGCCTCGCCATCGCCTCCCTCAGTCGCATCGCCACTACCCGCCTCGTCCGCGCCAACCTCGCCATCTTCTCCCGCGCGCTCCTGATCTTCTGAGTTTTCGGAGGTCGGAGCTAGGGTGCATTCGGCTTGAAGGCCGGCGAGGATCGAATCGAAATCTCCCTCGGTGGCCGCCCACTCTCCTTTACAGGACGATAATCTGGCTTCCTCCAAGTCCAAAGACGGGGCCTCATTACCTCGAAGCAACTCGAGCTCATTCAGACTCCCCTCGATCCCCGCTAAAGCCAAGTCCCTCTTGCGGACGGCTATCAAGGACTCAAACAGGATGGCCATCCTCGTCAGACGACCATAGAAGTCATCGCTGGCATCGGCAACCTCCGAGGATCTACGGGCGTTCATCTCCTCGTGAGCCTGAACCTTCTCCTGAAGACGGCGGACTTCCGAGGATTTACTCCTCTTCTCTTTCTTCACCTTGAGTAACGAACTCGCGGTCTTCCCAAGGTCGCGCTCAAGATCGCTGATACGAACCTCAAGCTGGGACGTCTGGGCAGCATGGGTGTCCTCGACAGTCTGCAATGCAGCCTTAGTACGCTTCAGCGCTTCCTGCGACGACTCCAGTTCCTTCGATAGACGAATGACTTCCGACCCGCACTCGCCAAGCATTCCGTCAATCAGCGACACAAACTGTCCGCAAAAAGGAAAGAGTAAGTATCATCGCAAAAAAAAAACGGTGCAAGAATTACGGACAAATCGAACCTGCGCGCCAACGGCTCTGAGAGGTCGCTTTCCTCGCTCTTCGCACCCCGCTTCTTTTTCGCTCCGGACGCCGCGCCAGCCCTTGCCCTTCCCTTGGGCAACGGCGCGGCACCAGCCGCTGGCAGTCCCAAGACGAGTTCCCTCTTCGCCGGGGGAAGAGGTGCAGATTCTATCGCGTCCTCTCTTCCGGAGATCACGATCGGAGCAGTCGAAGAACCCGATGGATGGATCTGAACATCAAGAGTCTGTTCAGGAACAATAACCCCTTCTGTAGACGGGAGGGCATCGGATGGGACTTCGGAGCTGGGAACCAAAGGAGCAGACAAAGGAGTTGGAGCCGCGGAAGGAACATCGGGCGTCTCAGTCCTCGCCCGCTTTGAGCCTTTCGCAGCACTACGCCGGGATAGCTTAGCCTTGAAAGAGTCAAACCCATCAGTCAGGGACGGAGTAGCCTCTTGAACGGCCTGAACGGCGGGAGCTTGACTGGCCGGAACCGACGGAGCTTGGCCGGCCTCGCCCATCTCAACATCAGAACCACTCTTTTCAACTTGGGATGAAGACATTTTCTTTCTTGAGAGAGAAGAAGAGAGGATTTGGAAAGATGTGAAGAATGAGAAGGGAAGGTTGGCAACTTATAAGAAAAAAGGAGGAGAAGACACAGGTTTCCTGCGGAAGAATCCTTAGCCGGAAATTTCGATTTTCAAAAAAATTCAAATCACTCGCCCGCAAAATCGTCTCCGATCTTACGAGCTGGGGGGCTAACTGTTGGGGTCAAAAACGGTTATCTCGAAATCTACGGCCAAAGATCCTTCCAAACTCGAAGATTTCCCGCACGAACGACTAGCGGGTGAAAGATCGAGCAACGGAAAACCCACGAACGGCAAGACGGCCTGGCGCCGGCGGCACGCGGGACGCGGGCTGGCCTGGCGCCGGCAGCACCCCGGCCTGGCGCCGGCGGCACCCGGCCTGGCGCCGGCGGCACCCGTCACGCGGGCCGGCCTGGCGCCGGCGGCACGCGGGACGCGGGCCGGCCTGGAGCCGGCGGCACGTGGGACGCGGGCCGGCCTGGCGCCGGCGGCACCCGGCCTAGCGCCGGCGGCACGCGGGACGCGGACCGGCCTGGCGTCGGCGGCACGCGGGACGCGGGCCGGCCTGGCGCCGGCGGCACGCGGGACACGGGCCGGCCTGGCGCCGGCGGCACCCCGGCCTGGCGCCGGCGGCACGCGGGACGCGGGCCAGCCTGGCGTCGGCGGCACCCCGGCCTGGCGCCGGCAGCACCCTGGTCTGGCGCCGGTCCACGGCCCTCGTCCTGGTTTCGGTCCCGTTGTGCTCGGTCTGATCCCATCTTAGCTTGTTCGGATCAACCCTCGTGAGTTTGGTACAATCAAGGCTACGGAATAAACATCTTTCGATTCGGTTGGAATCATCCTCGATGTTTTACGATAGAAACTGGAGGGATTGGATTTCTCGTGGAAGAAATCGTATAAAACGTTTAACGACTTAAGACAAGTCCACAGACTTACTTACGATTTTCCAGAATTCAGTCCCAATCAGGCTATGAAGGTTTATCCGATTTCCCGAAACATCGGATAAACATCAAGTCGCCGAAGGATAGCGGAAAACTCGAGGATGATTACGAAGATCGACGAAAATGGAACATTTCCTGAAGAGATAAGCTTGGGCCCAAAGGCGAGGCCCATCACCCTAAGGCAAACCGACCTAGAAGTGGGTATATAAGGAGAGCAAGAGCAGAGGAAAAGGGCATCCCGAAAATCCGAGAATTAGACTTAGAGCATCCTGCTAGCTTAGAAAAACTAGGGCTTAGGTGGTTAGACTAGCGGAGCAAGGCTTAGGACGTTTGGCTGCCTGCGACTCTATCTTTTTCTTTAAATCGCAAATCTCTTTGTGTTTCGGAGAATCCTTGTACTCGTTTCTTTTATCTAATAAAACGCCTTCGGGCAAATATTTCAATTCCCATTTTTTGTCTTCTGTTTACTTTATCGATTTCGTGTGGCAACGCAGAGAATCCGGACCTTCAAGGAAAGTCGGGTTTACTTGGCTTTCCTCAGCAATCTTACTTATCAGAAATTGACGGTGTGAATTTCGGTTCCCACAGATACGAAGTGACTACTCGCATTCTTTCCTCTACACTTGACGAAAGTATAAATCAAAACAAAAGACAAAATCTCGCAAATTTTTATATATTCATAAGGCCGCAAAAACGGCGGGATTCTAAGCCACCAACGGCCAGTCCCAAAAACATAAGAGTGCAACCTCCAACGGTCGCAGACAAAACTCTTAAAAAACGGCCACACACGGCCAAACATACAACTCACAAAAGAAAGTCAACATCGAGAAATCCAGACGCGGAAATCCCGAATGAACCCGCAGGCTGGTCCACTTCCTCGTTCACACCTTGGGCGTTCCCACCACCATCGGTGTTCTCATCGGTTCCGGCCTCCACCGTATCCTTGGAAACCTCGATAGGCTCCCATAGTCTCCGGACTCTTTCTTCGACTGGAGGAACCAAGGATTCAGCATGAGAACACTCGGCCATGAAATCCTTCATCTCAGCAATATCGGAATCAAAGGAGAAATCCGGGTTTTGAGACTTGTAAAGATTTACGACCGAGCCCCGGCACTCGCGGAAATCGCCAACAAACTCCTGAGCATCTTTAAAACATTGAAACTCAGCATCAAACGATTCCGCCCATCTCGCCACCTCGGCTGCAACCATCCTCCTTCCTCTCCTTTCCGCCCGAACAAGGGCTCGAGCATGAAGCTCAGCTTGCTTTGCGTTCTGCGTCTCTACCTCTTGTCGGAATCGAAAGAGCTATCGCTCAGCTTCTTTGGTCTTGAAATTAGCAATCCTAGACTTGCGGAAAATTGAGTCAAGCGCCTCGCCAAACACTCTTAGTCCCTGCATAAATTCAAGATCAATAAATATACATATATACAGATTCAAAAATACGGTTAAGAAGTTCAAAGGGCAGAACCTCATTGATCCGCTGGGAACCCTCGGTAAAAACTCGTTGCTTCTCCTCATCCTCCAGCGACTCGTCAGTAACGAACTCCGGGGGAAGGCCGTCAAAGAAATTGTTGGGGAGTGGAAAATCACTGGCTCCGCCTTTTTCCGTTGGAACGAAACAAGGGTTTTTCCCCAACAGTGAAGGGTCTTCCGAACCTTCCCCACAGTCGATTTCTTTCCCTTTTCGAGATCTCTGTCTACGTCTCCGAGTAGGAGCTTCGATAACCGGTTTGGCATCGCGTGTTGGGACAGGGTCTCGGGACCGGAAAATCCTTACCGCGTCTCGAATCCGTTCAAGGGTGAAGGACTTCCAGGAAAACGGCCTTTGACGAAGGAGATCCCTCTTGACAAAATGATCACCATGCATATGCGCAACAATCCCGTTGCCTACAAGCAAAACTTTTTCACTAAAAACTCGCACTTCCGGAATGGTGAAATAGACAACAAGTTTTTGTCATATTACCTCGGTTGAAGTTCCATGTGTGCGGAAATATATGGAGGCAGCTCTCCTCGACGGACTCACCATCTATTCGGACATAAAAGAAACGCTCCTGCCATAACTTAGGGTTCGAAGTAGTCCCCTGAATTATGGCCATATCCTTCTTTGGCACCATGGTGTAGTAACCATCGCTCCCCGTTGGCCGAGTGCTCCAAAGACCTTCGAAATCAGCGGGACTAAGATCGATCCCGAGCTCATAACTTGCGATCAACACGCCAAGCCAACTCTCTAAGGCAGGAACACTGAGCTGGCTGATCGAAAGTTCGAAGCGACGAAGCGCATGAACAATGGTACCGGGGATCGGGAACCACATGCGGCAGTACGTAAGAAAGGCCTCGTAGCATGTAAAGAAACCTTCCGGAGGATTCCTCCCACTCTCATTGCCAACAGGAATTCGGAATTTAACTCCATCAGGAATCTGGTAAAAATCTCGAACAATCCTGAGATATTTACGTGAAACCAAGCTCGGCGTAAAGGGAGCACCAGGCAGCCTCAAAGGTCTCTTCGGAACAGGGACATCTGGCAGAGGTCGAGCCGAGCCCACAAGAGCTCGGTAATACGCGTTCTTCGCCTCCTCATCAACTAACTCTTCTTGCTTCGGATTCACCGTCACGTGGGCAGGAGAATCTTCCGAGGATGAATGGGAAGAAGAAGTTCTCTTGGAGGATCTTGAAGACATTTTTCTTAAAAAGAAAAGGGAGAGAGAAAGGATTCTTGAGAGAGATGAATTTTTTAAGTAAGAATGAATGAGATTTCTTACTCCATCCTTATAAAGGAGGTAAAATCACTATTTACCCCGACTTTCGGCAAACGATTACGTCTCTACACCTTCCCATACGGCTATACCGCAAACTAGGACCCGAAAGGTACTACGGTTCCTAGCTAGCTGGGGGGCTAACTGTTGGGGTCAAAATCGGTCAACGAGGAAATCATCACCCGAAAGTCCTCGGAAGAAGACTAAGTGACGATCGAAACCGAGAAACGGGTCGTCACTCGACGAACTTACGGGGAGGTACGAACGGATCGTGAGCCCCGGGGATCGGCGAAGGCAAGCAGCAGTAGCATAGGCGGACGCAGGACACGGCACGGGCGGCAGGGCACCTGGCGCCGGCGGCAGGCCGACCGCGCCGCGCCTGGCGCCGGCGGCAGGGCACCTGGCACCGGCGGCAGGCTCGTCCTCTCCCGTCTGGCGCCGTCGGCAGGCCCGTCATCTCCCGTCTGGCGCCGGCAGCAAGGGTCCTGGCGCCCGTCCATGCAGTCGTCTCGTGATCTCGGGCAACGGCAACATCTTGGTCCCTTAAACCCATGTTCGGATTGTTCGAGAAGCAAGACGATTCTTCCGCAAAGCCTTCTCGATTGATTAACAAAGTTCATATTCTAAAATCTAAGTTCGAAGCCTCATTACTCAAACCCTCGAAGACGGGAAGTCTACGAATCCAAGTCCATCTCGATCCCGATACTCGAGAAATCACGGAAGACCATAAAAGGTTCGAATGATGAATGAATCTCGATTCATCGTATTAAACGATCACAGTTATTCTAGACACCAATCATCTCAACTATACGAGGAATTGGGATTCCTTTGGAAATGCCGAAACCTTCGAAGACTATTTTCTCGAAAAACCGTAAAAACGCATAAAAAGCCTGACATGACCAAAACGGCCCACTTACGATTTTCCGAAAAGGAAGGATAACTATGACGATTTATCCTTATCCTCACATAAGAGATAAATGTCAAGTTTCTAAAAGATAAATGTCAAGTTTTCCGAAGATAAATGTCAAGTTTCCCGATAAACACGAAGGTGGACGAAAATGGAAAAAGCCCGATTCAGCCCGAAGGAAGATAGACCGTCTTAAGAGGAGTATATGGGCGAGGAGCAAATCATGACAAAATTTCCAGAGCACTTTAGCACTTATAGCAAATTTAGCATTTCTTTTCTGTTTTCACTAGCGAGCTGCGACTCAACTAGGTTAGATTTAGGCGGCCGGACTAGCGGACCTTTCGACAGCTCTTGTAGCCGATTTCTTTACCTGTTGTTCAAGCTCAAACGCGAATTCGGAAATAAGATCTCTTTTGCTCTATTTTTACGATTTTTATTTTACAACTTAATGTCGCATTGATTGTGTCGTGTGTGGCCCAGCAGATATCCGGGACCTTCAGGGAAGGTTAAGTTTACTTGGCTTTCCTCCAAATCAAACGAAAACTCGACAGTGCGAATTTCGGTTCCCACAGCCAATCTGAACAATTGTCTTGTTGACCTTGTTTACTGCTTTATTTACTGCTTTATTTATTTATTTACTGTCTTATAATCATTAGCCTAGCTTAATCATATAACTATTAGATCTAGTGTGTGCCCTAGCTCTCTGTGGATTCGATCCATAAGTGCTACAACTCGATCTCTTATTTGAGAGAGTATAAATCACTCCTTAGGATAATTTGAGTGATATCACATTCGATGTGAACGAAACAATGATGAGGTTCAAATTCGCAAATCCAAAGGCTCGAGAAAACATACTACGAAAGGGTATGTGGAATATAGCTGGAGTACCTATTGTTGTTTATAAATGAAAACCAACAACAGAGGCTGACAAGCAAGAAGAAGAGGCAATCCCAATGTGGGTTCACCTGAAGAACGTTCTTCTTCATATGTTCTCCTGGGAGGCGCTCAGTTTCATGACGAGCACTGTGGGTTCTCCAGTGAAGCTTCATCCTGATACTATCTTGTGCACAGACCTGGAAGTGGCAGAGGTGTTTGTGAATGTAGATGTTTCAAAGGTGTTGCCCAAAGAAATCATGTTTCTAGATGAAGAGAAGGAGTATACAGTTGCTTTCCATTACCCATGGTTGCCATCGCGATGCAATCTCTGTGGCAAATGAGGACATGTTGAAATGGTGTGTACGATAAAAGTAAAAATGAAAAAGTCTGAAGGCTTTGTCCCTGGTTCTCACTCTAAGGGGGAGGAAGAGATAGCTAAAGCAAAAGAGATTGGGCTTGCAGAGTTGAGAAAGGAGGAGGTTACCATTGAGAAGAACACAAAGGAGGTTGTTGAGCAGCAGGAGACAGCACAAGTGAAGGACACTTAAAAGGAGATGAATATGGGAGATACAACAAATCAATGGTCTCTTGTTTCTCCATTGAAAGCGGGGAGGTATCAATCCAACTCACCTCAGAGGGATGTGGAAGATATTCAGATTTCAGCGTCCAAGTTCTCCATTTTGAGTTTGGAAGAAGTAGAAGACGGTAATATATTGGGGGATGCGAAGCAGAATACTGAATCAGAGGTTAATGAAAAGGAAGTTCAGACAGAAGAGTTAGAGTGTGATCTGTTGGAAGACTCCATCCTAGATCAACAAATTAAAGAGAAAGAGAAGACTACGATGAAAAAGGGATTGAAGAGAGGTCAGAAGGCTAAAGCTCTGGATGCAAATCCACCTAAGAGCATCAGGTCGTCTCGCCGAAATCATTGATATGATGAGTTTCTTCTGGAATGTGCGCGAATTCAATAAAACTTTAAAACATTCAATTGTAAAAGAGTGGATCAGCAACAAAGAGATGATATTTGGATGTATTTTGGAAACAAAGGTAAAAGAAAATAAGTCAGTAAAGATTCTAAACTCTGTATTTTGTAATTGGTCGCATATGGCAAATTATGAATGCAGTGCTGGTGGGAGGATTTGGCTTTTTGGAGGGATTGAGTTCATATATCGCCGGTGTTTAAAACAGATCAACTTATCACTGTATCTGTTAAGGTTCATGATGAAGAAGAATTTTTTAGCTCATTTATCTATGCTAAAAATCAAGTTGAAGAAAGAAAAGATTTATG
Source organism: Brassica juncea (assembly GCA_018703725.1). NCBI lineage: Eukaryota > Viridiplantae > Streptophyta > Magnoliopsida > Brassicales > Brassicaceae > Brassica > Brassica juncea. The sequence goes on along the minus strand of CM031936.1, from coordinate 45,749,411 downwards.
GGAGGATATTTGCCATCATAAAGATTCACCTATGTTCCAGAATAAGGCTTGAATGCTAATGGGTGACTTTAACGAGATACTAGATGTGGAGGAAAGCTCAGGGTTCTCAGCTCTTGGCAGACTTCTGCAAGGTATGAGAGACTTCCAAGGGACAGTTTTATACTGTAACCTTTCAGATATGGGCTACCAAGGAGCCTGGTTCACTTGGTGCAATAAAAGAGAGGAAGGTATTATCTGTAAGAAGCTTGATAGGGTTCTAATGAATGATGTGGCGATTCAGATATTCTCTGCAGCTTACTCAGTGTTTGAATCAGGAGGCTGTTCAGAACATATGAGGTGCAAGATCCAAATATTACCTCCAAGTGAGAAAATAAGGCGTTCGTTTAAATTTGTTAATGTGATTGGCTCTCTCTCGGGTTTCCTTCCCTTGTTGAAGGAGTTTTGGGATTCCACTCCGGTTCTCTATCACTCGACATCACCAATGTTCCGGCTCTCTAAGAAGTTAAAGAATTTGAAGCCTCTAATTAGAGAATTGGGAAGAGATAAGCTGGGAAATCTCACTAAAAAAGCGAAGGAGTCATATGATACACCTTGTGAAAAGAAACAGAGCACCTGGCTTAATCCTAGTGACGCTGCTATAAGAGAAGAGTCGGAGGCATATGAGAGATGGCTTCATGTTGCTAGTCTTGAGGAGGGGTTTCTTAAGCAGAGAACAAAGTTGCACGGGCTGGATGTGGGAGACCAGAACAACAAAACCTTTCACAATGCAATCAGATCCCGACAAGCTCAGAATACTATAAGGGAAGTTAGATGCTTGGACGGGCAAATAGTCACAAAGCATAGGGAAATTTAGATTGAAGCTGAGAGATTTTTTCCTGAGTTCCTCAACAGGCATCTCACCAACTATCAGGGAGTATCCGAGGAAGAGTTGGAAGCATTAATGGGATTCAGATGCACTTCATAGGACTGCAGATTGTTAGAGGCAGAGGTTGCTGAGGAAGAAATTCGTCAAGTTCTGTTTGCTATGCCATCGAACAAGTCGCCGGGTCCTGATGGTTTCCCTTGTGAGTTCTTCTAATCAGCCCGGTCAGTATTAGCTCATGACTTCACAGTTGCAGTTCAATCAGTCTTCAGGTATGGGTTTTTTCCCAAATAAGTAAATTCTACAATTCTTGCTCTGAGTCTTAAGAAAACTGATTGATTGAAGATTAAAACTATAGGCTGATAGCATGCTGCAATGTGTTATATAAGGTGGTTTCTAAGATACTAGCAAACAGGCTAAAGCTGATTTTGCTTCATATTGTCTCTGCTAATCAGTCGGCTTTTATTAAAGGAAGGCTCTTGATGGAAAATGTGCTGCTAGCGTCGGAACTGGTTAAGGATTATCACAAAGACACCATCTCTCCCCGTTGCGTGATGAAAGTTGATATCTCTAAAGCTTTTGATTCTGTCCAATGAGATTTTGTATAAAAGAGTCTGGCTGCCATTGGAATGCCTACAAGGTTCATTCACTGGATCAAGCTATGCATCACAACTCCTTCATTCTCTGTGCAAGTTAACGGAGAGTTGGCAGGGGTATTTTCAGAGCACAAGAGGTCTGAGACAGGGATGTTCTCTTTCCCCTTATCTGTTTGTCTTGTGTATGAATGTGTTATCTCACAAAATTGACGCAGCAGTGAAAGAGAAGAAGTTTGCATTTCATCCGAGATGCAAAAATATATCTCTCACTCACCTCTGCTTTGCAGATGATCTGATGGTGTTTGTGGATGGATCTAAGTATTCGATTGAAGGAGCTTTGACAGTCTTTGCTGAGTTTGGGGCGTGGTCAGGTCTAAGTACCAGTATTGAGAAATCTACTCTCTACATGGCTGGAGTTTCAGACAATGAAAGAAGCAGTATTCTCAGGAACTTCCCATTTGCAGAAGGTACTCTTCCTGTCCGCTATTTGGGACTTCCTCTGATGACTCAGGAGATGAGAAAACAAGATTATTTGCCTCTGGTGGAAAAAATTAGAGGTTGAATAACTAGTTGGACCTGTAGATTTCTCTCCTATGCAGGAAGGCTACAACTGATCAAAGCTTTACTGATGAGTATGGTCAATTTTTGGTCTGCTGTCTTTCGTCTTCCTAGCCAGTGTATGAAGGATATTGAGCAGTTGTGTGCGGCTATCCTCTGGTCTGGTCCAGAGCTTAAGACCACAGGAGCCAAAGTAGCTTGGAGAGATATTTATAAAGAGAAAGGTGAAGGTGGTTTGGGGAAGAAGTCTCAAGGAAGTCAACAAAGTTTATGGTTTGAAACTTATATAGAGGATGCTATCTAGTAAATCTTTATGGGGAAAATGGAAAAGGGAATATCTCCTTAAGAAGAAAGGTTTTTGGGCTATAAATAAGAATACTCAAGGAGACTCTTGGATGTGGAGGAAAATATTGAAGCTAAGAGATGTTGCTAAGATGTTTTACTAGAAGGAAATGGGGAATGGACGGCACATATCTTTCTGGAATGATAGATGGTCTGATAAGGGAGTATTTTTTTTATATTGGTTGATAGGGGTATCATTGATCTGGGTATTAAAAGAGAAGCTTCAGTTGAGGAATCAGTTATGAGGAGACCAAGAAAGCATCGCACCGAGGACCTTAATTATATTGAAGTTGAGCTGGCAGAGGTAAAGAGGAAATGAGGAGCAATGTGGAGGATGGTGATCTTTGGAAGCGAAGCACAGGTTTTAAACATAAGTTCTCGACCCAAGAAACTTGGATGCTATTTAGAGAATTCTGTCCTCAATGTAGTTGGGCTAAGGGGGTCTGGTTCTCTCAAGCCACTCTAAAGTTTGCATTCATAACCTGGTTAGCTATGTTGGACAGATTGTCTACGATGGACAGAGTTTTGAGGTGGAATCGAGGAGCTGATACAACCTGTGTTCTATGCAAGATTGGGATTGAAACTAGGGATCATTTATTTTTTGAATGTCCCTTCTCTACTCAAGTATGGGATCATCTCACAAAAGGAATTCTGAGAAGTAGTTATACAAATGTCTGGATGGGTGTTGTCTCTCTGATTACAGATAGAAACATGGAGAAAAAGAAGCTTTTCTGTATCAGATATTCATTCAAGGCAGCTATTCATGCGGTGTGGAGAGAAAGAAATAAGATAAAACATGGAGATAAACCTCTCCCTTTGCCAGCACTGAAGAAGATGATTGAGAAAGGGGTTAGAAACAAGCTCAGTTTGATGAGAGGAAGGGTGGTAAGCGAATGGAAGGAGTGCTTCAGTTTTGGTTTGACAGTAGGTTGTGAACATTTTTCCAGTTTCGAGTTCTTTGAGCAAATCTAGCAGGTAGAATTGATTTTATATTTTCATAAAAGTCATAATTTGATGTAAATAGGCTTTTTTGATGAATAAAATTTAACATTCATTCAAAAAAAAATGCATACAATACTGACGTACCCAAGTAGTGAAGTGAATGAACTTATATCGTTATAGCTTTGGCCAGAGTTGAAATATGTTTACAACTTGTATCAAATGACGTAATCTTGCCTCAGATATGTAACTTTAGGTTCACATTATCTTTCAATCAGAATGTTACACCCAACTAAACAGGACTATGACATGTTTGGTACTGTTCAGTATACAAGTTCGCTGAAACTTATCTTCTTTTCTTTGCACGAGGAATGTTTCATAAAAAGCTTGGAGATTGGAGTTTATGAGATAATGACAGATCTTCTAGTACGTTTTTCGTCCTCTATTATAAAATACATTAACATGGAAAATTTATCCGAACCTCTTCTCATGTTGTCCAAAGCAAGGATCTTTCGTATATGTGAATGCTTTTCTTATTAACCGGAGATATCTGGACCGAATTCCAATTTTCCCGACGGGATAATAGTGAGGACTAGTCTGATCCCGAGTTTTCTAAAAACACTTAAAGTGTGACCTTATTTCATCTTGCTAAGTATCAACAACTTTGTTTCTAACATGAATCGAATCCAAAACCATTGAATTTACACCTTACCTCAAGTCACTCGGTACCATTAGACTAATGGTTATATCTGTGTATGTTGTGTTGAATTTTGATTACCATAACATTATGTTGAGATATGTTTCTATCACCAAGATGGCGGTTGAAGACGAGCTTCTTTTTTTTACCTTAGTAGCCTTGTTGTTGATGAACCGCACCTTCCAACATGATAGGACGAGCTGGTTATACGCTATTTGCAGGTCCTGCTTTTGCATGCTGCGTCAGGTGGAAACATCAACATATTCATGAGCTAGCTACCACAACCAAAAATACGCATCAATCGTAATAGCTACTGCTTAATAAGGAAAGAAGAAAATTCATTCAAACCTGAGGAGGCGTGGACGTAGTAGTAGTCACCTCAGACAACCTTTCCTGTTACAACAATAAAATTGTAAGAGAAACAGTGAGTACACTGAGCAACGACGAAAGCACACGCCATCTACCTATTATGGAGAGAAAAAATGCTCGGATATTCACTTCGACATCCATTTCTGCGCTAGTCTTTGTCAAGCACTGGACCGTCTCATCCGGGACCTCCTCATCTCCTTTCCGCCTTCCGACCACTCTTCGTCCTTGCTGCAGTTCTATTTCTCGTGTACTTACCTCCTTGAGGTCTGTCCTCGCTTGAGTTTGGTTGTTTGGTTCTATTTCCGCAATAAGTCGTACACAACATTATAAATGTTGAAAATGATATAATTTTAAACAATTATCAAAAAAAAAAATTTCCTCTCTCGAGTCGCTCATCCAAATTTTATCTCAAACGATGGATCAACATAGCTCGCTTCATATGTTAAAAAAACTAATATGATGAAAGCTACATCGAAAAACACGAATATTATTCTGTACGAAGAAAAAACATCTTAACTCAAAATCTATTAGAGAAAAACACAGTTACAACAAAGAAACCATCATCACGTCTTGTTCCTGTCTTATTTCCAAAGATCGCCTCTAAATCATATTTATTCTACTCTAATCCTGAATCAATCAATCATTCCTCAAAGTTCTTCCTTTTCTTACCACGATCCGCAACAACAAGATCCCGCTTCTTCTTTTCCAGCTTCATACTATCTTCATCTTGCACACAGTGATATATGAGCTCATGAGTCGACCATTTCTTTTGCCCCCAGCTATAAATATTCTTAAGATGATCATACTCCGAGGGCAGACTAGCGAGTAACATACTTACCACAATATAATCTGGAATATGCATACCGAGTTTCTTCATCTTATTAGCAACACTCATCTTCGTCATAATATACTCCCTAACACTCTAACCTGGCTGTTTCCGCATGGAGGAAAACTCGTCCAGCCCAAATAAATTATGTTTCTAGATGAAGAGAAGGAGTATATAGTTGCTTTCCATTACCCATGGTTGCCATCGCGATGCAATCTCTGTGGCAAATGAGGACATGTTGAAAAGGTGTGTACGATAAAATTAAAAATGAAAAAGTCTGAAGGTTCTGTCCCTGGTTCTCACTCTAAGGAGGTGGAAGAGATAGCTAAAGCAAAAGAGATTGGGCTTGCAGAGTTGAGAAAGGAGGAGGTTACCCTTGAGAAGAACACAAAGGAGGTTGTTGAGTAGCGGGAGACAGCACAAGTAAAGGACACTTAAAAGGAGATGAGTATGGGAGATACAAAAAATCAATGGTCTCTTGTTTCTCCATTGAAAGCGGGGAGGTATCAATCCAACTCGCCTCAGAGGGATGTGGAAGATATTCAGATTTCAGCGTCCAAGTTCTCCATTTTGAGTTTGGATGAAGTAGAAGAAGGTAATATATTGGGGGATGCGAAGCAGAATACTGAATCAGAGGTTAATGAAGAGGAAGTTCAGACAGAAGAGTTAGAGTGTGATCTGTTGGAAGACTCCATCCTAGATCAACAAATTAAAGAGAAAGAGAAGACTACGATGAAAAAGGGATTGAAGAGAGGTCAGAAGGCTAAAGCTCTGGATGCAAATCCACCTTAGAGCATCAGGTCTTCTCGCTGAAATCATTGATATGATGAGTTTCTTCTGGAATGTGCGCGAATTCAACAAAACTTTAAAACATTCCATTGTAAAAGAGTTGATTAGCAACAAAGAGATGATATTTGGATGTATTTTGGAAACAAAGGTAAAAGAAAATAAGTCAGTAAAGATTCTAAACTTTGCATTTTGTAATTGGTCGCATATGGCAAATTATGAATGCAGTGTTGGTGGGAGGATTTGGCTTTTTTGGAGGGATTCAGTTCATATATCGCCGGTGTTTAAAACAGATAACTTATCACTGTATCTGTTAAGGTTCATGATGAAAAAGTATTTTTTTAGCTCATTTATCTATGCTAAAAATCAAGTTGAAGAAAGAAAAGATTTATGGGAGGATATTTGCCATCATAAAGATTCACATATGTTCCAGAATAAGGCTTGAATGCTAATGGGTGACTTTAACGAGATACTAGATGTGGAGGAAAGCTCAGGGTTCTCAGCTCTTGGCAGACTTCTGCAAGGTATGACAGACTTCCAAGGGACAGTTTTATACTGTAACCTTTCAGATATGGGCTACCAAGGAGCCTGGTTCACTTGGTGCAATAAAAGAGAGGAAGGTATTATCTGTAAGAAGCTTGATAGGGTTCTAATGAATGATGTGGCGATTCAGATATTCTCTGCAGCTTACTCAGTGTTTGAATCAGGAGGCTGCTCAGAACATATGAGGTGCAAGATCCAAATATTACCTCCTAGTGAGAAAATAAGGCGTTCGTTTAAATTTGTTAATGTGATTGGCTCTCTCTCGGGTTTCCTTCCCTTGTTGAAGGAGTTTTGGGATTCCACTCCGGTTCTCTATCACTCGACATCACCAATGTTCCGGCTCTCTAAGAAGTTAAAGAATTTGAAGCCTCTAATTAGAGAATTGGGAAGAGATAAGCTGGGAAATCTCACTAAAAAAGCGAAGGAGTCATAAGATACACCTTGTTAAAAGAAACAGAGCACCCGGCTTAATCCTAGTGACGCTGCTATAAGAGAAGAGTCGGAGGCATATGAGAGATGGCTTCATGTTGCTAGTCTTGAGGAGGGGTTTCTTAAGCAGAGAACAAAGTTGCACGGGCTGGATGTGGGAGACCAGAACAACAAAACCTTTCACAATGCAATCAGATCCCGACAAGCTCAGAATACTATAAGGGAAGTTAGATGCTTGGACGGGCAGATAGTCACGAAGCATAGGGAAATTTAGATTGAGGCTGAGAGATTTTTTTATGAGTTCCTCAACAGGCATCTCACCAACTATCAGGGAGTATCTGAGGAAGAGTTGGAAGCATTAATGGGATTCAGATGCACTCCAGAGGACTGCAGATTGTTAGAGGCAGAGGTTGCTGAGGAAGAAATTCGTCAAGTTCTGTTTGCTATGCCATCGAATAAGTCGCCGGGTCCTGATGGTTTCCCTTGTGAGTTCTTCTAATCAGCCTGGCCAGTATTAGCTCATGACTTCACAGTGGCAGTTCAGTCAGTATTCAGGTATGGGTTTTTTCCCAAATAAGTAATCTACAATTCTTGCTCTGAGTCCTAAGAAAACTGATTGATTGGAGATGAAAGACTATAGGCTGATAGCATGCTGCAATGTGTTATATAAGGTGGTTTCTAAGATACTAGCAAACAGGCTAAAGCTGATTTTATTTCGTATTGTCTCTGCTAATCAGTCGGCTTTTATTAAAGGAAGGCTCTTGATGGAAAATGTGCTGCTAGCGTCGGAACTGGTTAAGGATTATCACAAAGACACCATCTCTCCCCGTTCCGTGATGAAAGTTGATATCTCTAAAGCTTTTGATTCTGTCCAATGAGATTTTGTATAAAAGAGTCTGGCTGCCATTGGAATGCCTACAAGGTTCATTCACTGGATCAAGCTATGCATCACAACTCCTTCATTCTCTGTGTAAGTTAACGGAGAGTTGGCAGGGGTATTTTCAGAGCACAAGAGGTCTGAGACAGGGATGTTCTCTTTCCCCTTATCTGTTTGTCTTGTGTATGAATGTGTTATCTCACAAAATTGACGCAGCAGTGAAAGAGAAGAAGTTTGCATTTCATCCGAGATGCAAAAATATATCTCTCACTCACCTCTGCTTTGCAGATGATCTGATGGTGTTTGTGGATGGATTTAAGTATTCGATTGAAGGAGCTTTGACAGTCTTTGCTGAGTTTGGGGCGTGGTCAGGTCTAAGTACCAGTATTGAGAAATCTACTCTCTACATGGCTGGAGTTTCAGACAATGAAAGAAACAGTATTCCCAAGAACTTCCATTTGCATAAGGTACTCTTCCTGTCCGCTATTTGGGACTTCCTCTGATGACTCAGGAGATGAGAAAACAAGATTATTTGCCTCTGGTGGAAAAAATTAGAGGTTGAATAACTAGTTGGACCTGTAGATTTCTCTCCTATGCAGGAAGGCTACAACTGATCAAAGCTGTACTGATGAGTATGGTCAATTTTTGGTCTGCTGTCTTTCGTCTTCCTAGCCAGTGTATGAAGGAGATTGAGCAGTTGTGTGCGGCTATCATCTGGTCTGGTCCAGAGCTTAAGACCACAGGAGCCAAAGTAGCTTGGAGAGATATTTATAAAGAGAAAGGTGAAGGTGGTTTGGGGAAGAAGTCTCAAGGAAGTCAACAAAAAGTTTATGGTTTGAAACTTATATAGAGGATGCTATCTAGTGAATCTTTATGGGGGAAATGGAAAAGGGAATATCACCTAAAGAAGAAAAGTTTTTCGGCTATAAATAAGAATACTCAAGGAGGCTCTTGGATGTGGAGGAAAATATTGAAGCTAAGAGATGTTGCTAAGATGTTTTAGAAGAAGGAAATGGGGAATGGACGGATCTTTCTGGAATGATAGATGGTCTGATAAGGGAGTATTTTTTGATATATTGGGTGAGAGGGGTATCATTGATCTGGGTATTAAATGAGAAGCTTCAGTTGAGGAAGCACTTATGAGGAGACCAAGAAAGCATCGCACCGAGGCCCTTAATTCTATTGAAGTTGAGCTGGCAGAGGTAAAGAGGAAATGAGGAGAAATGTGGAGGATGGTGATCTTTGGAAGCGAAGCACAGGTTTTAAACGTAAGTTCTCGACCCACAAAACTTGGATCCTACTTAGAGAATTCTGTCCTCAATGTAGTTGGGCTAAGGGGGTCTGGTTCTCTCAAGCCACTCTAAAGTTTGCATTCATAACCTGGTTAGCTATGTTGGACAGATTGTCTACGATGGACAGAGTTTTGAAGTGGAATCGAGGAGCTGATACAACCTGTGTTCTATGCAAGATTGGGATTGAAACTAGGGATCATTTATTTTTTGAATGTCCCTTCTCTACTCAAGTATGGGATCATCTCACAAAAGGAATTCTGAGAAGTAGTTATACAAATGTCTGGATGGGTGTTGTCTCTCTGATTACAGATAGAAACATGGAGAAAAAGAAGCTTTTCTGTATCAGATATTCATTCAAGGCAGCTATTCATGCGGTGTGGAGAGAAAGAAATAAGATAAAACATGGAGATAAACCTCTCCCTTTGCCAGCATTGAAGAAGATGATAGAGAAAGGGGTTAGAAACAATCTCAGTTTGATGAGAGGGAAGGGTGGTAAGCGAATGGAAGGAGTGCTTCAGTTTTGGTTTGACAGTAGGTTGTGAACATTATTCTAGTTTCGAATTCTTTGAGCAAATCTAGCAGGTAGAATTGATTTTATATTTTCATAAAATTCATAATTTGATGTAAATAGGCTTTTTGGATGAATAAAATTTAACATTCATTCAAAAAAAAATGCGTACAATACTGACGTACCCAAGTAGTGAAGTGAATGAACTTATATCGCTATAGCTTTTGCCAGAGTTGAAATATGTTTACAACTTGTATCAAATGGCGTAATCTTGCCTCAGATATGTAACTTTAGGTTCACGTTATCTTTCATTCAGAATGTTACACCCAACTAAACAGGACTATGACATGTTTGGTATTGTTCAGTATACAAGTTCGCTGAAACTTAACTTCTTTTCTTTGCACGAGGAATGTTTCATAAAAAGCTTGGAGATTGGAGTTTATGAGATAATGACAGATCTTCTAGTACGTTTTTCGTCCTCTATTATAGAATACATTAACATGGAAAATTTATCCGAACCTCTTCTCATGTTGTCCAAGGCAAGGATCTTTCGTATATGTGAATGCTTTTCTTATTAACCAGAGATATCTGGACCGAATTCCAATTTTTCCGACGGGATAATAGTGAGGACTAGTCTGATCCCGAGTTTTCTAAAAACACTTAAAGTGTGACCTTAGTTCATCTTGCTAAGTATCAACAACTTTGTTTCTAACATGAATCGAATCCAAAACCAATGAATTTACACCTTACCTCAAGTCAGTCGGTACCATTAGACTAATGGTTATATCTGTGTATGTTGTGTTGAATTTTGATTACCATAACATTATGTTGAGATATGTTTCTATCACCAAGATGGCGGTTGAAGACGAGCTACTTTTTTTTACCTTAGTAGCCTTGTTGTTGATGAACCGCACCTTCCAACATGATAAGACGAGCTGGTTATACGCTATTTGCAGGTCCTGCTTTTTCATGCTGCGTCAGGTGGAAACATCAACATATTCATGAGCTAGCTACCACAACCAAAAATACGCATCAATCGTAATAGCTACTGCTTAATAAGGAAAGAAGAAAATTCTTTCAAACCTGAGGAGGCGTGGACGTAGTAGTAGTCACCTAAGACAACCTTTCCTGTTACGACAATAAAATTGTAAGAGAAACAGTGAGTACACTGAACAACGACGAAAGCACACGCCATCTACCTATTATGGAGAGAAAAAATGCTCGGATATTCACTTCGACATCCATTTCTGCTGCTAGTCTTTGTCAAGCACTGGACCGTCTCATCTGGGACCTCCTCATCTCCTTTCCGCCTTCCGACCACTCTTCGTCCTTTCTGTAGTTCTATTTCTCGTGTACTTACCTCCTTGAGGTCTGTCCTCGCTTGAGTTTGGTTGTTTGGTTCTATTTCCGCAATAAGTCGTACACAACATTATAAATGTTGAAAATGATATAATTTTAAACAATTATCAAAAAAAAACTTTCCTCTCTCGAATCGCTCATCCAAATTTTATCTCAAACGATGGATCAACATATCTCGCTTCATATGTTAAAAAAACTAATATGATGAAAGCTACATCGAAAAACACGAATATTATTCTGTACGAAGAAAAAACATCTTAACTCAAAATCTATTAGAGAAAAACACAGTTACAACAAAGAAACCATCACCACGTCTTGTTCCTGTCTTATTTCCAATGATCGCCTCTAAATCATATTTATTCTACTCTAATCCTGAATCAATCAATCATTACGCAACAACAAGATCCCGCTTTTTCTTTTCCAGCTTCATACTATCTTCATCTTCCACACAGTGATATATGAGCTCATGAGTCGACCATTTCTTTTGCCCCCAGCTATTAATATTCTTAAGATGATCATACTCCGAGGGCAGACTAGCGAGTAACATACTTACCACAACATCATCTGGAATATGCATACCGAGTTTCTTCATCTTAGTAGCAACACTCATCTTCGTCATAATATACTCCCTAACACTCTAACCTGGCTGTTTCCGCATGGAGGAAAACTCGTCCAGCACAATTTCCACCTCTGACTTCACGTTTTTCTCAGAGCATTTCTCAACCGCAGCTAAATACTCTTTGGATGTAGTAACATCCTCAGGAACAACGCCTCTGAATTGCTGCGGGATACGGACTCTCATTATCATCATACTAATGCGGTTGGAACGGTCTCATTGCTTGGTTTCATCGATCTGTTTAGAAGGATCGGGACGTTCTTCCCTAAGGTAGATGTCGAGATCCATGAGGGCAAGCACAAGTAACAGGTGTTCTTTCCATTCTGTAAAGTTTGATCCGTTTAGCATCGGGATCGAGTCGACATTGGAAAACGCAGATGTAAATCCTAACTCTGAAATATTGGAGAATATGATTGTGATAAGATGATAGAGAAAGTGGGATATAATTGCTTAATAGAATTAGACATTCAATAATGGCTTTAACATTAAGACAAAACTGAAAAAAATAACATAACAAAGATTCCCTAGTCAACAAACTAACAATTAGGGTTTCCATTTTTTTAAAGGTAGATTATAAGGTTATTTAGTGAATGAAGCAAAAGATAATGTGATGTACCAGAAACATGGTTATTTCCATTATCAAACATAACTAAACATTAATACATAACCTAACGGCAGATAAATCGCCGGAAACATCAAAGTTACAAAAAACCCTAATCTTTGATCTTAAGCTTAGGGTTTGGCGATCCGTTACAGTGTACAGAACCGAAGACTATGTCAAAATAGATTAAGCAACCAATAAAATATGATTGATAGATTATAGAGGCACAAAGGTAAAAGAAAACATTAACCGCCATTGATTTGGAAAACGATGGTTTAGCTTTTTGGTTGGGAAATATATAAACTAAGCGATTCAGATCAGCAAAAATCGTACAAAACCTAATTATAGAGATCTGGAAAATAAGACTATTAACCTGGATTCACGATTCCGAAGCTTAGCGGTATTGCGGGTTTCTGAATGAAGCTTAACCCTAAATTACTGCGAAGTGTGGGCTATCATCACACGCTTAATAGGATTTGATGGTTGGGAAATCTCTAGTCTTGTGTTTTTATAGGGCGTGGGGATTAGTGTTAGTAAACCATGGTTCAATACAGTTCGACCGAATCAAACACGGTTCAATAACCAAGTTTAATATATTTTAAATATATAAATTGAAACTTATTATATTTTCAAAAGATAAAATTTTCCCAGAGCTAATATCTCTAGCTACTAGTAATTAGTAAAGAAAGAAATTTACAGTTTAGCAGTGTTTTGAAAACCGGACCGGACCGGCCGGTCGAACCGGTCCGACCGTGACTCGCTGAAGAAGCCGGTTCCGGTTCAGTTTAAAACCCGGATTTGAGAAAAACCGGTAAAACCGGTTAAAACCCGGTAAAACCGGTGACCCGGGTCAAGTTTAAAACCCGGTTCTAAAAAATTAACATATAAATAATGTTTTTTCAATTGATTTTAAAATTTCATAACTACTGTTTAATTATCATTATGTAAAATATTTATTTTTTATTCAATTTTCTGAAGAAAAAAATATGAAAAATCTTTTTTTTGGGTCTCATAACTATTCTGATTTTTCCATATTCATAAAGATTGAGATTTTACTTGTATAAATAAATAAATACGGTAATTTTTAATTGTAAATCATATAATTTTATCAATTTCAATTTACATAGTATACACTTGTTCACTTTATATATAGCTAAATTTATGTTTACTGTTTATTTTTTATTTAATAAAAAAAGAATAGAGAAACATGTTATATGTAGAAGTAATTTATAGATCCATATAGTGTAAATATATGATTATTTACATTTAATTTTTTAAAAAATATAAAACCCGGTTCGACCGGTTGAACCGGTTCAACCAGTTAACCAGTAGTTGCACCGAGTCGGTATCCGGTCCGGTTTTCAAAACATTGCAGTTTAGTGGTTTGGTAGTGGTTGACCTAAGAAATTTTTTTTCCTGTGTCAAACATAAAATGAACCGATTCAAAATCCAGAACACTTATATATATATATAAAGGAGAATATTCTTTCTTCTCCTTGCGCCACGTCATCAGGTTGGGGGAGGCAAATTTCGCATGTGTCAACTCCTGAGTCTGAAACTTATGTTTCGATAATAAATTTATACTAGAGTTTGACCCGCACGACTGTGCGAGTGTTTGTTTTCGTTTTATGTATATATTTTAAAAATTTTATACATTTTAATTTGTTATACATTTTTTTGTATATATTTTAAAAAAATTATACATTTTATTATTTTATTCTCCTTTACGGTTTAGTGGTTGACCTAAGAAATTTTTTTTCCTGTGTCAAACATAAAATGAACCGATTCAAAATCCAGAACACTTATCTATATATATAAAGGAGAATGTTCTTTCTTCTCCTTGAGTCACGTCATCAGGTTGGGGGAGGCAAATTTCGCATGTGTCGGCTCCTGAGTCTGAAACTTATGTTTCGATAATAAATTTATACTAGAGTTTGACCCGCACGACCGTGCGGGTGTTTGTTTTCATTTTTTATGTATATATTTAAAAAAAAAATTATACATTTAAAATTTGTTATAAATTTTTATTAAATAATTATATAATTTCAATTTCGGTACAATAAATTCATAATTTAAAATAATCAAATAGATAACACCCTTCAAAATATATTTTTTTAATTTTTACAGTTTGCATACAAAATATTTTTTTAAAAAAATTATTTATTATTTATTCCTTGTTATCAGCATAAAATTTTTAAAATATTTTAAAATTTATTTAGTTATACAATTGTTGGGGTCAAAATCGGTCAATGACGAAATCGTCACCCGAAAATCCTCGAAAGAAAAGCCAAGCGACGATCAAATCCAAGAAACGGGTCGTCGCTCGATAAAACTCACGGAAGGCTCGTCCACTCCCATCTGGCGCCAATGGCGACGGTCCTGGCGCCCATCTGGCGCCAATGGCGAGGGTCCTGGCGCCCATCCGTGCGATCATCTCATGATCTCGGGCAATGGCGGCATCTTGGTCCCTTGAAACCCATGTCTGGATCGTCCGAGATCTACAATGAGTCTTCCGTAAAGCCTTCCCGATTGTTTAAAAGATTCATCTTTTAACATATCTAAAGCTCGAAGCCACATTGCTCGCATCCTCGACGACGGAAAATCTACAAATCCAAGTCCATCTCATATCCCGATACTCGCGGAATTTCGTTGGATTAGAAACGATTATCTCGAAATCTACGACTAAAAGACCTTCCCAAACTCAAAAGATTTCCCGCAAACTACTGACGGGGGAAAGATCGAACAACGAAAAACCCACAGACGGCAAGACGGCCTGGCACCGGCGGCACGCGTCACGCGAGCCGGCCTGGCGCCGGCGGCACGCGGGACGTGGGCCGGCCTGGCGCCGGCGGCACCCGTCACGCGGGCCGGCCTGGCGCCGGCGGCACCCCGGCCTGGCGCCGGCGGCACCATGGCCTGGCGCCGGCAGCACGCGGGACGCGGGCTGGCCTGGCGCCGGCGGCACGCGGGATGCGGGCCGGCCTGGCGCCGGCGGCACCCGGCCTGGCGCCGGCGGCACCCGTCACGCGGGCCGGCCTGGCGCCGGCGGCACCCGTCACGCGGGCCGGCCTGGCGCTGGCGGCACCCGTCGCGCGGGTCGGCCTGGCATCGGTCCGCAGCCCTCGTCCCGGTCTTGGTCCTATCGTGCCCGGTTCGATCCCGTCTTAGCTTGTTCGGATCAATCTACACAAGTTTGGTACGATCACGGTTATTCTGGAACACCACTATCTCGACTATACGAGGAATTAAGGTTCCTTCGGAAACACCGAAACCTTCAAAGACCGTGCTTTCGTAAAACCGTAAAAACGCCTAAACGGGCCAACGTGGCCAAAAACGGCCCACGTACGATTTTCCGAAAAAGAAGGATAAACTATGACGATTTATCTTTATCCTCACATAAGAGATAAATGTCAAGTTTCCAGAAGATAAATGTCAAGTTTCCAGAAGATAAATGTCAAGTTTCCCGATAAACACAAAGATGGACGAAAATGGAAAAAGCCCGACTCAGCCCGCGAGAAGATAGACCGTCTTGGGAGGAGTATATAAGGAGAGCTTTGAGCAAGAAGCAAACCAGATCACAAACTTTCTAGCACTTAGCACTTAGAGCGATTTAGCATTCTTTTCTGTTTTCACTAGCGAGCTGCGACTCAACTAGGATAGACTTAGGCGACCAGACTAGCGGACTCTTCGACAGCCCTTACGGCCGGTTTCTTTTCTTGTTGTACACGCTCAAACGAGAATTCAGAAATAAGATCTCTTTCGCTCAACTTTTACGATTTCTATTTTCGCAACTTTATTTGATTGTTTCGTGTGCGGCCCAGCAGATATCCGGGACCTTCAAGGAAGATCGGGTTAACTCGGTTTTCCTCCACAAATCTTTATCGGAAATTGACGGTGCGAATTTCGGTTCCCACAGTTTGGCGCTAGAAGGAGGGGGGTTACGGATCTGTCTATCTCGCAACTGCACACGCTCAATCATGTCTACCGACGTCGCCAAGGATCAGCCAGCGCTAGACAGAACACCCGTCGACTCCAACGCTGAGGAGACTCCAGCTGGAGATGCGTCCGCAGTCACTGCTGATGCAAACACTGAGGCGCTCAGGCAGATGAAGGAACTGTTTACCTCCGCCCAGGCGCGGGCGGAACAACAGGACAAGCTGATAACCTCGCTCGCAAAACAGGTCGACACCTTAACTGCGAGGAGCAAGTTGCCGCGCGGATCCACCAAGGCACGCCGCGGCAGAAGACTCGACTTCGGATCTCCCGAAGCACGAGAAAAGATGCCCCGAAAGAGCCCACTCCCGAGGAAGCGGCTCCGAAAGAACAGCAAACGACCTCGCAGAACCTTTCACTCCCGGCTGCGGGAAACAAGGAAAGCAACGTCGAGCGCATCGATCTAGATATCAGCGACAAATCGGATCCTTCCGATGAAGACGCTGACATCCACCCCAGGAGAACCCGAAGCCAGTACGCTCGGCAGACGGTATCCTTCGATAGGCCCATGACAGAAGAGGAAGAAGAACTCTACTGGATGGAGCAGGAAGAACTCGCGGAAGATCAAACTCGGATCTATCGCGACCAGCGCCGACAAACTCGGAGGAACGCCGGTAGCAATAGCGAGATCCATGATCTCCGCGAATCTCTAAAAAAGACCGTGGCCGAAGTGAAAGCGGTGAAATCGCAAATTCATCAGGCGACCAGTTCCGCTCCCGAGATTGATAGACTTCTCGAGGAAGCACGGAAAAAACCGTTCACCACCCGGATCACGGAAACACGCATCTCAGACCCAGGGAAAATCAAAATCCCGGTCTATGACGGTACGACAGATCCCAAGTCGCACCTGCAGTCTTTCCAGATCGCAATGGGCAGGTGCAAACTACCGGAGCGCGAACGAGACGCGGGTCATTGTCTTCTCTTCGTCGAGCACCTCAAAGGCGCTGCGCTCGAGTGGTTCTCCCGGCTCAAAAGGAACTCCATCGGAAGCTTCCGCCAACTGGCCTCGGCGTTTCTCAAACAATACTCCATGTTCATGGACAGAGAAACGTCCGACGTGGATCTATGGAGTCTAGCTCAGAAGGAGGACGAGTCGCTCCGCGACTTCATGCGAAGGTTTAAGCTGGTGATGGCCAGAGTAACAGGCATCAGCGACAATGTCGCAATCGACGCCCTGAGGAAAACTCTCTGGTACAAGTCGAAGTTCCGAAAGTGCATACTGCTGGAAAAGCCGCGGACAATCCAGGATACTCTCCACAAGGCAACGGACTTCATCATCATGGAAGAAGAGATGAAGCTTCTATCGCAGAAGCACGGACCGCAGAAAACCGCGTCCAAGAAGAAACCCTCTCGTAACGACAAGTACGTCCATCACGAAGGGGAAGACGCCCAAGGCGAGCATAACTACGCCATCAACTCGGAGCAAGGCAAAACCTCCGGAAACACCTGGACCAGGAACCAGTACAAGGATAACTCCTACTGCGAGTTCCACGAGACCAGAGGTCACTCCACTGTGAACTGCAAGGTTCTCGGCGCCCGGCTCGCCGCAAAACTCCTCACCGGCGAACTATCAAAAGTCAAGAGTATAAAGGACTTGCTCCTGGACTCCGACCGCCCTAAGACCAACAAAACTGTCTCCGAGGACCGCGCGACCGAAAACCAATCTGGGGAAAAGCGCGGAAGAAGACAGGACGACCAAGGGAACAACAGCAGTCGCGAGAGGGTAAACATGATCATCGGAGGATCACAGTTCTACCAAGACTCTGTCTCATCGATAAAAGCCTACAGGCGAAAAGCCGAGACAAGTTCCAACTGGTTCCCAGACAGCGATGTTCCTAACCACACAATCGCTTTCGAGGAACACGAGACCGTCGGAATCGACAAACGTCACTGCGATCCTTTGGTAATCGACCTGGTCATCCAGGATCTCGAAGTCGGCCGCATTCTCATCGATACAGGAAGCACGGTCAACGTCATCTTCCGCGACACCCTCTACAGGATGAAGATCCCACTTGGGGAAGTCGTCCCTGAGCCAAAACCTTTGACGGGGTTTTCGGGCGTCACTACCATGACCCTCGGGAGAATTAAACTCCCGGTCATGGCAAAGGAAGTTACAAAAATCGTCGAGTTTGCAGTAGTCGACAACCCGGCCATCTACAACGCCATCATGGGAACCCCTTGGATCAACTCCATGAAGGCAGTACCATCCACATATCACCTCGGTATCAAGTTTCCGACTGCGACCGGAACCGCAGCCATCTGGGGTAGTCAGAAACAATCGAGACTCTGTTACCTAGCCGAGTTCAAACTGCGAAAAGATCGGAACGCCCCTGCGGCCAACCCGAAACGAGCAAAGGAATCACATAACATTCCCGAGGACTCAAAGAAAGATGATCCAGAATCGTCCAAACAGGCAACGATTCAAGACAGCGACAAAGCCTCTGAGTCCACCGCCGTGAAAGCAGACAGCTCGACCCTCGCACAAACCACCGATCCGACCAGCACGGTCGAAACGGCAACGCACGGGGAGTAGAAACGTCTGCGGCAACTATCAGAACTACGAGATGGCTTGATCCTCGAAAGAGGTACGTAGGCAGCTCGTCGAAACCCGGCGAGTTCAGCTATCCCCCTCACCAAAAAAGGGGGGGGGACTGGGTGCGTATACTCCTATACTCCCACAAAAACGCGAAAAATTCGCACATGTACTCGAACTTCTCGAAATTTTTAATAAAATTCTTTCTATCTTTCATGCTCATTAAAACACATCAACGCTTCGGAAAAACGAAAATCATATCTTCAAAAGAAACGCGAGACGTCGCAACTTCTTAAAAAGATAACAAAACTCGTATTATCCGCAAAAGACAGTCCACCAGCGACTTAAAAATAACTCACGCCCGTCGATTGGCCCCGACGGACGCACACAAGAAACGTTTCACTCAATACAAACTCGTAGTCAGACCTACAAGGTCCTCTTACATCCGACAAGGATATAATAGCGCGCTATACAAGAAACCCAAAATTTTGGTTTAGCGTCTCGGATAAACTCCGAAGATAGTTCGATTCTTTTAACACAAGTCATATAAGCCGGCGACTAGTCGCGGACTTTAAACGAAAAGAATCAGGAAGAAATCACTAACAGGCAAAACGAAAGCCGATCAGTCATCGCACAGCCTCAAAGCTGAGAGTAAACCTAGGTCTTGCCCTAAACCCAGTCTTGCTGGATCTTGACATCTCACAGACATAGTATCGTATACGAGATCCCAAAACATGTATCTTATCGCTTACACCTAAAACGCTCGCTAAAAAGTAGCATACGGACCAAGCGACAAAAAAAGAGTTAGGATACGAAGTGACTACTCGCATCCTTCCCTCTACACTTGACGAAAGTATAAATCAAAACAAAAGCCGAAATCTCGCAAATTTTCATATTCATAAAATCCGGAAAAGACGGCAGGATTCAAAGCACCAACGGCCAGTCCCAAAACATAAGAATGCAACCTCCAACGGTCGCAGAATAAAATTACTAAAAACGGCCACACACGGCCAAAAAATACGATTCACAAAAGGAAGTCAACATTGAGAAATCCGGATGCGGAAATCCCAAATGAACTAGCAGGCTGGTCCACTTCCTCATTCACGCCTTGAGCGTTCCCACCACCCTCGGCGTTCTCATCGGCTCCGGCCTCCACCGTATCCTCGGAAACCTCGATAGGTTCCCATAGTCTCCGGACTCTTTCTTCTACCGGAGGAACCAAGGACTCAGCATGAGCGCACTCGGCCATGAAATCCTTCATTTCAGCAATCTCGGAATCGAAGGAGAAATCCGGGTTCTGAGACTTGTGAAGGTTTACGACCGAACCCCGGCACTCGCAGAAATCACCAACAAACTCCTGAGCTTCTTTAAAACATTGAAACTCAGCAGCAAACGATTCCGCCCGTCTTGCCACCTCCGCTGCGACCATCCTTCTTCCTCTCCTTTCCCCCCGAACGAGAGCTCGAGCGTGAAGCTCAGCTTGCTTCGCGTTCTGCGCCTTTACCTCTTGTCGGAACCGGAAAAGCTCTCGCTCTGCTTCTGTGGTCTTGAAGTTAGCAATCCTGGATTTGCGGAAACTCGAGTCAAGCGCCTCGCTAAACACTCTTAGTCCCTGCATAAACTCAAGATCAGCAAGTATGCTTATATATAGATTCGAACACAAGGTTAAGAAGTTCGAAGGGCCAAACCTCGTTGACACGTTGGGAGCCCTCGGCAAAAACCCGTTGTTTCTCCTCATCCTCCAGCGACTCATCAGTAGTAAACTCCGGAGGAAGGCCATCAAAGAAGTTGTTAGGTGGAAAACCGCTGGCTCCGCCTTTTTCCGTTGGAGTAAAACTAGGTTTTTCTCCCAACGGTGAAGGACTTTCCGAGCCTTCCCCATCATCGATTTCCTTCCCCTTACGAGACCTCTGTCTGCGCCTCCGAGTAGGAGCTGCGGTGACAGGTTCAGCATCATACGACGGGACAGAAGCTCGGGACCGATAAAGTCTAACCGCATCTCGAATCCGTTCGAGGGTGAAGGATTTCCAGAAAAACGGCCTTTGACGAAGAAGATCTCTCTTGACAAAGACGTCACCAGGCAAATGCGCAGTAGGGTTGTTCCCTACAAAACGAAAATATTTCACTAAAACTCGCACTTCCGAAAAGGTGAAATAGACAACAGGGTTTTCGTCGTATTACCTCGGTTGAAGTTCCATGCTCGCGGAAATAGATGGAGGCAGCTCTCCTCGACAGAATCGCCATCTATTTGGACGAAGAAGAAACGCTCCTGCCACGATTTGGGATTCGAAGTAGTCCCCTGAATCACGGCCATATCCTTCTTAGGCAGCATGGAGTAGTAACCGTCACTCCCTGTCGGCCGAGTGCCCCAAAGACCTTTGAAATCTTCGGGACCAAGATCAATCCCGAGTTCGTAGCTAGCGATCAGTACGCCAAGCCAACTCTCCAAGGCAGGAACGCTGAGTTGGCTGATCGAAAGTTCGAAGCGGTGAAGCGCACGAACAATGGCACCAGGGATCGGGAACCACATGCGGCAGTACGTAAAGAAAGCTTCGTAACATGTAAAGAAACCTTGCGGAGGATTCCTTGCACTCTCGTTACCAACGGGAATCCGGAATTTGACTCCTTAAGGAACCTGGTAAAAATCTCGAAGAACCTTGAGATATTTACGAGAAACCGAGCTCGGCGCAAAAGGAGCACCGGGCTGCCTCAGAGGCCTCCTCGGAACAGGGATCTCTGGCAGTGTTGGGGGCGAACCTACAAGGGCTCGGTAATACGCATTCTTCTTTTCCTCCTCGACCAACTCCTCCTGCTTCACCGTCACATAGGCAGGAGAGTCATCCGAGGATGAATGGGAAGAAGAGTTTCTCTTTGAGGATCTTGAAGACATTGTTCTTAAAGAGAGAGAAAGGATTCTTGAGAGAGAGAGTAAAAATCTTGTGATGAAGTAAGAATGAGATTTCTTACTCCATCCATATAAAGGAGGTAAAATCACTATTTACCCCGATTTTCGGCAAATGATTACGTCTCAACACCTTCCCACACGGCTATACCGCAAGCTAGGATCCGACAGGCTCTACGGTTCCTAGCTAGCTGGGGGGCTACCTGTTGGGGTCAAAATCGGTCAATGACGAAATCGTCACCCGAAAATCCTCGAAAGAAAAGACAAGCGACGATCAAATCTAAGAAACGGGTCGTCGCTCGATAAAACTCACGGAAGGCTCGTCCACTCCCATCTGGCGCCAATGGCGAGGGTCCTGGCGCCCATCCGTGCGATCATCTCATGATCTCGGGCAATGGCGGCATCTTGGTCCCTTGAAACCCATGTCTGGATCGTCCGAGATCTACAATGAGTCTTCCGTAAAGTCTTCCCGATTGTTTAAAAGATTCATCTTTTAACACATCTAAAGCTCGAAGCCACATTGCTCGCATCCTCGACGACGAAAAATCTACAAATCCAAGTCCATCTCAAATCCCGATACTCGCAGAATTTCGTTGGATTAGAAACGATTATCTCGAAATCTACGACTAAAAGACCTTCCCAAACTCAAAAGATTTCCCGCAAACTACTGACGGGGGAAAGATCGAACAACGAAAAACCCACAGACGGCAAGACGGCCTGGCACCGGCGGCACCCCGGCCTGGCGCCGGCGGCACCCGTCACGCGGGCCGGCCTGGCGCCGGCGGCACGCGGGACGCGGGCTGGCCTGGCGCCGGCGGCATGCGGGACGCGGGCTGGCCTGGCGCTGGCGGCACCCCGGCCTGGCGCCGGCGCACGCGGGACGCGGGCCGGCCTGGCGCCGGCGGCCACCCGTCACGCGGGCCGGCCTGGCGCCGGCGGCACCCAGCCTGGCGCCGGCGGCACCCGTCACGCGGGCCGGCCCTGGCGCCGGCGGCACCCGTCACGCGGGCCGGCCTGGCACCGGCGGCACCCGTCACGCGGGCCGGCCTGGCGCTGGCGGCACCCGGCCTGGCGCCGGCGGCACCCGTCGCGCGGGTCGGCCTGGCGTCGGTCCGTGGCCCTCGTCCCGGTCTCGGTCTTATCGTGCCCGGTTCGATCCCGTCTTAACTTGTTCGGATCAATCTACACAAGTTTGGTACGATCACGGTTATTCTGGAACACCACTATCTCGACTATACGAGGAATTTAGGTTCCTTCGGAAACACCGAAACCTTCAAAGACCGTCCTTTCGAAAAACCATAAAAACGCCTAAACGGCCCAACGTGGCCAAAAACGGCCCACGTACGATTTTCCGAAAAAGAAGGATAAACTATGACGATTTATCTTTATCCTCACATAAGAGATAAATGTCAAGTTTCCAGAAGATAAATGTCAAGTTTCCAGAAGATAAATGTCAAGTTTCCCGATAAACACAAAGATGGACGAAAATGGAAAAAGCCCGACTCAGCCCGCGAGAAGATAGACCGTCTTGGGAAGAGTATATAAGGAGAGCTTTGAGCAAGAAGCAAACCAAATCACAAACTTTCAAGCACTTAGCACTTAGAGCGATTTAGCATTCTTTTCTGTTTTCACTAGCGAGCTGCGACTCAACTAGGATAGACTTAGGCGACCAGACTAGCGGACTCCTCGACAGCCCTTACGGCCGGTTTCTTTTCTTGTTGTACACGCTCAAACGAGAATTCAGAAATAAGATCTCTTTCGCTCAACTTTTACGTTTCTAGTTTCGCAACTTTATTTGATTGTTTCGTGTGCGGCCCAGCAGATATCCGGGACCTTCAAGGAAGATCGGGTTAACTCGGTTTTCCTCCACAAATCTTTATCGGAAATTGACGGTGCGAATTTCGGTTCCCACAACAATCCAATAGATATTTGTTTAGGTTCATTTATATTTCCTTGTTGTGTTTAAAAATATAATTTAGTATCTATAATTTTAGTATATAGGATGATTTTATAAATATATATATTGTTATGCTCAAATAATTCAGACTTATTATTTTGGAAAATTTTGCTACATGGTTTACGTTAAACCTATTTAATGGTATATCATATTTATAATGAAAGATTTTTTTAGATAAAATAATTTAATTTATTAATTTAATATAATTTTATAATATTCAATTCATATACTACTTTTATTTTAGTATAATATATACTATAATTAGAAAAGATTATGAAATATATAAAAAATATTCTTTCTTATATAATAAAGGTTTAATTAAAATTGATTTAAATAAAATTATACTGCTAATTACGAAATTAATTAATGAATTATTATATAAAAATATTTAAAATTTTTGTAAGATTTCGTTAGATTTTTTTCAACAGAATTTTAATTATTAAAAATAAAACTAAAACATTTTTATAGTTGAAGTTGTTATATGTGTTGATTACATGTGATATTTAATAATGTCAAGTTATTAAGTAGAAACAAATGAAACATGAATTTCTAGGAAATACCTAATTTAAAAAATTCACACATGAATAGAAGTCACAACTTCTCGGGTCCTCATTTGGTTGTGAAAATTTTGTTTGTTTCTTATGGTTGGGCCCATCATTATATCTTTGCCTGGGATTCTTTTAGGGTTTCCTTATCGTCTTCCTCAGATGGTTATGGTTTCCGATAAAAACTTTTTTTGAAACATTTGTCTTTCTCCTTAGCACCATTAATCCAATCATTAAACTACACCTACCTCCCCTTCCACTCCATCTCATTTACTCGGTCTCATTATTGGCGGATGTAACGGCTTGAAGCTCGACCCATAAATGGCTCTTTTCGGATCGATCCACAATACACGGTCAGATATAGCAAACCTAAACCTTTTTTGCATAACCATCAAATATGTCTAATTCATACGTTTTTCTTGCCGATTTAAAAGCCGGCCGTGCTCAAACACCGCAGGGTCCATCTGCCAAGGTTCTGGAAGGCTAGAAATGTGAAGAAAAGTGGAGAGACAATAAATGTGGACATGGTCCTGCTTGACGAGAAGGTAATCGCGTCTGACTTTATCTGTTTCTTTTGACTGCTATATACATATTTTGTGACTCCTTATTGTTTATAATTTTTGTTATATTCTTCTCTTTCAGAACATCCATGCCAGTCGCCTCAATACTTTCCGGCGTCATCTCAGTGAAGGTTCTGTGTATTCGCTCAGTGGATTTGAAGTCAGACGGAGCAACAATGATTTCTGACTCTTTGGCTCCTCAGTCTCCATTCATTTCAAAGATGGAACCTTCGCAGAAAAGACAGACTCGGAGAAAGATATTCCCCCTGTTTTTAACCACGAGCAGCTATTAGCATTGGCTAATACGAACAGACAACTACCAGGTATATCTCTTCTCTTCCACATAAAACAATTACCATTATTAGTCAACTTTGTTAAGGTCCTTATACTTTGAATTTGGCTAGACATTGTTGGTGAAGTAGTTGCGATCAAGAACAACCACGTCACTCACGGTGCCCAGCGTGTCATTGTGACTCTGCGCATAGAAAGGTACGCTGTATATTGGTTCATCCAGTTAGGGTCCTGTGTAAACACTTTACTTTACATAGCATCGTATTATTCTTCATCCAGTTAGGGTCCAGTTAGGGTCCAGCTGGCTGTCTCTGATGCATCTGGTACGCCTGTCTTTGTGTCATTCGACACTGCAATGGCTCAACTTACGAATGTTCGAGCCGCAGAAGGATCGCAACTAACTTGAATGATGACTCATCTACTATCACCGCTGAAGCTGTTAGAAGTAAATCCCTCTCATGGTGTTGATATTCGTGTACACGCACACCAATTAACCTAATGTGCACACTACCACAATCGAATGATATGTCGATGTAGCACTTTAGGATCAAATCCACAGAGACCAACTATTACACTTTATTTCTATAGGATCAATATTAAGCTAAAACAATATGGGGGTTTTGAGTTTTGAGTATTGTAACAAGCAGCAAATAAAATAATGTAAATGTAAATTCAAATTAAAGAGATTGCTAGTCTAGGGTGGTTTGATCGGGTGTTAAACAAGTGTGAGCCAAACAATTATTCAAGTTCAATTAAAGACCAGTCTAGAACTCGGATCACTTAAGATAGATCAGCCCACTGTCGTGGTGCTTCACCTTTTATCAATCGATCTCAGTACCTAAACTGTCGTTTGGACTGAGACGCGATGACAAACATTAAGATCAAGTCCGATCTGTTCACAAAACACCCTAACATCTACTTTCGCTGGTTAGGGATATGATGCTCATTCAAGTTATGTCTAGCAACCTATAACACTTTTGATGAATAGATTAAACCTAGAATCAGGCACTAAGTAGCTAGTTTAATGCAAGCTTTAAGAGCAACAGTGAATGAAGACAACCAATTTATAACTTATTTATGTCAAGCTCACGGATCTAACACCCAAACACCCTAGACTAAGCAAGCTGACTACTCAGCCATGGACAGAGAAATCACAGAGATAATAGATGAAGAAAACATGATGAATCAATAAGATAATAAGATAGGGTTCAGGATTCTTCTCAATGGTGTAGAGATCCTTCTCCCTTTACAAACTAGCAAATCCAAAAGTATCAAAGCTCTAGAGTTGTTTCTCTCTGAAAAAGAAGCGTAGAAAAAAATAGAATAACAGAAAAGAAGTTATATCAAAGCCACAGGCGGCCAGAGAGAAAAACAAGGTGATTAGGGCAAATCCCGAGATGTTGTATTTTCCTTATTCGTCGGGAACAACCTCGGGATCACTCCGTCTGTTTGTTCCGCTTGATCGGGAACAGTCATCAGACTGTTCTACGTGAAAATCACCAAACTGCACTGATTTCTACCTCTTTTGCTCCAACAGGTCCATCTCCCATCCAGTGCAACTCCAGACCTGTAATGACTCGAAAAGGACTAGAAAGACTCGATAAAGACTTGAAAACCAATTAGAAAACATATATACAATGATGTATAAAACACCATATATCAATTCCCCCAGACTTAGATCCTTGTTTGTCCTCGAACAAGGCCAAGTATCAAGAACAGGGAGAAAGGTTTGAAAGTGTCGGAACTCTCCTATTCTCAGCAACCATACCTTAACCACGAATCTCTGAACCATTCAAGCAGTATAACTAGGACAACACACCCTTACCGGAACCCCACTGACTGCTGTTTGAAAATCGGCTCCATACTCTACATCTCAAACCTGAAAAAGCAACACTATCGAGACAGAACTCCCTACATTCATTTAAGAGAAGCGTGAGCTTCTCATCACAGGCACTATTCAGGGTAGACGGTCTAGGTGTGGAACAGGCTAATTTTATGGTGGAGTTTAAGAGTGTTTAGGGGCTACCAATTTCGTAGTGGATGCAGGATATGCGCAAAATAGCAAGAGAGGATGGATCCATTGATGTACACAGCCTCTACTCGTTTTTGCTCTCTCTGGAACGACTGTTCTTTGTTCGGGAACAGTCATCAGGCTGCTCAGTTCATCTGCCTGCTCCTCATCCCTTCAATTTGATACTCACTCTTCTGCTCGACCTTTCCAGTGGCTCATGATTCCTTGAATTCTTCTCCTTCTCCATCACCATATACTAAATAAAAACGAAAAGATAGATTTTTTTTTTCTTTAATTTTTTTTTCTTTCTTACAAAAAGAGATGGTGAGGTGACGAAGAAGGAGGTAACATGTAATGTTAAGGATGCCACTGGTGAATCTGATTCGCACCATTCTGGTTCTCCACCCCTGCTCTTGCGCAGTTCATTGGTTATCGACGGTTGTTCCCTTAGTCTGCTTGTTCTCCTTTCTGACTGAATTTCTGCAGCAGTAACGAGTAAGAGGCTGCGTCGATCCTTTCCTCTCCGACCTTTTTGCACATATATGCACATATAACACTGAAATACAAATGCATGAAGATGGAATAAAGGCTAAGGTGCAGGGTGGGAACTAGCTAAAGATGAGCTAGCCACTCAGGAACAACAAGATGGATATAAAGGATAAGAAGTCCTGAGTGTATGTCTCGTTTCCCTGATCTAGTGCCCATAACAAGAAGAATTTCAGTCAAGTTTAGGTTCAAGTTAAGTAGAGTTAAGTCTACCCAGTGTAACCTGATCGGCTGAGAACTTCTGGAGAATCAAGTGAAATATGTCAGGGTGTTCCAGGTCCACGTGTGTGTCTTTCGCCACTGCTAAGGTCACTGAATAAGATAACTAAAGCACGAGGTGGTTAGTAATCAACACTGAATAAGGTCTTAATTCCCACAAAATTTTGACTGACTCGATCTTAAAAACTGACTCAAAAGATAAACAACCCCCAGACTTACTTCACAACGTCTCGGCGTGAAAATAAATCAGAGAGAAGGTGAAAACAAGAATAAACATTTTTTTGTCGAGATACTTACCTGGAACAGGTGCTCCGAAAAATTATGGGTGTACTCACCTGGGGCGGCTGATCTCTTCTCTGGAGAACAGGGTGCTCCGTTTCTGGAACCCAAAATTTTGAAATATCTCGGGTTTTTCTGATTTTTGACCTGAGACTCAATAAACCAAAACCAAAAATAAGCAAACAAAAACAAACCAACTTATATTTACACTTACCAGTGGGTTGCCTCCCACCAAACGCTTGGTTTAAGTCACTAGCTTGACTTGGTGATAGGAATCAGTCGGGTTGAGCATGAGGGCTTGTTCCAAAACAAGCTCCACAATCAGACCTGTTCAGCTTCAAAACTCTGCTCAACAACCCTTTCACAGCAGCTTCTCCTTTCTCTTTCAACTCATCAGTGAGAATAACTCTGACTTTAGAGAAAGGTTTAGAGGTACCTTTGCACTTTACCTCATACTCAATGGATTTCTCATCACACAAGAGAGGTATTAAAGTCATTGTAGGGCCGCCCTTGACCCTTTTCTTCTGGACATTTTCATTCACCCTTTCATTCCCACTGAGTTTCTTGGTTTCAGTGTGAGGATCTCCATCCAAGGCTTCTTCGATCTCACTCTTTTTACCAAGCTCGTTCTTTGGAACAGCTTTCAGCCCTTCTCCACTGACCATTGAGATGCAAGAGGAGTGTAGTGTGTGAAATCTGGTGGGGACAGCCTTATAGAAAACCTTCTTGTTGATGTTGGAGAAGGAGAATCTCTTATTAGGCATATCAACGATTGCTCCCACTGTAGCCATAAATCCCCTTCCAAAGATCAAAGGCATTTCATGACCCTTACGCATCTCAACAATTTGAAAATCAGCATGGAGAGTACAGTCTCCTACTTGGACAGGAAGGTCACGAATGGTGCCATAAGGGACTGTTGTGGAAGAGTTTTCAAAAGCTAGAGTCACCTGAGAAGGCTCAACATCAGCAACGCCCAGCTTGTCTACAATCGCCTTTGAGACAAGGTTTACACTAGATCCGGAGTCACAAAGAGCATCCTTGAATTCCACTCCAGCAATGGAACAAGGAAAAAAAAACTTTCCAGGATCAACAACCTTAGGCAACACCTTCAGTGCTGGTGTAGACAGTGCTTTCGTATAGAGGACTTTAATCTCCTCGTGAGTCTCTCTACAGTTTTTAAAGAACATGAGCAATGGACGAATCTGCCGAGCATCTTCGAATGCAAGTTCTTTAGGAAGCCTTCTCACCATCTGGTTAAAACCTGCTAACTACTCTTCACTAATGGGATCCATCAGATGTCTGGGTGGAATTGGATAGGGAACCTTAGGAACATAGACTCGCACTGGTGGAATCTCAGCAGGTTCGTCGGGAACAGTCATTTCAGAACTAGCAGACTGCTATGTTCTCTCTTCTGCGCCTAAAGCAGTCCCAGCGAACAGTTGCTCCATTTCTTCTTCCTCATTCTCACATCTCGACTTTGTTGCATTACAATGCTCAGTCCTAAGATTGATCACACTCTTTCCCCGAAGAGTTTCTTGCTGCCTCTTAACAGTTTCAGCAGTTTGAGCAAGCAGAACATCGATCCTCCTTATGTCGCACCACACAGTATCATATTTTTTATTCAGCTCGGTGAACATGTTGTCCATCCTGGTGTTGATGTCTGTGGTAACCTGATTCAACCCCTTGACCTGATCCTGCTGGCTCTGGAGCATCTGCTGCATCATAATGTGGAGGTTTTTCAGCTCATCTTGCGGAACACTCGCAGCTGGAACAACTTGCTGGTTGCTCTGCGACTGTTGTTGGTTCTGATTTTGATTCTGAGGCACGAACTGGTTCTGTGCCTGGCTGAAAACGAAGGTTTTACCTTGAAAGTTCTGCGGGAAACCTTGCTGATTGTTCTGCACATACCTTGTTCCACTGATGTAGCTGACCTCTTGCTGATCATTCCCTTTCTTTTCAGCTTCGGGAGCAACCTCTTGAATGTTCTGAATCTGCTCAGTCGTAGCTTCCTCCATGAAGAACACTTGCCTGTGGTTGTTCTTAAGCAGCTGATCGATCTTGGCTGTCAACTCATCAATCTTCTGGGTGTCAACATTGTTCCCTTTCTTAGAGCGGTTGCTCTCCTGGTTCTCATTGGCTGAGCTAGCTGCCATATTCTCAATCAGTTTAAATGCTCCATCAGTGGTCTGAGTCATGAAGTCTCCATTGCTCGAAGAGTTTAGAGCACCTTGGTATTTCCAGTCCACTCCATCATAGAAAATGCCCAGGAGGTAATCATCATCAAATCCATGGTGAGGGCATTCTCTGCGGTAGTCATTGAAGCGCTCCCATGCGTCGCAAAAAAGCTCATCATGGAGCTGTCTGAATGAGGTGATCTTGTTCCTTAATGCAGCTGTTCTCGCCTTTGAGTAGAATAGTTGAGGAACACTGATCGGACCTGTTCCCATGAAGTGAGAGAGACCGTAGGAAGGGAGTTCAACCATCGTGCAGCTTTTCCATCAAGAGAGAATGGGAATAACATGCACTTGATGTAGTCTGGTGGCACACCATTCGCACGAGTGAAACTGCAGACTTTTTCGAAATTCTCAATATGCTCCATTGGAATTTCTGCAGAGAGACCAGAGAACACTTTTCTCTGCACCAGATCAATCAAAGCAGGCTTGATCTCGAAGTCCTGCCTGGTGCAGGGAGGAGGAACAAGGGCAGAGCGCGTAGTAGGGATGTTACGCAGAAGGTTTCTCTCCCCGATCGGAACAGTCTGCGCTGTCTGTTCCTGCTGCGCGAGAGCAGCCTGTTGAGCAGCATCCTGTTGAGCTTGGATGGTCTGCTGCATCTGAAGCATCTGCTGTTGCGTCAGTTGCATTGCTGCAGCGAGATCATCCTGATGACCGTGATCACCCATAGTGGTGTCGGTTGGCCTTGGCTGTTTTCTATTCTCTCTTTCTAACCTTGCGAGCTCCTGGTTGCTGAGTGTAACTAAATTTCCTTGTGCGTTGCTCCGAGTATGTCTACTGGTCATGCACCTAGAACATTAGCTGCAACAAAGAGAAAAGAGCAAGTTAGAAGTTTTAGACTAAATAAATAACCGAAAAATAAAAGTAAAAAGATGGTCCCCGGCAACGGCGCCAAATTGATATTCGTGTACATGCACACCAATTAACCTAATGTGCACACTACCACAATCGAATAGTATGTCGATGTAGCACTTTAGGATCGAATTCACAGAGACCAACTATTACACTTTATTTCTATACGATCAATATTAAGCTAAAACAATATGGGGGTTTTGAGTTTTGAGTATTGTAACAAGCAGCAAATAAAATAATGTAAATGTAAATTCAAATTAAAGAGATTGCTAGCCTAGGATGGTTTGATCGGGTGTTAAACAAGTGTGAGCC
Organism: Brassica juncea; assembly: GCA_018703725.1. Lineage (NCBI taxonomy): Eukaryota > Viridiplantae > Streptophyta > Magnoliopsida > Brassicales > Brassicaceae > Brassica > Brassica juncea. The sequence continues at coordinate 45,717,977 of CM031936.1, read as the reverse complement.
AAACAATTATTCAAGTTCAATTAAAGACCAGTCTAGAACTCGGATCACTTAAGATAGATCAGCCCACTGTCGTGGTGCTTCACCTTTTATCAATCGATCTCAGTACCTAAACTGTCGTTTGGACTGAGACGCGATAACGAACATTAAGATCAAGTCCGATCTGTTCACAAAACACCCTAACATCTACTTTCGCTGGTTAGGGATATGATGCTCATTCAAGTTATGTCTAGCAACCTATAACACTTTTGATGAATAGATTAAACCTAGAATCAGGCACTAAGTAGCTAGTTTAATGCAAGCTTTAAGAACAACAGTGAATGAAGGCAACCAATTTATAACTTATTTATGTCAAACTCACGGATCTAACACTCAAACACCCTAGACTAAGCAAGCTGACTACTCAGCCATGGACAGAGAAATCACAGAGATAATAGATGAAGAAAACATGATGAATCAATAAGATAATAAGATAGGGTTCAGGATTCTTCTCAATGGTGTAGAGATCCTTCTCCCTTTACAAACTAGCAAATCCAAAAGTATCAAAGCTCTAGAATTGTTTCTCTCTGAAAAAGAAGCGTAGAAAAAAATAGAAAAACAGAAAAGAAGTTATATCAAAACCACAGGCGGCCAGAGAGAAAAACAAGGTAATTAGGGCAAATCCCGAGATGTTGTATTTTCCTTATTCGTCGGGAACAACCTCGGGATCACTCCGTCTGCTTGTTCCGCTTGATCGGGAACAGTCATCAGACTGTTCTACGTGAAAATCACCAAACTGCACTGATTTCTACCTCTTTTGCTCCAACAGGTCCATCTCCCATCCAGTGCAACTCCAGACCTGTAATGACTCGAAAAGGACTAGAAAGACTCGATAAAGACTTGAAAACCAATTAGAAAACATATATACAATGATGTATAAAACACCATATATCAGGTGTGAACAGGGGTGCCTATCCGACCAGTGCTGGGACAGCTACTTCTGGAGTGATAGAGGGAGCTCAGCCTCAATAGGTGTGGTGCATAACAAACTTTTTCACGGTGTAATAACTGCAGAGGTTCCACCACTTCATGAGGATGGGCACGCCCCAGAAAAAAAAAAGCCTGTAATGCTTAACTTCCCACCTTTGGGAGTTGCCAAGTCGAATGTCCACTCTGCGGCTACTTAGTATTCTGTCTTTTTAAAAGTTTGAATAAATTTTCTAGGGTCTTGCACTTTATTTATATACTTTTGGTTTTTGGTTCTTTTACTTATCAGTTGTTGTTGTAAAGTAACCTTGGTATCTCACCGGTTAAACGGTTCCCCGCAAGATCACACCGGTTACATTTCCCCGCAAGATCACTGCAACATCAGTGAGGCAGGATCTCCAGTGGGGATTCGGACATTCAGTGATCTTACTGTTTTGAGGGAAAGCCGACCATTGATGCGTACACGATGCAATTGCTTCTCCTTATTCTCTTATTATTTCCTCTAATACTATTATAAATAACTTCTAAGATAAAATGGTGTTGGTTAATGGTTATAACTTATAACTAAATATAACTTAAAGTTTTTTTTTTTTGAAACAAAATATAACTTACGCTAAAAGTATATTTTTATGTTTTTATCAGATTAATCATGATTGTAGACTAACATTTGACTAGGACTGGGCACAAGGCGAATAATCATGATTGTAGACTAACATTTGACTAGGACTGGGCACAAGGTGAGTATTCGCTAGTTTGCGTATACTTGTTACTGACTTGCCTTGTACGAGTAATAAAATTTTCGACTCGTACTTGACTTATTAAAAACGAGTACTTGCTATTTCGAGTACATGATCAAAAATAAATTACTTGCAAGTTAGTTGCCCCGTTATATTACTTGTTATTTACGAGTACTTGTGAATTATTTACGAGTTTTTATGAATATTTAAAAACTATTTACTAAATAATATTCTATTAGAAATAGATATGAAAGTTTGTTTTGTTTATTGTTTTACTTAAAATAACATGTGAATTATTTTAAATGAAATATTTGTTCATATTATAAAGAAGACAAAAAATATGAATATTTGGATATATAAGCAGACAAAAATGTCTTCTCTAAGTAAGTAACATTTATAACAATCCATATAGCTAAATTTTTAATATTTGTTACTATTTAATACTTGACTAGATGACGAGGAGTATTTGAAAAATTAAGACAGATACGGAACAATTAACAAGTATAAGAAAAATAATGAGTATTTTTGTTTAACCTTAGATGCAAGTAAAAGAAAAGACAAATATGAACAAGTATTTAACAGATTATGTAACAAATAACAAGTAATGGAGTAAGTAACAGGGAAAATAACGAGTCAAGTACTATAAATGATAATGATACTTGATACTTGACTTGGTCTTGCAAATAATGACAACATCAATGGATAGATATTCAAAAAAAACATCAATAGATAGCTAAATCACATTTTATGTAAGTTAGCTAGTAGATAATTTGAAATCTATACTTATAAAGTCATACTATACTTTCTTTTCCTCCTGCTACAACATTTTGCCCCCTTTTTAAACGCTATATCAGCATCTGTTTTTACACAAAAAATTGCCGAGTTTATGATTGATTTTTATGCTACATTTATTTTTTCATGTGCCTTATGATAATGACTTTGTAATGATAAAATATTTTTTCAAAAACTTTGGGTTTCAGTTATATAACTGAATATTTTTTTTACTAAAACCGATTACATTTACACATATTTTTCTTTGAAAGTTATATATTCTAATCAGAAACACTATACTAATGTATAATTTTGGTCCACATTAGATGTGACGTCAGGATGGAAAAAACCAGTAAATAGACCTTTATATAAAACAAAAAGGGTTTACTGATATATGCTGAGTTGATTTTGATTTTAAGAACAAAAAGGTTCATGAAAATTAGTCAACAGAGTTATATAAAAAATAATTAGTCAACTACTAATTATTTAGTTAGTATACATAAAAAGTTCAATAATATTAAAATTCCAATAATAATAGAAAGCTTCTGCAAAACCAAAAAGGAGGAAAATCTAATTTTGGTAATGTTTGTTTTTGGTTTCATCAAGTTTTTAAAATTAGCAAGAAAATGATTGAAAACCACAAACACAAATTAACACATAATGAAAACAATGATTTCAAAAAAAAAGAAATAGTTGGGAAAACGAAATATAATATAATAAAATAACAATAAATAAAAACACAAAGGAAATTATTATACTCTAAATAAATGTGATTCCTTACAAAAACATTAATGTACTGATCCCATAAAGAAAATTCAAACATAAATTAATTATTGATATAATAATAAAAATATATGTTTGTACAGTCTAAAAGAGAGAAACAATATTAAAAATTCTGACAGAATATATTTAGTATAAATTAAAATAGATGATTTAATATAAATCAATATATTAAAAATTAATCCCGTCAAAAAATACAGAACATAACCATATTGAAATATTTTAAAAATCAAACTCAAAATTTTGAATTGACTAAATAAAACTAAGGTTAAATATTTTACCAACAGAAACTTTCAATTGAAAGAGGTCATTAAAAATAAATAAGAGCAACAACAGAATAATGATTCATGCATAATATATTTTTTTAAAATAAAAACAAATAAAACTAGAGAAGCAAAACTGAGAAAGCTTTAGTGTGTAGAAGGGAACTATATCTAATATCATAACTTACAATATAAACAATTAGACTTTCAAATCGGATATCGCGAAAAAATAGATTTTCAAATCAAACATTGTGCTATATAATTATACTTTTTGAGATGGATGATAAATAAAATGGAAACTCAATGATTTCGAAGTCATTAAAGATCAAACCAATAGAAAATATAACAATTATTTTGCACTAAAATTTTAATCATCCAAAATAAGAAATTTAGATCAGAACTAAATTTTGATCAATTTCTTACTCATACACATTATATCTGTAATTTGAAATAAAAAATACACAACAAATTATGATCCTAACATTTTAAATTTATTAGACAGAAAACAATTAATATAGTTTTAAATTTTTATAATAAATTATAATGTATATATGTAAGTATATATTCAAATAGAAAGTAAAGTAGAAAATAATTAATATTGTAGAATAAAAAATCCGGACGTAGTCCGGGTAAACTCCTAGTAAACTATAAGATAATGAAATTCATAGTGTGTCACTTGATCCACTTTGATATTCAAATAGGTCCGTTTCTTGGGTTTGGCAGAGAACTTCTTGAATAAAAAAATGCGAACAAAGGAATGTTTTTTTTATTTATCTTGGGTGAATGGAGGGAATAATATTTATTGAGATTTTCTACTAGAAGTTGCAGTTGGTTTTCCAGACCACAGGCACAAGATAAAAAGAGAGGAAAGAAAAAGACACATAAGTCTTCAAATTTGGCTGCTTTCATCAGACATGAACCAGTCACCTTCTTCACCACTCTAGACGGCGACGAACTCGGAGTCTCTGTCATGCTATGCGATTCAATATCGCCGGAAAACACGGAACTCGGGTTCGGTCTCAGTATCTCCACTAATGGTCCGCCGAGAGGAGCAAGCCAGTTAGACATCTCATCAAGGGAAGAAGACACAACACCATACGGACCATATCCGTGAGGATCATCACCACCCGACCCGATCACCCCTAAGCCCATTTTATCGTGGCCTGTTAAGCTGTTTCCTCCCATGGAAAGATCAAGCTGTAAAGAGAGAGATGGTAGATGCAACGAATTTCCCTTGGGTGAGAGTCGGAGGTTTTAGATGGTGTTGCGATGTCAAATTTTATTGTGACTAATCGTTGGTTATTTGCAGGTTTCAGAGTGCAGTGTGTGTCTTTTATAGATTGCATTGCAAGTGGCAACTTTGATTTTTTGCATAACCTCTTATCAAACTTTTATAAGTTTGTGTCTGTATCCTTGTATTATGGTGTTTCTTCTGTTTGGGAGGTAGCCTATCTTCTCGCACATCATGTTGCTATTAATCTTGTAATCGCTTAAACTTATTAATGAAGAATTTGGTGCACAAAAAAGAAAAAAAGAGAGAGAGATTGCCATTGGAAGAAGAAGAAGCAGGTGTTGAAGTTGTAGTACTCTGTTTTTCACATGATCTTACTCCATCGGACCAGATGTCTATAAAATTCAGATACTTGTTCTCGTCCTCATTTGACGCTGGTTCAGGAAAGATCTCGATTCCTCTGTTTTAAGTTCATTACAAAACTACGATCCAAAGAACGAAACAGAGTATAATTTTTTTTTTTTTTTTTTGATAAACAAAGAAGAAACAAAGTATGATACTGAGGCAAATTAAAGAAAAAGACCTGAAATCTTTGTATCTTGATAGGGATGCTGAAACCTCTCTTGGCTCGAATGTTTTGTCTTTTATGGAAGTAAGAGATTGCTTTCGGAGATCTCTGTTTTTCTCGGAACCACCATTGTATTTGTTGTTACTAGGACGAGAATAAGGAAGTTCCACACGCTTTCTTGAACGAGGACGGCCTCTGTGTAAGTATCTCTCACAGTATTTGTGATTGGAGACGACTTCTCTCGAGCATATCCATTTCTTCCCGTCTGTTCTCCGGCATCTTCCCGGCTCTAGATCTCCGAAAATGTTTCTATTATTACAGGGCCGTGCAGAGGATGATGATGATAAGACAAGGAGATCGAACGGAACAGGAACCGATGCGATCATGTACTTGTAGATCATCGCTTGTCTCTCGAGCTCCTTGAGTTGCGCGTTTGTAAAAGGGCTATTGTAATAACAACCCAAGACTCCGTTTCTTGCATCTGTTACAAATCATGAGAAGATCATTCATCATTATTGGTCTGAATCGATAAATATACAAGTAGTGACATGAGAATGAATCTCCATGTCTCTGTGACCAAAAGATGTCTCTTTGTATTGTTGCTGATTCAAACCTAACAGAGAGTCATTTCTATACGGATTTGTTGTCTTGTCAGAAACTTTGAGAAAGTCCATGAGGGTTTGAGGTTTTAAAAAAAAACCGTTTAAAGATTATGAGCAGTTGAGCTAAAACGAAGCTAAGATAAACCAGTCTTGGGAGTGTTATGGTTATCACGTCCGTATCTGTTGTGTGGCTCAAATTCTTGCCAATGGTCGGTAGCGCGTATGACAAGCTGTGGATCAATTAAGGGTTAAATATTTCTCTTTGTTACCAGATCTTTAGTATATTCACCGAAGATTTGATTAGTCTGTAAGATCATTAATTTTTATGTCTCTATGCCTCATATTCACCGAAGATTTGCCAAAAGTTCTCTAATATGTGCTGTCATGGGAAACTAAGACATGAATGACCAAAATAACAATCTTCTCTTAATATCACCAAAATAACAACCTTCTCTTTTACCAATCAAAGAATAACGACTTCACAATTGGTAGAGCCTCTTGGGATTCGGAGAAGTTCTTTGAGAGTATAATTATCTCTAGCTGAATTGCCCACCAAACGTAGAGTGAGTCTCTTGAGAATTGCCGAATTCTCTATAAAGTACCTTATTAACTTCATCTCTGCCGCGAGTCCCAAGATTCGGACTTTGAAATCAACGTACTCTAGAGACGATAACATGCACTGAGGTACAGATGGAAAACTCATTCCCTCAGAAATCATTTTCTCATAATCACAAAACCAACTCTGATGAGGAAAAGAAAAAGAGTGGATTCATTAAAAACGAAGCAATATATAATATTTCATTTAGATGAGAAAAGAAATACTCATAAAGTTTAAGAGAATTCGAATCATCACCAAGACGAGAGACTTCACGTTCGGGCAGCTGTCAAGAAAGGTTGGTAACCATTTCAAATCGGATATACGTGAAGTAACATGCAGGTGAGACATGTAACCAAAATGAGGCAGCATATCCAACTCTGAGTATTGACATATTATCTAGAACCAGAGAAATAAATGGGTCAGAAAGTTTCATGATAGAAACCCTACATGTCTAAAACATACAATGACATATATATATATATATACCTCGAAAGTGTTGGCACATAGCGTCATATCCGAGACCCTCGTGATCCCATGGAGAAAACTGTGGACGTTACTTTTCTTGTTTTCATCAAAACCCATTGAACCAAAGACGAGAGAAATATCTAACTTGGAAATGGACTCCAAGTTGTTTACTATATAGCTTTCTGATGCATAATCGTAAATGCTTAAACAACATAGTAGAGGAGCATCAATCACAACTGCCAGAACAGAAGAAATAAAGTGGATATAAGATCGTACTAAATTGAGCTTCTTTAGTGACCGAGAGTGCACCCTAAAGGCTTTTATATCCTCCTCATGAATAATAAGATTTAACTCTTCAAGGACAGGGCATGATGACACAAGTTTCTCAAAAGTGGCTTCATTGGGATACCAATTATCTTCTAAATGCATAGTCTTTAGACAAGGCAAGTAGACAATCTGGGCATCATCCAAGAGTACTTCAGAGAGCTTTAAGTCTACCAAAGTCTCACTGTTATACACCTTTAAGGGTTTGGTAAAGAACTTAGACACTCCACACCAATGTAAATCTAGATGTTGGACCTTACGCTTGATAGCTGCATCTATCAAGAACGAGACATAAGAAGCATCAATGTCAATTTCTTCAGTAATTGTTAACTTGAGTTTGTGTATGCATGAAGACCTATCGGAGTTGAAAAACTTGTTGCCAAAACTCACAAAGGCGTTTAGATCTATGAAGTCTTGGAAGTTGAGTTCCAAACTAGGAACCCAAAGCCAGAGGCTTCTCCATCGGGTGGACAAAACGCTCGTCTTAACAGCTTCCTTTATAGGAAGATGATAAAGTATATGACATATCAAAGGATCAGGTAGTTGGCTTATTATATCTTCTTTAAACCTCAGTCTCAACCCTTTGAAACAAGCCTGCTTCGCTTTCTCTTGACCAACCATATGTCCTTTCTCCAGTAAACAAAAGAACTCTTCGAAACAATTCCAAATGCAAGTTCTATCTTGCGACCAGCCTAAACGAGAAATCGAATCAAACAATAAAACCCTGGAATGATTACCCTCAGATGTGCCCAAAATTCTAGCTCAAGCGAATACTGGAAACGCTTCAAGGCATGAAAAATCAAGGATCAAAACCCTAGTTTTGTTCTTAACCGACCAACTTGGTTATTTTGCTCCGGTTCTATCTTTGTATCCACTTAACCGATGCTTGGTTCGGGTTAAATAATCTAACCAAAGAAATTCGACCGAGAGAGGCCAATCCGCAGGATTTGAAATTGCATATTGACTAGGTAATATACTGCAGGCATGAGAGTCAACAATGGTGTTTCCAATTACTAATCATTTTATACCATCAACTTTCAGGTCAGTTGTTACTAAGGAAGTTTTTTTTTTTTCGAGAAAGCTCTGACGAAGTTTGTATAAGATAATGGAAGCCATGGAAATTCAGAAACGAAGAAGAAAAGCAGCACAACTTTGCTAAACGGAAGCCACGGAAGCCAAACTGGCCAATAACATTTTGTACTCCATTCATTTCATTCAAATTGACGTATTAGATTTGAACACAAACATTTAATTTTGTATATTTACTAAAAAAACATCATTACCAATACAGCTAGCCATATTTCAACTAATAGAAAAATAAAATAGAATATAAAATCAATAAATTTTGTATTGAAATTATAAAATGACAATTATTTTGAAACAAAAATTTTAATATACAACGACAAGTAAACTGAAACAGAGGGATGAATACTGTTAAAGAATGTCGACGATGTCGACAATGTTTGTCTTTCCACATAAATTAAAGGGAAATTTGGAAATTTGGAACTAAAAAACTAAAACTTTGTCCCCTTAGTACAAAACCAAAAATTGTCACTTTTGGACCTACACTACCCTTCAAGGTTATAAAAATTCATATCAATTAATTTGTAATGTAAAAAAATTTAGAAAAATATTAAACATGAAGTAGTCAAGCATGTGCATATATGAAAAATATTTTTTCATTCAAAAAATATTTGGAATGGTAAGTTGAAAAATTAGGTAAAGGTGGTAGTTTATTAGATCTACCATCTACGGCCTTTCAGAAAATGCAATCTACCTAAAACACTATGATCTAGACAATGTAGACGGTGAATTCCACCAAATTACTTAGGATCTATTAATGAAGTATATACAATTTACATCTAGACTACGTTCTACATTTCCGGTAGATCATAAGAGCTAATAAATGTTCTTCCATCTTCTTTTACCGAATATGCATTCTACCCACATCTCTTTTATCTACGTTTTCTGTATTTCTTATCTACTGTCTCATCTCTATTCTACCTATTGTAGAATGTAAGTTCTACCGGATTAAAAACAGAATCCGAAAATCTTGGAAATAACTATCACGAAATATTCCCAAAAACTTTTAAATCTTTTTTATTTCCTTTTTTAAAATAAAGTCCTCTAAATTTTAGTTCTTCGTTGCCAACCAACAATTTGGACAAAAATCGTGGCGTTTTCTCTTTTTCATAGTTGTTCATAGTTCTTCCAAACTTCTACTCTCAATCTAATCTAAGAAGATGCACATCTATGCCTATTCTGGTTATTGGAAATCGTCCAAACGAAGTGGATGGAAATTTCTTGTTGATGAAGAAAAAGGAGGTCGATTACTTACTTTGGACACAAGCAAAACTTTTGAGAACCTAAGAGTTATGGTTTGTGAGGACTTCGGAATCGATGTACACATGGTCGATATCGAGCTGAGTTACTTACCTTCTGATCTGGTGACTGGCACCGACTCACCACCTGTTTTCGTCACTAATGATAGGCAACTGAAAAATTTTCTTACATATGTGAAGAACAAAGCTTCAACGCGGTTATGTGTGTGTAGTCGACCTAAGGTGGATTTAACCTTGAATCAAGAAGCTGCTGAGTCGCCTAACAGAGAGGAAGAGGCTATGTCGTATGAAGTTTCAGACGATGTTGATGGTGAAACCGAGTTTGAAGAAGAAGATGTGAAGCTAGATGAAAGTGATGATGATAACAAGCATGACACAGATATGATCAACGGAAAGACTGTCCGTTTTTCTCTGCCTGATATTGTGAAGAAGGGACAACATTTTACTAGCAAAACAACTTTGAAGGCAACAATGGAAATATGTGCAATGAAACATAATTTCGACTACAAGCTTGGGAAATCGGATAAAAACGTTTGGTATGTTCGTTGCGCGGATGATGATTGCTGCTGGCGTGTGGGTGCAGAGGGATTAACAGGTTCAACATATTTTATAATCAAAAAGTATGTTCCTCATCATATATGTGCTCCATCATCAAGGAACCATTCTGTTCGGACAGCTTCATCAAAAACAGTGGGTAGTCCCATTATGCATAAGTATGAAAGTGTCAAAGAAGGGCCAAAACCTAATGATATCATCCATATTATGCGAAATGATCATGGAGTGGAGATATCCTACTCTCTTGCATGGGAGGCATGTGAGTATGCAGTAAATGCTGTGAGAGGAATTCTGGAGAAAGGTTATGAAAAAATTCTCAAGTACTTGCACATGATGAGGGAAGCTAATCCAGGAACACACACATTTTATGAAACTGATACCTATGGGAGATTCAGATTCCTCTTCATCTCATTCGGCCAGTCTATTCGCGGTTTTTACGCTGCACTTCGGAAAGTTATTGTTGTGGATGGGACTTTTTTGAAGAGCAAATACAAAGGAGTATTACTGGTAGCTACTGCTTTAGATGGAAACTCGAACATATATCCTCTTGCATTTGGAGTGGTCGACTCGGAGAACGACCGCTCGTGAGAATGGTTTATGAGACAACTTAGTGTTGTCATTGCTGATGATCAGAGTTTAGCTTTTGTGTCAGACAGGAATGCCTCAATCGCTAAAGCTCTTGCGAACGTGTATCCGCATTCTCATCATGGAATTTGTATTCATCACTTGCTGAACAATGTTGTTACATATTTCAAGGGCAAAGGTGTCGCTGGTTTGGTTGGAAAAGCTTCTAAAGCTTATCGAGTCGCTGATTTTAAGAAGCTGTTCACTGCTATTTTCTCAATTAGTCCTGCAATTGGAAAATACCTAATAGAAGCTGATGTGGGAAAGTGGGCTCGTTGTCAATTTCCGGGTTACAGGTACGACGTTAGGACCACTAACCCTGCTGAATCAATAAATTCGGCTTTGCGTACGCCTAGAGAGTTTCCAGTTATACCTTTGTTGGACAGCATAAGAGAGATGATGACTCGATGGTTTTTCAAACGTAGAACTAAAAGTTTGAAGCATACACAGCCACTGACCATTGCCGTGGAGAAAAAGATTGATCGAAGGATTGAGAAAGGTAAGAAGTTTCAGGTTTTCCCAATTAGCGATTACATGTTTTTGGTTCAAGGTGATTCTTTTGAATGTATGGTCGACTTGGTCAGACGCACATGTTCATGTGGGAAATTCAATCTGATGAAAATCCCCTGTAGACACGCCATAAAAGCAGCTTTCAGTGTAGGCATACAAGCACACACACTCACTGACGACATGTACACCACAGCTTCATGGAGATCGATTTATGAGGAAAGCATAAACCCAATTAGTGTCCCTGAAGACGCATGGATTGTTCCATCTCAAGTAGAGAAAGCTAAAGTCCTTCCTCCTGAAAGTAGAAGAGCTGTAGGTAGGAGAAAGAAACGCAGATATGAGACAGTTGAAGACAAGATCCGCTCGTCACAAGGAAGTCAACGCTCTAAACGTCGCAAATGCAGTCGATGTGGTGTATTAGGTCACAACAGGTCGACATGTGATAGAGCTATATAGGATTCAAGCAAGAATGTCTTTGCAAGTTATGTTTCAGTTTTTGTTTCATGCGAGTGTCCAATCGTTTCTTTGCAACTTATGTTTTAGTTTTTTCTTCGGTTTATGCAACAGAAATTGAAGTTTAATGTTAAGATTTGATCGATAAATAGAAAATAAAACAGAATATCAAATTGATTAGATCTTTGACAAAGTTACTAGAATCAGAAATCCATAACAAGATCAATCTGATTTAGAACAGAGACATAAAAGACTGAGAATGGTTCCTACACATCCTACATGTCCCGAATTCGTATGCTTGATAACTTCTTCCTCAACTATTTGTTTCAATGAACTTCTCAGATCTTCAATTTCTTCGGCAAATCTCAACTGCTGCTCATCCATCCTTTGGATCTCATCAAGCACAGCCTCATCGACCCACTTAAAAAGATGTTGTTCTTTCTTTCTCTGAATTGAAGATCAAAAAACGTTTACCAATATCACATCGGAATTGCACAAAGAAGAATTAAAATTGGAATTTATCAGAATTACCTTTAAACCAATCTCACATCGGAAGAATCTCCTGTATGGGTTCTCCTCTGTTTTAGAAACATAAGTGACAATCCCCTTCCCACACCAGCATCTGGAAGGAATCCCTCCATTGTTATTCATGAGCGCAATTTTGAGAAGGAGAGAAAGACAAAGATGAGAAATAAACGATGAAATAAGTAGGGTTTCTGGCCATTGGGTTTATATAAGTTTATTTTCTGGGCAATACATGCTTTTAATCGGGTCGGGTTGTAGGGTAAACTTGTATGTGTTATGATTATTAAGTTTTGTATTGGTTATTAAGATTGATCGTGTATGGATCAGTTTAGTTTCACCTCGAGTATAGTTAGTAGTTGATATGTTGTATTGCTTAGTTTATTCATTTAGGATATAGTTAGGGTTTTTCATGTTTTGATTCATTTAGAGTTCAGTTAGGGGTTGTCTTGTTTAGATTCATTTAGGGTATAGTTAGGGGTTGTCTTGTTTAGATTCACGTGCCTACTTTATTTAGTTATGTAATTAGAAGTTATCAACAATAGTTTCAAGTAGTGCAGTGGTTAATGGTGTAGTAAGAAGTACCCAGCTCAAGTGTTCGATTCTCCCCTACTACATTTTTTTTCTAAAATTTTATATGGAAATAGCCTTTAATAAACCGGCCCTAATTTTATGTTTCTTCGAGTCTTCATATTTTTGGGAAACAAAAACAGAGTCAAATAAGAGATTCATAAACAATGCTAAATAATAGAGTTGAGAGTCAAATAAGACTAACTAAAAGAGTCAATAAGAACCTACATGCTACAGTCAAATTTTTGGGTAACTAAAAGAGTCAATAAGAACCTACATAACAGAAATAACATCATAAAATTGTAACTGCAGAACGTGTGGTAGGCTTCGGAGGAGAGAACTGTGCCATTCGCTTAATGAGCACAGGATCATTAGCAGCTTCCCACAAGTCATAAGCAATCTTCTGGCGAGCTTCACGAATGTTATCGTCGTTCACCATGTTTAAGTCCATGCCTAGAAGATGTGCTTCAATGTGCTTCAATGCATATACTTCACAGTCGCTGCTAGTCTTGTTTAGGAAGGGCATTGGAGCGTAAGTGACAGTATAAGGCTTGACGGTAAATCCCTTCTTCTGTGACGACTGCACAGCTTTGACAATTCTAGGGATGAGATGGGTAAACGGCTCCATGTCCTTCGTGTGTTTCATTCCCGCACAGTCAAAGACCTCTATTGAACGAGTAACAAAGCTGACGCACATAGAGATCCAGTGGTTACCGTGCACAAGAAGAGGCACATACATTCGATTGACATCAAGATTCCACATTAGTCATGTTCGTCCGTGTGCAGGAAGTTCACCCATTCCGTACTGGTGGAGCAGTCCTTCTACCATGAATTTTTTGATGTCATTCTTGAATACTTTGTAAGCGTTCTTCATTTGATTACTGAATAAGCAGCTCATGAAGGCTACTTTAGATTGATTCCATCGTTGCAAAGTTGTCTTCTCACGAAATAGGTACAACATGGCATCAATTTCCTGAACATAATGATACAAACAGAGTAAATTTGCATGATGGTCCCAAAAAATGGCATCAGAGTTGGTGAATTTAAACTTACATAATTCTTCAGCCACATTGAAGGTCCCATTACACGTTCTGCTAACTCCTTGTTGAAAATAGAAGGTCCAATTCTCAGCTGCCTGCGATGAAAAATAGTGTTAGAAAGTTGTGATTTTAAACATAAAGGGACGCTGCTAACTTACTGTTTCGAAGTTGAGCACCACTCAATCAGTTTGGCCCATAAATCCTCAGGGAGAAACACTAATGAGTAGTCGACGTCGTTCATCCGGTCCTCAGGTAATTCGATATCTTTGAGAGTGGGTGTTTTCCAACCGGCAGGTTTAAATGACCGTAATGGAGTAACCCATTCAGCTGCTTCTTCGCCACTGATTTTTTGTGAGGGATCGAAACCGTCAACATACGATGCTTGAGAAAGGTTGCCCATGGCGTCTAGTAAATCCTCTTGGGTCCCCATTTCTTCATTTTTCGATGGCGGTTCTCCATGGGTGTTCGATCGTTGTGACAACTTGTTCAAAAAGTCCATCATATCATCAGTTTCAAGCTCCTGTTAATAATACCAAACAAATATAATTAGCAGAAAAGGTCATCAAGGACAGAACAAAAGAGGCAAACCACAGATAAGATTACATTAGAAAAAGTCAATTAAACATGTCATAGTCATATTACAAAACAAAGAAGCCAATATCCAACAAGGCGATATTACAAGCAAATTACAAGCAAACAACAAGGACAATCCGACATATTACAAACCAAACAACAAGGGCAGTCCGACATAGTACAAAACGAGACGCCGGAATATTACAAAGCTTCATTTTGTGGTTACCTTTCTGGCTTGCCGAGGGCTACGACGAGCAATGGGAGGAACCACAACCTCATCTACCTTGTCTTTGCCTTTTTTCTTTGCTGCTGAAGGACTCTGTGATGATTTTTCTTGGTCTTTCCCTATTGATGATGAAGGACAAGGAATCACAGATGCTCTTTCTTTTTCCACCATCTCTGAAGGACCTCGAATCTGAGAGACCACTTGGTTAAGTTGAGCCATCTCTTTCTCTACCTTGTCAAAACGGTGGTGAATGTCCTTCTGCACCACCTCCTTGAAAGAGTTGAAAGCAGAGGTGAACAAACCTTCAATGAAAGTCTTCACTTCACTGGAGATACCACTGTTATGCTCAGCTGCCCGTTGACAAAGCAGTTGTTTCTTACGAGACTCAACACTGGGATCATTTACCAATCGCTTACCCATTCTTGCAACAACAGGCGCTTCGTCTACATGTGTATCTGTGACATGTTCGACCTCAACTCCAACATTCTCTCCATCCTCTTCTGAATCAGAAAGCTCCCCATGGCGAGGCAATGCCTCAACTTCCCATACGAATTCCGACCAATCTTGTTTGGCAGTGATCAGAGCAACAACACGACTGATTCTTTCATCCTTCTTCTCATCTTCCCTAACAAACTCCTGGTTAAAAATCACATCATTGTTCCCAGTAGCAGATATAAACGGGAACAACTCTCCCTGACAAGAACAAACCCAAACAATCAA
This sequence comes from Brassica juncea, assembly GCA_018703725.1. Classification (NCBI taxonomy): domain Eukaryota; kingdom Viridiplantae; phylum Streptophyta; class Magnoliopsida; order Brassicales; family Brassicaceae; genus Brassica; species Brassica juncea. The sequence goes on along the minus strand of CM031936.1, from coordinate 45,702,540 downwards.
GTTAAATTTGTTTGATAACAAAACCGAATATAAATAAATAATAATAATAATTACCTTATTAAAGTGGGACTCTAGGCTGATGATATCAGCATAGGAAACTTTCCCACTTCCTTTCCAGTTCCTACATCTCACTTTGGTCATGTTTTTCCTGATCTTCTTACCCACCAAACTGCCAATGTCTGGGATTGCCTCCATAATCCATATCTGCAACGCATAGGAGAATCCATCAAGCACGTAACTGTTCTTCAGATGCACATCTGTCCTTGCCTTGATTACTGATTCAACCAACACATCATACGCGTAAAGACCCCAAGGAAACATCCTCATTTTCTCAAAATCCATCACCAGACGGATGTACTCGTGAGGGATATACACTCTTGAATCCCTAGCTACGAGGAATCCGTGTATAATACACAGATACACTAGCCGAATCCTGTCCACATACGACCACTGCTTACATTCTTTAAGGTGCTTCGTCCTTACAGCGAGTAAGTTCACCTTTCGATTTTTCCTCAGCACCTGAGCCCAGAACCCCTTATCATCCTTCCAATCGTTGAAGTCTATGTCGGGTTCGTCTTTGAACTTCAATCCTGTGACAGCATGAAATTCTTGCGCTGAAAACCGAAGAGGCCTCTTCGCAAATAGAAACCACAACTCGTGAAGCTTGGAAACCTTGAGCTGCTTGCATATGAAACTGTGAATGATCTTCCCAGAATAAATGAGCTGGTTGTCTATGATTGCCAGAAGAGGACCCAAGACAGGGTCTTTCAAAACTTCCTCATACTCATCCTGGAGAGCAGCCTTGACGTCGTCCAGAAGTGAACGTCTACACGTGTTGTTAATCTTATCAATCTGAGGCTCAGCTCCTTCTTCAAGTATGCGTTTTGGAAACTGGAATGCCATTCCTATAAAACAAAAAAGCAGAAAATTCAACTCGCAAATTTGTACACAGAAGAATCACAAATGTATATACTATGATCCATTCAGTTTCAATAACAAAACTGATCCCAAAAATATTGCATAATCATTCTCTTAAAAATTCAATGAAAATTCAAACAATAACCTTGAATCAATTAGAGTTAATCAAATAGAGTTTCTACTCCATACAATCTTTTACTAATACATGCACAACAACAGAATTAAAAAAAAAATTGAAAATCGAAAGCCAAAAGGGGATCTCGAAACCTTACCTTCAATTTTGGGGAAAGAGGAACCGAGATACACTTACTTGTTCTTAATCAGCGAGGAAGGAATGCTTCGTCCGCCGTTAAACAACTTCAATCCCTTCCTAGTACATGCAAATAAACAAATTAAGATGAGAAAAAAAAACACAAAGGGGATTTCGAAACCCTAACCTCTACGATTTTGGTATTCGAGATGAAGAAATAGCAAGAGAATAACAGTGTGAAGCTAATCGACCTTTATCAAAGACAAGAAGCTTCTCTCGAGCTTGAACAACTCCAATTGAACCCAGCGGAGATTACAAAGTGATTCTACTCGGTGGTGATTGAACGGTAGAAGAAAGTAGGCCGACGAAGGAGAAATGTGACGATGAGTTCAAGCTCTCCGACGAACTAGGACGGCCGGAGAAGAAGGTGAAACCTAATCGTCTCTTCGGTGGAGAGAAACGAGAGTCGAAGTCGACGACTTCTTTTTTACTTTCTGTTTTGTTTTTTAACTTCTTAGATAATAAAGGTAAAAACAATTTAAGTAAACTATATTAATTTACTTAAAATCATTAGAAAGGACAAAAGGGGATTTGCATTATTGTTTATACTATAGGGACAAGGATTTTGGTTCTAATTCTAAGGGGACAAAGTCTTAGTTTTTCAGTTCCAAATTTCCAAATTTCCCTAAATTAAATCACAAAACCTAAATAGGAATTGGTTGTGTATACCTAATAGCTACCAAATAAAACCTCACTAAGTTCACTCTACTCTTTTAACATGATCAGAAAAATGTCAACTTCACATTTGGTAAAGTCTCTTGGGATTTTGAGCAGTTCCTTAAAGATTTCTGTTCTTTGAATTGATGATCCGAACTTAGAGTCAGTTTCTTGAGGATAGCTGAATTCTTAAGGAAGTAACTTAACAACTTCATGTCTATATCGTGTCCCTTAAATGACAATTTTCTATCAACAAACTCGAGAGAAGATAGAAAACACTTGGGAACATATTGATTCTCCTCCACGGATGGTGGCTCCGAATAATCGTTATAACCGATTTGTTACTGAGGGAAAAATAAGAAGATGAGAAAAACATCGAAATGATGAGAAAATATCATTGAGTTTAACAGATTCAATCACCAAGATGAGGTATCTTAGATTAGGGAAACTCCTAAAAAATGTTTTCAACCATATCAAACTGGTCGCGTGGAGAGAAATTCACAGGCAAGACATGTATTCAAATTGAGGCAGCGGTTCTGTCTCCAAGTATACACAAATGATCTGGAACAAAGAATTACAACAATGTGGTTAGAGACTTTCACAATAAAATTTTATGCTTGTCCAAAAACCTGCGTTGAACTATATATATGTATACCTCGAACTTACTTTGAGATATTGCCATATCCCCGACCCTCGAAATCCCGGTAAGAAAATCACGAAAGCTACTTCTCGATGAAAACAATGTTTTGACATCAGATCCAACTAAACCATAGTTGAGAGAAATATATAACTTTGCATTGGACTCCAAATTGCTTACTATAAAGGTTCTAGATTCATGATCATGGATGCTCAAACAGCTTTGTAGAGGAGCATCGAGAACAATTCCAGAACAGTACGTCAAAACACTCTAGGAGTTCTTCTTTCCATGTTGAGACTCTTCAGTGACTGAGAGTGCACCCGATGGACTTGTGTATCAATATTAGATTAGATTTTGATTCGCACAACCGTGCAGGTAATTATTTTGATTTTTATACACATAATTATTTGTGTACATGATTAATTGTAATATTACCATATTACTGATTTTTCAATAAAATATTTTAAAACACAACAATTTTATAGTTCAAATAGAATAATGTAATTTATTTATTTTAAATTTTCAGCGATAGCATATTTTAAAATTGTGTACAAAATTTTAAATTGAAAATATTATTAGTTAAGGATCAAAATTTAATCGAAAAGTATTATGCAAAATTAATATGAAAAATTTAATAAAAATTGTGCATTAGTTTAGTTAAAATTACAAAATTAATTAGATATTTTAAAAGTTTGTTTTTGTTAAAAGGAAATACACGTTTAATTTTTAAATAAACTCGAAATTAACTAAATATTTTCTAAAAAGACTAAGTGAAAAATGAAATATATATTTATTTTAAATAATTACAAAATTCATTAAATATTTAATGAAAAAAATGAAATATATATTTATATTGTAAATAAAAAGATATGAAAATTTTATTCTGATACAATTTTGTAGAAAATTTAGGAATATCTATTTGATTTGTTTATTTTAGAATAATTCAAATAATTCATATATTTATACAAAATATAATTAAAACAACTCTTGAAAGGGTGGTCCAAATAAGAAAATTACACATTGAGTAAGTCATGACTTCTATTTTAATAGTATAGATGCGACAATCTTTAAACTTTCACAAGATGAGATAAGTTTCTTCAAACAAGGTAAGACAAAACAAACACCATAACTGAAAATACAAGGAAAAAAACGATGCTCCTCATTCTTTGCTAATACATCAGCTAGAATGTTCCTCTCACGAGGTAACCATGAAAAAGTAACAAAGTCGAAAGCTGAAACAAAAGAGAAGATATCAGCATTCACAACATAAAGTTCCGTTGAGGGAGCTTATAAGTTCACAGCCTTTATGAGCTGAGCTGAGCTCAAAGGCCACCTTCTTCAGACCCTGATTTGCACATGTTCGGACTGCCTCTCGGAGTGCCAGTCCTTCCGCCGCTAAGGGAGAGGTGACGCACTTCGCTGACATTTTAAAGAATTGGGTGTCAGAGTTCTCAAGGATTACCCATCCCAGGCCTGCGTCGTGTGTAGAAGTAGACCACGCAGCGTCGGATCTAACTACCACTGCATCGGAGGGAGTTAAAGTTGGCAGATTTGGGAGTCTTAAACCACTTGGGGGATCTTTTTTCTGCTCCGAATTCCATTCTCTCGCTAACACTATTGCTGAAGATAGGACGTCCTCTGGCTCAGGTGAGTGTCCTTCAAAGATGAACTTGTTCCTGGATTTCCATAATGACCACAGTATCCAAGGGACCAATGAGCCAGTAGTTACTCCCGCAGGGGGTAGACACTTAAGGCCACATAGAAAATCTTAGCTAGACAATAAATCTATTATTCCGCTAGTATCCAAATTGGTAGTAAAGGGAGCAAGAAGCCATACAGGCTGAGCATGCCAACAGTGGAATAGGAGATGAGTAATAGATTCTAAACAGCCGCATCGCTTACAAAGGGGATCAATTGGCACATATCTTTCCAGGAGCCTTTCTGATATACCATGGATTTGACCAACTTTCACCCATGGTATATTGGTGTTTTACTATATAATTATTATGTTTTCTAGCCTATTAGGTATGTTTTCAGGTTCAGGAGTGTTTTGGAGTAAAGTGATGATTTTGGAGCCTTTTAGAGTACAAAAGAGATTTCATCCGAGCTGACCATCAAACCAGACCAGAGGTCGACATTCAGAGACAATAATCAATCGATGCACATCCTGTGTTGTCGATCGATACAGAAGAGAAAGATCCAAAAAATGAAGATTATAATCGATTGATGCACATCCTGTGCCATCGATCGATATCGAGACGCGAAAAGCCTGATGTGGTTCCAGCCGACTTATAGCCCAAGACTTCACCAAATTACAAGATTAGCCCTGAAGAGTTTTTAACCTAATAGATAAATACTTGCCTAGGTGTTAGGAGGCAAGAGAGATTTTTGTATTCTTGTTTTCACAGCAAAGTTTAGAGAGATTTAGAGAGTTGGAGAGAAGATCCAGAGAGATTTGTGATTGGAACTCCATTACGTCTATTATCTATACTATGCAGTTTTCTTACCTTGTTTGTGTTATGAATTACTTAGTCATGTCTGAGTAGTTCCATTGTTAGATTTAGGGTTTAAATAGGCTAAAGGGATTAGCCCTAACTATAGATTGCTAAGTTGTGGTATTCATCAATAGGTTATTCTTAATGCTTGTTCTAGAATTGCTAACTTGAATATTGAATCCTAGGAATTTGTGTGTTTGGGCATTCTTGACTAATACTGCCCTGACCTTTCTATTGAGCTAAGATTGCTAGAGTAAGGTGATTTTCTGATCTAGGAAGATTAGTGAGCATAATTCAACCCGTGCGTAAAGCTTAACTGGAAGCTCGTCGATCGATATCCCTACTAGACAATCGATCAAAAGCGTGAAAGGTGCATCGGTCGATATCTCTCTAATATCATCGATCGACACTGCTGGTGATCGAACATTCTTGTTTTGGTCATTAGAACTAGTTAATAGTCTTGTTCAAAAATTGCGAGCGCTGATTGACTTGTTGTTATTTAAAGTAGTTGAGCTTTAATATATCATGCATGCAACTGTTAGGCATCTATAGGATTATAATCTCTGAATAACTGAATAGAAACCCTAAGTCTAGCGTTTTCCAAATAAAGTTTCAACCCAATCATCTTCTTAGTCGAGCAACTACCTTGCTCACATAGGATATTTACATTGCTTTAAACCATAAAAACCACAATTCACCTAGAATTGATTCCCTGATAGTTGGGGTCAAAATCGGTCACGACGGAATCAATGCATGAAAGTCCCCCGAAAGTATTTCTCTGGAACAAAGAGTCTCGTATAAATCGAAAAGAGGTCATACGACAAGTTCTCGAAATAGAATATCCAATCTCTCCGACAAATAACTCTCGGGAAACAAACGGCAAAACGAAAGGAGGTCGAAGCTTGGTCTTACCAGGTCAACTTGCCATAGGGCAAGCTCAGTCTTCCCAGCTCACCCTAGGAAAAGCTCACTTTGTTCTCCTTTGAGTCTAGATCAAAATGGCTTTCGTTTGGTCTCAATCGGAGTTTTCGTTGAGATTTTATGAAGAGAACAAAGTCACTGTCCTGGCCACCTCGTGGGTGTACTCGCCCGGCGAGTACAACCATCACGCGGGTCACCTCGCCCTCTGTAATGGCCATCTCGACCTAGGGAAAGCTCATCTTTTTTTTCCTTTGAGTCTAGATCAAAATGGCTTTAGTTTTGTCTCAATCGGAGTTTTCGTTGAGATTTTACGAAGAGAACAAAGTCACTGTCCCGGCCACCTCGTGGGTGTACTCGCCCGGCGAGTACAACCATCACGCGGGTGATCTCGCCCTCTGTAATAGCCACCTCGCCCTAGGGAAAGCTAACCTTTGTTATTCATTGAGTCTAGATCAAAATAGCTTTCGTTTCGTCTCAATCGGAGTTTCCGTTGAGATTTTACGAAGAGAACAAAGTCACTGTCCCGGCCATCTCGTGGGTGTACTCGCCTGGCGAGTACAACCATCACGCGGGCGACATCTCCCTCTGTAATGGCCAGCTCGCCCTAGGGAAAGCTCACCTTTGTTCTCCTTTGAGTCTAGATCAAAATGGCTTTCGTTTCGTCTCAATCGGAGTTTCCGTTGAGATTTTACGAAGAGAACAAAGTCACTGTCCCTGCCACCTCGTGGGTGTACTCGCCCGGCGAGTACAACCATCACGCGGGTGACCTCGTCCTCTGTAATGGCCACCTCGCCCTAGGGAAAGCTCACCTTTGTTCTCCTTTGAGTCTAGATCAAAATGGCTTTTGTTTCGTCTCAATCGGAGTTTCCGTTGAGATTTTACGAAGAGAACAAAGTCACAGTCTCGGCCACCTCGTGGGCTTACTCGCCCGGCGAGCTCAACCCCGGCATGGGTGCTCGCCCGGTGAGTATGACCGTCACGCGGGTCAGCTCGCCGGCGAGCTCAACCCCAGAAGGGGTGTACTCGACCGGCGAGCTCGACCGGCACGCTGGTCAGCTCGCCGGCGAGCTCAACCCCGGCGCGGGTGTGCTCGCCCGGCGAGCTCGACCAGCACGCGGGTCAGCTCGCCGGTGAGCTCAACCCCAGCATGGGTGTGCTCGCCGGGCGATCTCGAACAGCACGCGGGTCAGCTCGCCGGCGAGCTCAACCCCAGCGTGGGTGTGCTCGCCGGGTGAGCTCGACCAGCACGCGGGTCAGCTCGCCGGCGAGCTCAACTCCAGCATGGGTATGCTCGCCAGGCGAGCTCGACCAGCACGCGGGTCAGCTCGCCGGCGAGCTCAACCCCAGTATGGGTGTGCTCGTCGGGCGAGCTCGACTAGCACGCAGGTCAGTTCGCCGGCGAGCTCAACCCCAGCATGGGTGTGCTCGCCGGGCGAGCTCGACCAGCACGCGGGTCAGCTCGCCAGCGAGCTCAACCCCAGCGTGGGTGTGCTCGCCGGGTGAGCTCGACCAGCACGCGGGTCAGCTTGCCGGCGAGCTCAACCCCAGCGTGGGTGTGCTCGCCAGGCGAGCTCGACCAGAACGCGGGTCAGCTCGCCGGCGAGCTCAACCCCATTATGGGTGTGCTCGCCGGGCGAGCTCGACCAGCACGTGGGTCAGCTCGCCGGCGAGCTCAACCCCAGCATGGGTGTGCTCGCCGGGCGAGCTCGACCAGCACGTGGGTCAGCTCGCCGGCGAGCTTAACCCCAGCGTGGGTGTACTCGCCCGGCGAGCTCGACCAGCACGCAGGTCGGCTTGACTGACGAGCTGACCTGATCCCGTCCTGTCCGACTTACTTCAACTCCTGTATCTTCCGTATAGCTGTGGCGTCCGACCTTCGGGACGACATACTTCTCGCTTCGTTTCTATTAAAGTTATTCTCGAAGTTTTACAACTAAAACCGAGAAAATCGTATAAACGCCCAGAGGCCTAAAGACGGCCCGCAAGGATCCAAACTTGTCTAGAGGCCCACCTACGATCTCAGAGGGGATCCAAGTCCATATGAATTATGACGGTTTATCCTAACTCTCGGAAGTAGGATAAATGTTAAGTTTCCGAAGATAAATATCAAGATTCGAGGATAATTACGAAGATCGACGGAAAATGGAATATTCCCAAAAAGAGATAAACTTGGCCCGAAGGCAAAGGAATAAACGGGCCACCGACCTAAAGCAACTATATAAGGAGAGCTGGAGCAGAAGAAAAAGGATCCAAGATTTGAGACCTAGAGAACTCCCGTTAGCATAGAGAACTTAGAATTTAGGCGGTTAGACTAGCAAGACAGGACCTAGAAGGTCTGGCTGCCTCTTGTTCTAGTTTTATCTTATCAGCAGACCTCTGTTCCTCTCGGAAGGATCTAACAATTCTTTAACTTCAGAGCTCTGCACATAGAAACCCTAGGCATAATCTTCGACATGCCTGTTTCTATGACCAACGCTCGTACTAGACGAACTCGTCCAGGCAGTTCGATCTCTTGTTCAATTCATTCTAGCTGAACTACGTCCGACTTGATCCGCGAAAGGGGTACGTAGGCAGCCTTTCTTAAGGTCCAGTCCCAACTCTTAACAAACCCTTTTCCGTATTTATTTGGTCACTTGTCGTTGGCTGTCGCAGAGAATTCGGACCTAAAGGAAAGTAGGGTTTTCCTTGTTTTCATCCATATTTTATTCATTAAAATTGACGGTGTGAATTTCGGTTCCCACATTGATTAGATTTAATTGGTTCCCTAACTCTTTGGATTCGATCCCTAAGTATTATAACTGAACCTCTTATTTAAGAGAGTAATTCACTCCTTAGGGTAATTTGAGTGAGATCAAATTTGGCGCCGTTGCTGGGGAGCTTTGATCGCCATTAGATTTAATTTGATTGATTCTAGGTTTCTTTGTCTTTACCACCTTTCTGATATAAAAAATTTCTTGTCTTTTCAGGTGCATGTCCAGTAGTACCAGAAGCAACAAGGACAAACAACTGCTATTGTCAGAAGATCCTGCTCACTTGGAACGCTCAATCCGCAAAGACTTATGTTCTACATCGATCGACACAACAACTTTTGCATCGACCAATTCTCGCATCCGGCAGTCTACCGACACTCAACCGTCGACCGAATCGCATCGCTCTACATCGATCGACACTACACCTTTTTCATCGATCGATACTCAGTCGCGAAGCATGGTTGCGATTGTTATTCTCAGACATGATGAGAATGGAAACCTGTATGACCAGGATGATCATCTGCGTAATGAAACAGGTCAGAAACTAGATGCACAGGGGAATATAATCCTTGAGCCCGATACTAATGCTACAGGAGCTGTTCGCCCTGTAATGAGGCTGCTCGAACAAGATCATTGGCTGATTACAACCGTCCAGACGAGTACTACGCCAACAGATCAGCCATTCGCCGTCCAGAGATTCAGAAGCCAAATTTCGAGCTGGAGCCACAGTACTACACACTCGTGTCGCAGATACCCTACTCTGGGTTAACACAAGAGCATCCTATGGACCATCTTGAGAGGTTCAAGGATCTTATTGCTGTTATCTGCATGGATGGAGTCCATGAGGATTACCTACTATGCAAGCTCTTCAAAAACTCTCTGATTGGAGAAGCTTCGCATTGGCTTAAGAAGCTACCCACAGGATCTCTTGTGGGAACCGAAATTCACACCATCGATTTTAATAGATAAAAACGGAGGAAAACCAAGTAAACCTGATTTTTCCTAAAGATCCGAATTCTCTGCGTAATCACTTTAAAACGATAAATAGATAGAAAGCAAGATGAAAATAAATGGTCGCTCAGAGGCGTTTTATTAATCGAATAGTATGAGAACAAGATTTCTCCGAGAGGAGTAGAGATATATTAACTATCAGGACAAAGAACAGGTTGCGGCCAAAACGTCCTAAGCCTTGCCGTGCTAGTCTAACCACCTAAGTCATATGTTCTCTAAGCTAGCACGAGTTCTCTAAGTCTAAAATCTTGGATCCTATTTCTTCTCCTCCAGCTCTCCTTATATAGTTGCTCTAAGTCGATGGCCCGTTTCTTCCTTTGCTTTCAGGCCCAAGTTCATACTTTTTGGAATATTCCATTTTTCGTCGACCTTCGTAATTATCCTCGAGTCTTGACATTTATCTTTGGAAACTTAGTATTTATCATATTCCCCAAGTTAGGATAAACCGTCATAATTCCTATGGGCTTGGATCTCTTCTGAGATGGTAGGTGGGCCTCTAGACAAGTTTGGATCCTTGCGGATCGTTTTTAGGCCTTTGGGCGTTTATACGATTTTCTCGGTTTTAGTCGTAAACTTCGAGAATAACTTTAATCGAGACAAAACGAGAGGTTCATGGTCCCGAAGGTCGGATGATACAGCTATACGGAAGATACTGGAGTCGAAACAAATCGGACAGGCCGAGACTAGGTCACTTTGGTGGCTTTGAATCTCTGCCCTTCTTAGGGCTTTTTATAAGATGCTTGGCTCAATCTATAAAACCTTTTCGGCTATTGTAAATTAAGTGAACTTCGATTTTTGAAGTTAGAGGGCAAGGAAACGAGTTGTCGTCTCATTCCTCATCCGCTGATGATCGTCGTATATGTTGTTTGTTGAGTGCACGTTGATTTCTCGTTTTATGCAGAGATTCGTGAAAACGTACAGACCTAAATGAAGAGGCAGGTTTTGGGATCTCATATCAGGGCTCTGATATTATGCTTTTGAGATGTCAAGATCCGGTAAGACTGGGTTTAGGGCAAGACCTAGGTTTACTCTCGGACTGAGGCTATGCGATGACAAGTCGGCTTTCGTTTTGCCTGTTTGCGATTTCTACCTGATTCGTACCGATATAAAGTCCACGAAGTGTTATCGGCTTATATGACTTGTCTAGGCACAAATCGAGCTACTTCCAAAGGCCGTTTGGAGGTGCTAACCAAAATTTCGGATTTTCTTGTATAGCGCGCTATGGTATCCTTGTCGGATGTAAGAGAGCCTATCCTTTCGAGGGCGGCTAGTGTCTGTTTAGGACGTTTAGGTTCGTTTGTTGTGATCAGCAACAAAGAAATGATGCCATTTTAAAGGCATTTTACCATTAGAGGGGTATTAGGTTGTTTTTTTTAGGAACGAGAATGTCGTTTCCATAGATGGGAAAAATCGTTACTTCAAGCGTGTTGCGACGTCTCGCGGTGCCTAAAGTTGATTTGGTTTTTTTGTGCCGCGTTACGTTTGCGGGCTTTGTCTGGGCGAGTTCTAGACTGCTAATTTTGGCGGGATTTGGCGGTCGTGAGACCGCGTTTTTCCGTAAAAAGTTTCGAAAATGTCGAATTTTGTTTTTGAAAATTTTATGGGAGTATGAGAGTATACGTACCCACTCCCCCCCCCCCCCCCCCCCCCCCCCCCCCCCCCCCCCCCCCCTTCTTAAGAAGAGGGGATAGCTGAACTCGCTTAGCAAGCTGCCTACGTACCCTTTTTCCGGGGATCAAGCCATTTCGTAGTTCTTTGAGCCCACGTTGCGATTAGTGGTAGTATTTCTTAAGATGCACCGCGTTCCAGGTTCTTTGGATCTTGACGTTCTGCATGTTCGCGATTTGGTAAGATCCTGATCGGACTACCTTTATGATCTTGTATGGACCTTCCCAGTTTCCTGTCAGTTTTCCTGCGTTACGTTCGGTAGTGTTTTGGAAGACTTTGTGCAGAACCAGATTGCCTTCTTTGAACCTCCGGTGGCGAACGTTTGAGTTGTAGTATTTTGCGGCAGCGTGCTGGTAATTTTGGATTCGTATGAGCGCTTGATCTCGTTGCTTGTTAATGAGATCGAGTTCATCCAGCAGCATCGTATTGTTGAGTCTTCTCGTTCGGGAAGGAATCTTCTTCGTACTCCGGGAAATTCTACTTCCGGTGGGATCATGCATTCCGTCCCATAAACGAGGGCGAAGGGAGTTTCTCCCGTGGCCCTTCTTGGGGTCGTGCGATGTGACCAAAGGACTCCTTCGAGTTCTTCTGCCCATCGCCCCTTTTTGGCTTCTAAGCGCTTTTTTAACACGTCGAGGACAGTTTTGTTGATGGTCTCTGCTTGGCCGTTACACTGTGGGTATCTAGGCGTTGATTTGGTTAGCCGTATTTTCCACTTCTCGTAGAAAGCTTCAAATCGGGTAGAGATGAACTGAGACCCGTTGTTCGTTACAATTTCGTATGGGACTCCATGTCTGGTGATGATGTTTTTCCAGACGAAGTTCTTGACTTGCACGTCTTTGATACTTGCGTAGGATTCCGCCTCTACCCACTTTGAAAAGAAATCCGTGAGGACCAAGAGGAAACGTTTCTGCTTCGAGTTGTGTAAAGGTCCGACGATATCCATGGACCATCGCATAAAGGGATACTGAGATGAGATGGATGAGAGGACCTCCGCTGGTTGATGGATGGTGGGCGCATGCCTTTGGCATTTCTCGCATTTTTGTGCGAATTTCTCGCAGTCTTTGATCATAGTTGGCCAGTAATAACCGTGGCGTTTTATTTTGACTGCGAGTGACCTTCCACCAGAGTGATTTCCGCACGATCCGGAGTGGACTTCCCCCATCACCTTCCGTGATGAGAGGACCGGAAAATCTCCGCTTGTAAATTTCTCCCTCTACCGTCACGTATCGTGCAGCTTGGGTCTTGATCTTGCGTGCCGCCCATTTTTCTGCAGGCAGAGTTCCGTTGAGTATGTAGGCTCGGATCGGCTCCAGCCACGGACTGTTGCAACCATATTCTGAATGATCCACATTTTCTCCTGCTGGATCTTCAGTTTCTTCTGCATCTTCGACTTGTTCCCTAATCAGATTAGCAATTACTGGCGGTCCGATGCGTGGGTGCTCAATAAACTCGACGGGAATCCCACGTTTTAGTCCCGGGTCCGAGCTTGATCTGAGGGCAGCCAAAGCATCCGCCTGGGTGTTTTCTGAACGGGGAATTCTAGTCAAGGCGAAGTGATCAAAATCTTGGGCCAGGTCCTGGACGAGTTTCAGATATGCGTCCATTCTTTCGTCCCTTGTTTCGTATTCTCCGCTGAACTGATTCGCGACTAACTGGGAATCGCAGTAAGCGTGGATGTTGCGAATCTTTAGTCCTTGAGCTAGTCGTAATCCTGCGATGAGTGCCTTGTATTCGGCCTCATTGTTCGATGCATGGAATTCTAAACGTAACGATTGTTCCAGAATCTCCCCGGTAGATGACGCAAGCCGAATTCAGATTCCGGATCGTTGTTTAGATGATGACCCATCGATGTGAAGGATCCAGGTCGATTCTGGTTCTGTGTTTGTTATATCCCTCGTGGGCAGCTCTACCAGGAAATCCGTTAGTACCTGAGATTTTGCGCACGTCCTTGGGCGGTATTCGACGTCGTATTCGCTCAGTTCAATTGCCCATTTTGCGAGCCGTCACGACTGACTCGGACTGTGCAGGATTGTGCATAGTGGAAAGGTGGTGAGGATTATTATGGTATGAGATTGGAAATATGGTCTGAGTTTTCTCGCCGAAGTTACAACAGCGAGCGCTAGTTTTTCCATTAAGGGGTACCGCGTCTCAGCTTCCAGCAACGTCTTACTTATGTAAAAGATTGGTTTTTGTTCGCCGCGTTCTTCTCTGATCAGAACGCTGCTGTCGCGGAGACTGCAATGTACAGGAATAAAGGTTCTCCTTCCACTGGTTTCGCGAGAACAGGAGGGGTGGCTAGGTAATGCTTTAGCTGTTGGAAAGCCCTTTCGCATTCTCCCGACCATTCGAATTTCCTGTTCCCCTTCAGCGTGTCCTAGAAAGGCAGGCACTTGTCCGTTGAGCATGAGATGAAACGGTTCAATGTTGCGACTCTTCCGGTCAGCCTTTGGACTTCCCGCTTAGTCTTTGGTGAGACCATCTCTATTAGCGCTTTTATCTGTTTAGGATTGGCCTCGATTCCACGACAAGTGACAAGGTACCCGAGGAACTCTCCTGATGCCACGGCAAATCTGCATTTCGCTGGGTTCAGTTTCATGTTATGTAGGTTCAGTCTCGCGAAGCACTCTTCCAAGTGGGATACGTGGTCGTTTTCATCGAGGGACTTTAGGAGCATGTCATCGATGTATACTTCCATAGTTTTTCCGAGCTGCTCGGAGAACATTCGATTGACAAAACGTTGGTAAGTAGCGCCCGCATTCTTGAGGCCGAAAGACATTACTTTGTAGCAATACGTTCCACGGTCTGTGATGAATGCGTTTTTCTCGCAATCGTCGGGATTCATCATGATCTGATTGTATCCGGAGAAGGCATCCATAAATGACAAGAGCTTGTTCCCTGCCATTGCCTCGACCAATCGGTCGATATGCGGGAGCGGGAAGCAGTCTTTTGGACAGGCCTTGTTGAGATCGGTGAAATCGACGTACACTTGCCATTTACCGTTTTTCTTTTTGACCACAACCGGATTGGCTCGCCAATCCGGGTATCTGACTTCCGCTATTGAACCTACTTTTAGAAGTTTTTCGACTTCCTCGTTTACGGCTGTGGCACACTCTGCTCCTAGTTTCCGTCTTTTTTGTTTGACGGGCTTGTAGGTTGGGTCAATATTAAATTCATGGCACGTTATGCCGATATCGATCCCTGGCATATCTTCCGCGGTCCAAGCGAACATATTGAGGTTCTTTTTAAGACAAGCTATGAGCTCTGTTTTTAGTGGTTCGCGGAGGTTAGCCTCAATCACGATGCATCGTTCTGGGAAAGATTCGTCGAGACAGACCGAAGTCATCGTTCTCGGTCAAGCTCGCTAACGAGTTGACCCGCGCTCGCCGGGCGAGCTCACCCTTGTCATGGGCGAGCTGGCCGGCGAGCTGGCCTGCGCTCGCCGGGCGAGCTCTCCCTTGTCTCGGTCGAGCTCGCCGGCGAGTTGACCCGCGCTCGCCGGCGAGTTGGCCCATGGTCGCCGGGCGAGCTCACCCTTGCTATGGTCGAGCTCGCCCGCGAGCTGACCCGTACTTGCAGGGCGAGCTATCCCGTGCTCGCCGAGCGAGCTGACCCGTGCATTGGTCATGCTCGTCGGCAAGTAGACCCGTGCTCGTCGGGTGATCCGTTTCGGTTATTCGTTTTCTTGGTTTTTTGAAGTTTTGACCGAGATTTGGTTTTTCCGAGGATGTTCGGGTATCTATTCCGTCGTGACCGATTTTGACCCCAACACTAATGACACTATGTCACAAACCAGGGATCCCTTCTCAACATCAACATCTCAAACATCACAAAGCTTAATGCTTCAAATTACCTTATGTGGAGCAGACAGGTTCATGCTCTATTTGATGGGTATGATATGTCTTCCTTTCTTGATGGCTCCAAGACAATCCCACCAGAAGTCATCACGATCGATGGCAAAGATGAACCAAACCCGGAGTTCACATTTCACAAGTGTCAGGAAAAGCTGATTTACAGTGCTCTTCTTGGAGAAATAACACAATCCATCCAGCCGTTGCTCTCCAAAGACAACACCTCTGCTGAGATCTGGACCACTCTTGCCAAAACCTATGCCAAACCAAGCCGTGGGCATATCAAGCAACTCAACAATCAACTCAAAAACTGGAAGAAAGGAACCAAGACAATATCGGAGTACCTTCAAGGCATCTCCACTCGGGTGGATCAACTGGCTCTACTCGGGAAGGTCCTTGATCTCAAAGATCAGATTCAGTTAGCGCTTGAAGGCTTACCTGAGGAATACAAGCAGATTGCTGACCAAATTGAAAGCCGTGACTCTCCTCCAACCTTCAATGAACTTCATGAAAAACTGCTGAATCATGAAGCACGCCTCCTCTCTGTCCAGCGTACTGAACCCTTTCCGATCACTGCAAACGTGGCTACCAACAACTACCGCCCCTCACAGAAGCACAACAACAACCGCAATCAACAGTGGCAAAACTACAACCCCTCCAGTCAATCAGCTCCAAGAGCTCCACGTCCCTATCTTGGTAGGTGCCAGATCTGCGGAATACAAGGCCATAGTGCTCGTCGCTGTCATCAGTTGGGACGGCAACCTGGTCTCTTACCTACTCCAAAAGCTTGGCAACCACGTGCCAACTTTGTTGCTCAATCACCAAACCCATGGCTGCTTGACTCTGGAGCGACGCACCACATTGCATCGGACCTCGCCAATCTTTCTTTGCATCAGCCTTACACCGGTGCTGAAGAAGTTGTTGTTGGTAATGGTGCAGCACTTCCCATAACGCAGACTGGTTCAGCTCTTTTACACTCTTTTACTCATCCTTAGAACCTAAATAATGTTTTTATGTCCCTGCTATACATAAGAACCTTATATCAGTTTACAAGTTGTGCAATGCTAACCAAGTCTCGGTGCAATTTTATCCTAATTGTTTTCAGGTGAAGGATCTCAAAAAGGAGGTCCCGTTACTCCAAGGCGATACCAAGAATGACCTATATGAGTGGCCAACCTCAATGCCTATCACCTCTACCTATCTCACCTCCACAAATAACCTCAAAACCAGCATCTCTGATTGGCATTCAAGACTAGGCCACCCATCGTTTCCTATTCTAAAATCTATTCTCTCAAAATTTCTTTACCTTATTTCAATACCATGTCGCAATCTCTATCTTGCAGTGATTGCTCTATTAATAAAGCTCACAAGCTATCTTTTTTTCAGAAAGCTCAATTTCTTCATCTCGTCCTCTTCAATACTTATTTTCTGATGTCTGGACCTCCCCTATCTTATCTATTGACAACTATAAATACTACCTTATCATAGTTGATCATTACTCTCGATACAGTTGGCTATTCCCTCTCAAACTCAAATCTCAAGTTAAACAGACCTTCATTCAATTCACAGCCCTTGCAGAAAATAAATTCCAAGAAAAAGTGGGTACCTTATTCTCTGATAACGGGGGTGAATTTATAGCCCTTCGTGACTTCCTAGCTTCAAAAGGTATCAGCCACTTAACCTCTCCTCCCCACACTCCAGAGCACAATGGTCTGGCTGAAAGGCGTCACAGACACATTGTTGAGACTGGCCTTACCCTTCTTACCAAGTCTAAGCTTCCTCTTCAGTACTGGACTTATGCTCTCTCCACTACAATATACCTCATCAGTAGAATGCCAACTCCCAATCTCTCCAACAACTCACCGTACCCACTTCTCTTCAACGAACCCCCCAAGTATGCCAAGCTAAAAAATTTTGGCTGCCTCTGGTATCCCTGGCTTCGGCCTTACACATCCCACAAGCTTGAACCGTGTTCCCTACCCTGTATCTTTCTCGGTTACTCCAACACACAAAGCGCCTATCTTTGTATGGATCTCTCTTTCCACCGTGTGTATGTTTCACGCCATGTGAAATTTGATGAATCGGTGTTTCCCTATCCGCAATCTCTCAAGCCAAACACCTCAGATACCTCCAATTTCTCCAAACCCAACAACCAAAATCCCACACACATACCTTTTAGCCCAAACCCGGTCACTCAAGCTCATTCGCCGGCACCCTCAGGAGAAGCGGCACCTCTGGGAATGGATTCATCACCTGGAACATCATCGGCGGCTCCCTCAACTAATGAGTTGTCTCATTTTGAGCAAAACTCTTCTGATGGAGACTCTCCTGCTCGCCACAAAGAAGAGAGCAATGACTCGTCAAACGATGTCGTTCTACAATAAGACTCAAGTGGATCACCAGCTTTGGGCCCAAATCTCTCATCGGCCCAAACAACAAAAAACACTCAGCCCACGACTGAAACTCTGCCCATAATCTCTCCAGCTCCAATTCATTCATCATTGTCGTCTTCTTCACACGATGCCTCTCCTGCTCCGGCTCAGAATCATCACCGATGCAAACACGAGCCAAGAATAAAATTCACAAACCAAATCAGAAGTATGGTCTTGCTGCTCTTCTTTTATCTTGGAAAGAACGAGAACCCACAACCATCCTTCAACCGTTCAAGCACGACAAATGGAGACAGTCCGCCTCAGAAGAGTTCGATGCTCAAATCAGGAACCACACATGGGACTTGGTTCCACCATCACCAAACATGAATTTTATAGACTGCAGGTGGTTATTCTAGCTCAAGTACCTACCAGACGGCACCATCGACAAACGAAAATCCAGATTAGTGGCAAAGGGCTACAAACAACAAGCGGGCATTGACTACTTCGACACATTCAGTCCTGTCATCAAATCTACGACGATCAGAACCGTTTTGAACGTAGCTACTAGCAGAGATTGGTGTCTTCGTCAAATTGACATCAACAACGCATTTCTTCAGGGAACCTTAACCGAATAAGTGTTGTGCGGCAGCCTCTGGGGTTCGTGAATCCTGACAGACCAGACCACATCTGCCGTCTTAACAAGGTTATCTATGGTCTAAAGCAGGCTCCGCGCGCCTGGTATATTGAACTGAAAAGTTTCTTACTTCAACTTGGCTTTAAAAACTCTGTTGCAGACACGGCTCTATTTGTTCTTCATCACAACGACACACTAGTGTATCTTCTGGTCTACGTGGATGACATTATTGTCACTGGAAATAACTCCATGATGGTTGAAAAGATACTATCGACACTAGCAAATCGGTTTGCACTCAAAGACATGGGTGAGCTGTCCTATTTTTTGGGCATTAAGGTCGTTCGGAGTAACAAGGGTCTCCACTTGAGTCAAAGGAAATACATACTCGACTTACTGCAGAAGATGAATATGAGCGATGCCAAGCCAGTTGCAACCCCAATAGCTACAACTCCGAAGCTCACAAAAGCTGGTACGAAACACTCAAACCTAACAGAGTACAGGACACTCATGGGCAGCCTCCAATACCTCTCTTTCACGCAGCCAGACATCGCCTATGCAGTAAATAAACTGTCTCAGTTTATGCACTCTCCTACAGCCGAGCATTGGCAAGCTGCAAAGAGAGTCCTTCGTTACTTAGCAGGCACTCCAACGCATGGTCTCTTTTATAGTAAGAACAATCCCCTCTCTCTGCATGCTTTTTCAGATGCTGACTGGGCAGGTGATTCCGATGATTATGTGTCTACCAATGGATATATTGTCTATCTTGGCAAACATGCTATCTCCTGGTCCGCAAAGAAGCAAAATGGTGTGGCTCGATAATCTACAGAGGCAGAGTATTGGTCTATTGCTAATACAGCAACTGAACTCAATTGGGTTGGCTATTTACTTCAAGAATTGGGCATTCATCAGCACAAACCTCCTACCATCTACTGTGACAATATTGGCACAACTTATCTCTGTGCCAATCCAGTATTTCATTCAAGAATGAAACACCTGGCTCTTGATTATCATTTCATCAGAAATCAAGTTCAAGCAAGTAAGCTTCGAGTTACGCATGTCTCAACAAAGGATCAGTTAGCAGATGGCTTTACCAAACCCCTCAGTCGACAAAGATTCACTCAGTTACGAGACAAGATCGGCGTCTCCAAGGGTCCTTGATCTTGCGGGAAGATATTAACGATATCAAAGATATGATTCCATCGTATCAATTATATTAATTGTAAATATATGATTTACTTGCTCATCACTCATTCTTGTGTATAAATGTATTGTATCTCATAGCAATAAGATTATCACTTTCAATATATATAAAGAACTTTGTGGAACTCAATTCCAAACTAGGAAGTAAAAGCCAAACATGTCTCCATCAAAAGGATAAAATGCTTATCTTAACAGCTTCCTATGTGGAGAGAAGAGAAATTATCTGACATATCTATCATATGAGACATATATATAATACAAAATAAGTTCTTATTAAAATATAATATCAATTTTCACAAAATACATGTTTCTGCTCTTTTTACCGAAATTTTTTATTAATTAAAATCGAGTTTACAAAGTTATTACAAAACTAAATAATACATTTTTTACCTAGGCTGATATTATATGCCCATTTACTTAGAAAGTGACAAAAACTAATAATATCGCCAAGTTAGCAAAGCTGAAGCCAAAAACCAACAAATACCCTTTTGTAATGAACTCCTAAGGAATGTTGACAATGTCTGTCTTTACACACATATCATAACTAGATATTGGTTGTGTGTAGGGGGTAAACTTTATCACTTAACCAACTCCATACATAATAGTTATCAAATAAAACCTCACTAAGTTCACTCTACTCTTTCACCATGATCAAAGGATGACAAGTTCACATTTGGTAGAGGCTTTTGGGATTTTGAGGAGTTTCTTGAAGATTTCATCTTTTGTTGAATGATAATCCGAACGTAGAGTGAGTTTCTTGAGGATTGCTGAATGCTCAAGGAAGTAACGTACAAACTTCATGTCCATACCAAGTTCCCGAAATGAAAATTTGATATCAATAAACTCAAGAGAGGATAGAAAACACTTGGGCACAGATTGATTATCCTCCACGGATGGTGGCTCCGGGTAATTGTTATAAATAATTTGTTCCTGAGGGAAAAAAGAAGAAGATGAAATGATATAGCAGAAAACTCATAGTGATGAAAAAAAATCATTGAGTTTAGCTGATTAATCACCAATATGAGTGATTTTAGATTAGGGCAACTCCTAAGAAATATTTTCAACCATATCAAACTGGTCGCATGGAGAGCAACGCACAAGCGCGACATGTATTCAAATTGAGGCAGAGGTTCTAGCTTCATGTATAGACAAATGAGCTGGAACAAAGAAAGGAAACAATGTGGTCAGAGACTTTCACGTAATTGTACTTGTCCAAGACCTGCGTTGAACTATATGTGTACCTGGAACGTACTTTGAGATATTGTCATATCCCCGATCCTCGAAATACCGCTAAGAAAATCACCTATGCTACTTCTCGATGAAACATTTGTTCTGATATCAGATCCAACTAAACCATAGTTGAGAGAAATATTTAACTTCGCATTGGACTCGAAATTGTTTACTATAAAGCTTTTTGATTCATCATCATCGATGCTCAAAGAGCATAGTAGAGGAGCATCGATAACAATTCCAGAAACACCATTAAACACTTTAAGCGTTCTTCTTTCAATGTTGAGGTTCTTCAGTGACCGAGAATGCACCCGATAGACTTGTGCATCAATATTAGATGAGACAATCTTTAAACTTTCAAGGACAGGACAAGATGAGATAAGTTTCTTCAAAGTGGCCTCACTGGGGTACCAATTTTGTTCTAAATACATTGTCTTCAAACAAGGTAAGACAACAAACACTGCATCATCCAAGAACACCTTGAATAATCTTAAGAATACCAGTGTCTCACAGCTATGCAACCTTAGGCGACTGTGAGTAAAATAACCATATTCAGGCCATTCTAGATCTAGGTGTTGGATCTTACGCCTAATTGCGGCATCAATCCATGACGTGAAATACGAGGTATCATTTACAATGCTTGCATTATCACCAAGAGTTAACTTTAGTTTTTGTATGCATGTAACCATACTAGAATCGAAAAACCTGTCACCAAAACTCACAAAGGCTTTGGTATCTGAGAACTTTCTGGAATTCAATTCCAAACTAGGAAGCCAAAGCCAAACATGCCTCCATCTAGTGGATAAAACGCTTGTTTTAATAGCTTCCTCTGTGGAGAGAAGAGATATTATCTGACATATCAAATGATCAGATAACTGGCTTATCCTATTCCCGTCGTCCTCCGACCTCTGACTTAACTCTTTAGAACAGCAAGCATGTTTCGATTTCCCTCTACTAATCATTTTTTTCTATTGCAGAGTCTAATTCTGCAAAAAAAAAAAGAAAAAAGTGAAAACCCAAGTTTATTTGGAAGCCTGGCCGCCTATGTAACACGGTGACATAGCTTGCGAATTGCGACCAACGTAATCAGTATTATCGAAAACTGAGTTAATAAAAGGGCCTTAGAAAAGCAACATCAGATATCAGATATATATATATCCATAAGTTCTAGGTCAAACACGGAGACATATGGAAACAAACTACAATTAACGATATCAAGAGATGAATATGCTTGAGGCAGAAGAGACGAACCAAAAGTGGGTGGAAGAGAGACGAATCCGTTAGGAATGAACGTCACAACTATTTATAGGCTTTGATTGGCTTCCCTCTTCCACCAGCAAACACCTATAGGACTTTATAAGTTTTTTGTGCTTTTTGCCGGTAAAAACGATTGTTGACTTTGGCAAAAGCTGACTTCCACTGGATTTGATGGATCATTTTCTGATATGGAATGGGAACCAAATAATCTAAAATGAACCTTTGTGTTTTATTTTTTATCTATACTATTAAAACCGATTTTTAATAGGATTCTGCGTTTGATTTTTAGATTTATTTATATTTTCATGCCATTATTTTTTTTTTAATTTTTTTTAATATTTTCGCCAACTATATATTTGGCCAATCAGAAACAAGACAGTTTTAAAACTAGAATTGTCGAGCAAATAATAAATGCACGTAAGGAGAATATCTTTTTGGCTGTTAAACATGGCAACTTATGCTATTTGGCAATCCAAATGACTGGTCCTACCATTAATAATAACACATACTATTGATATATTTATTTATAGTTTACTATGGTAATAATGATGAACTCTCTATCACTTTTTTTTGCAAAGTCATTCTCAATCACTTTACGTATATATAAACTACATTCTCTCCCTTGCATTTTTTTTCTTTCTGAAATGTATATCACTCTATATAAAATTGCATTGAGTTCACGCCAATGCATATGAATGTTATTTTTTAAATGCATGATATGATCAAAATTAAATCATTCCTTCCATCAGTAGAAGTTATTTATCGAAAGCGAAATATTTTCTTATAATAATATCATTTTTACTATATTTTTAGCAACTATCAAACTTTCAAATAAATGTGAGACATGCCAATGCTTATTTAAATAAAAGTATATAAAAGTTTAAATATATACTTATAGATAGAAATTATAGTTTATAATAAACCAAGTTTTGTAAAATATATAAACAACCTAAGTATCTAAACATATTTACAAAATCATGCAACTCATATCCAACATCTACATGGATTCAAACGCCCATCTAGAATCCAACACGATTGACAGCCCTAAAATCACAGAATCAAATTTTTCATTTTTATCAAGATTTCTCCACCTTATCATCCAAATCGAAGTTAAAAAAATCTCTAGACATTCCGTTTTTTTGTTCTTATCCTAAATCAATCAATCCATTGTCATTCTTTTTTTTCACTTATCCATCATCATTCTCAATTTATTTTCTCTCAACTAAAATCGAAATTCTTCCTTAAAGTACAAGATTCATGAGAAATAAGAAGAACACATAGTAGTAATAGTATAACTCGATAGAGTATAACTAAAATACATATATATAACTAGTATAACTAGAACACATATAATTAGTATAACAGATACCACAAACATGTACAATTAGTATAACTGGTACAATTAGAACGTATATACCTAGTACAACTTTACAAATTTGTTCATGTAACTTACAGGCAAAGAATTTATTATGCTAATCACTGTTTGATGATTAATGGTCAGATTATGTGATGTGTGATAAGTTGTCATGTTATCTTTCAGTGCAACGTCCTTGGATCTACTGATGATATTGTGCTTAATATTTGAGATTTGTTGGTATTTCAAATTTGTTGGAAATTTTCCATAATATTTGATTTAGATTTTTATTTTACTAGTTGTATTATTATTACTAGTTATGCTATTTTCAAAAAAAATTACTTTTCATATTTTAGCTCCCTGGGTCAAAGAAGGCAGTTTAGTATTTTGGAGTTTTTTTACATAGATATCAGTCCCTAAATTTTGAAAAAAAAAAAAATTTTACTAAAATTCTTCAAGAAATGTTTTAAACCTCCAAAATCTCAGATCCGGCCCTGGACACGCCAGAAAGAGAGGAGGAGGAAGATAGATATGGTCAAACCATAGGAAGATATTTTGATAAAAGGTAAAAGTGTTTCCATTAATTCACCAACTAAAGGATCTGATTGTTGAAGCGCAACCCCACTGTATAATATAGCATGATACATATTGATAACACCCTTGAAAATACAATATGATATTGAAAATACGAGTACTTTGACATTTTCCCCTATTTTCAATGTTTCTTATTTCTGGTAAATAATTGGTTTATGTTTGGTTCTAGGGAAGGAGAAACAATAAGTGTTGAAGAAGGCAAAATCGGTGCTTCACGGGAACAATGATTAAATTCTAAAACAAAATTAACCCATGTATACTAGCTACATAAATTAAGGCATGACGCGAGAACGAGAGAAACAGTAAGGTATGCCGCCTCCTTTCTTCTTGCCTATTTTTAATTTGTGCGACACAATTCTAAAACAATCCCGTTTTTTTTCTAAAACAAAATATTAGTATTAACTCATTCATAAACTACATGTTAAACAGAAAGGCAAAACAGAAAGAAGTAAAACAGGAAATCTTTAATCTAATATTTGTACTCAAAGAGCTAATTTAAATAAATATGATTTTTTATAAACAGATTAAACTATTTTTTATATGTTTGTGATTAGTCAATGATATGTGTGTCACGTTTTTTATGTATACTCATCTCTTTGTGATGAGCCAAAGTTATCTTATATAAGTTTTAATTTTTTCTTTTTGATAGGGTTTATATAAGTTGTTACGTATATATAACTGGAAGTTGGTTTTATTAAAAAAAAAAAAGAAGAAGTTGGTTTTATTGGTTAACAAAATTATTACTGTGCGTACGCACGGGGTATATACTAGTGACTGATATAACTAGTACGACTAAGGTATTTTAATAATCTAGGTTAGAACATTCGATATCCCGAAATATGAAAATTTCTCTTTTTTAGAAATTTTTCATTTTAGCCGGAGGTAGGAAAAAACGTGATCCAGAAAGCCATAAGTCGTTTAAGAGGAGGAGAAAGTCGAAGTCCTTCTGTAAACGAGAAAAATTACTTTCTGGATATCCCCAACATTAATCACTGTTTTCATAGATATTGGACAATCACAACTTCATAATCATACTAACAAGGAGCTATAGGGGCTCTGCTTGCCTATGATGTTAATTACACGGCACATCATATTTAAGAACGTTTAAAATTAGCCAATGACTATGCTTTTGCACTCAAGAAGGTAGGATGTTGCTTAAGTCTTTATCTATAATAGTTTAATATATGTGACTCTTTCTTATATAATACTTAATTTGCTTCTCTTTTGCTTCCCTTGTTTGGGCTTTGGCTCCGGAAAACTTGTTCTGCCGGCTTAGACTCCAAATTATTCCGGCTTTGGTTTATCAAATGATGTATATCTCTCTGTGTAATGTTGGATGTTTAATGCAAGTATCTTTCAGTGTTAAAAGAAGGTTGCTTCTCTTTTCTTCTTTTGGTGTAAGGTTTTCAGATCCTTGTTTGAGCTATTTTACGTTATCATTCATATTCGAGAATCTGTAAACAAAGAAGATATTTTAGATGATAGAGGAATATAGAAAAACAAGGACAAAAAAGACTTCTATTTTCTTCTTTTGGTGTAAGGTTTTCAGATCCTTGTTTGAGCTATTTTACGTTATCATTCATACTCGAGAATCTATAAACAAAGAAGATATTTCAGATGATAGAGGAAGATAGAAAAACAAAGACAAAAAAACTTCAAGCGAGCACCCAATGTAAAAGCTAGAAGCAACCATTTGAAAATACCATTTGTTCATAATGATTATTGCGAGAAAGACATATTAACGCTCAAACTTAAAAGAGGAAGCCAGATTAAAATATGTGTGCACAAATTCTAATATAACAAAATGATAATTCATTATGTTACTTTCATTAGTTTTAACTAAAATCGTAGGTCTAAAAGGCTGGAAATGTTTATAGCTGATGACCAAAAAAAAGTTTATAGCTTTTGCATACAAAATGTATTTAATATTTTCTTTTTCTTTTGTCAACATTTAATATTTGTTAAAAGAATCCAACTAATAAACAAATATTCCAGCATATAAATAATCATGACATAAGAGCCGACTTTTTTAAAAAAGTACAGCGGATAACAGTCTCATGTAATTAATAAAGTAGATTTTAATCCGTGCTTAAAAGCACGAACTTGTTTTTCACTTATTAATTTAATTATTTGAAAGTTCTCATTATATTATTTTTTGAATCTTACAATTAAATTTTTATTTATTTTACTCTTTTTTTAAAGTGTGCTATTTGTTCAAAAAATAGATTTAAAAATGACATGTGTGATTTAATAGTATATGATGTATTCTATATTGAAGAACAATGTATTTTCATTATTGAAATGTAGTGACAATATGAATTATCGATTTAAATCTGAAATAAGTTTTTCTTTTCACATATTTGTATCTTAATTATAACCATCAATCTACATTATTTTTTATCCTATTCGATTTAAAAGGTACTACTATTTTTGACACGTTCTTTCAAAGTGCAGACATCTCGTTCTTTCAAAGGGTAGACATCTTTTTGTTGACCATTTTGATAAAACTTACATGAATATATATAAAAAAATTATTAGAAAATAAATAAATCAAAAGTTTTTTATATATTAAAATATTTGAGTTTTATGCCGTTTTTTCATATCCGATCCATATCCGTGGTCGCACCGGTAAACTCAACGTCCCATATATAATCCAGTTCGGATTTAATAAAAAATCATTAATTAAAATCCCTTCAGAATCTAGTAATATAAATCCCCACTGTTAACCATGTGGAGGTGATCTTTATAAACCAGCATCAATAAGTGAAAATATTTTAAGTATGTAGTTTAAAACAAAATTGTATGTGATTCATTAGTTTTGATTCATTAAAATTAGTTTTGTCTAATAAAACATACTTAATCAAATACAGATTTTAAGTATGGTAAAATTTCGGTAATGTATAATGAATGATGAAGGTATTATGTAGCTGATACTGATAAACATTGATAAAACAATAATGAATTTTGTTAAAAATGATGAATATTTGAAAAGGTTCTTGCGAAAATTGTTAGGTTAATGTTTGTTCGGTGAAATGAGTCTTGTATGGATTAGTAGATTAATGAGACATGTTTAGAGAAGAGTATAATGAAGTATATAAAAGACTAGGGTCGGCCCGCCCTACGGACGGGAAGTTAAAAAAAAACTATTTTATATGAGTTTACATTGAATTTATGAAACATTTTAAAAACATTGTAGATTAAAAATGAAATTATAAACAAATAGATAATGAATAGAATTCTTAGATCATATTGTTATTTATAATAATCATTTTTTGTTTGAATTAAAGCAACAATAATCTTCAGTACTCTCTATTTTTCAGAGTAAAAAATTTATATCTTCATTATATGTAAATTATTTGATGTTTTTAAGTTGATTTGCATAGTTTGGTTGTTGTTTTAAGTGTAAGATTTGGTTGTAACAAACTGTTAGTGGTATGATTCTATTGTTATTTTGTTTTGGTCGTTATTCATGGATCGTGATTAGTTTGAATAACTTCTTCTTATGTTTAGATTCCTTGTGCATAGTCGCTTACTTTCTTTTGTATACGTAAACCATTTAGTTGTCATAAGAATAATTAGGCTTTTTAACAAAAAAATAGAATAATTAAGCTTTAAGTAGCTCTTTTCTTTAAATTTTATTAAGTTGTTTACCAAAACTTTTAAAATGTAGTGGCGAAGTTTTGTAATAAGGTGGAGAATTGTTGTAACGGAAAAAAAAGAAGCAAACCAATCAAGTCTTGGATCATGGAAAAAAAAGTCTAGGATCATGGATTTTGATCGCTTAAGTTGCAACTCGGGTTAAGTTTTTCTTTCCCTACAGCCCAACCTTCTGTTTCTCTGAGTCATCGTCTTTGACACTTTGCATCTTCTCCAAATATTTAATCTAAGATTTTCACCATTTGAGTTGTATTTCAAGTTGTTCAAGTAAATATGAAAATCGATTGAATCTACACAGCATCACTTTGGAAATAAATACAAATGCACGGTGGTGTAAAAATATTAGAAAGATTGGAAGAAGACTGTCTCTGTTCTCGGGCGACCAAGTCTCAAATCACATAAGAGATGATAGACTAATAAATATACAGACTAACGACCAAAATTGAAAAATTGACCATATACAAACTCAAATCAGTAAGAAGCTAAAGGTTAACACAATCACCAGAATCTAACTCATCATAAATTGCAAAATAGTGAAACCTCCACTTGCGTGCTTTCTTTTAGGTTGCTTAGACATATTTTGTCAAGATCCCAAAAACTGAATCAAACAACCTTTTGGGGCTGACAAAGAATAAACTCACGATCAGCCTCTTATACTTGAAGAACCCTAAGAGAACATAGGAGCTTAAGTAAATAATAGAGAAAATAATAAATAAATATTCTGAATAAACAACAGAGAGAAAGAAACTTAACTCACTAAGGCCATGTTTATCGGGAGTTTTTAATAGGGTCTCTTAACTTAATTAGAAATTAAAAAAAAAATGGAAAATAGCAATTAACACAAAAGACGTCCCTTAATTAGGGTACACAAGAGACGTCTCTTGTAAGCCACGCGTCACATTGATAGCGTTTTGTAGCTTCCATCTCCCTTGTTCCAGCTTCTTCAATGGCGTCTGTAACCACTCTCATCTCCTCCTCCTCCACCAGGGTTCTCCCACCCAAGTCTTCGCTTCCATCTCCCTCCCTCTCTTTCCTTCCAACTCTCTCCTCTCCTTCTCCATCTGCTTCTCTCGGTTTCGCTCGACCCTCTTCCCTCACCTCGGTCCGCTCCACTTCTCGCCGGAGCTTTGCTGTCAAGGCCCAGACCGTAAGTTATCTAAATGTCGTTACTTTCTTCGTTCGCTGTGATTGGATTCATGATTCATTGACTTAACTCTCTTCCTTGCTACTTATAGAATTTTACTTGCGATTCATAGTCTCTGTGTCTACGGTTTGTATATATTTCAGGTAAGTCTAAAACTTTAGAGACATTCTGTTTATAGGATTGCTAGCTTTGTTCATAGGATTGTTAGCTTTGTGCAGATTCCATTAAAAGAGCATAACTTTAGCAACGATCTGTTCCAGGATTGCTTGTTTTTTTGTTCAAAGGGTTGTTAGCTTTTATTGGATACAAAGTTGTTTGATTTTAGTATAATTGAGTGACATTTAAGCTATACTCAATGACTTATATGGATGCTCCATATAGTATTTTTTTCACCTGCACACATCTGTTGATTTGAGCTATGTTGCTCCTTATATCTGATGTGTTAAAGATTTGTTGATAGGATGATCTTCCATTGGTTGGAAACAAGGCGCCTGATTTTGAGGCTGAGGCTGTGTTTGATCAGGATTTCATCAAGGTGGTATCTTTGCCTAAAGAACCCTTCTTCTAACAATTGCTATTTATTGATTCTTTATGCCCTTCTCTTTAGGAAGCATGTGGAAGCTGTAATGCTTATTGCTAATGGGCACGAGAAAGAGGAACTGGAAGCTGAATTGCAGGTTGTTTTTTGTGCCTCATTTGATGATGCTGAAATGTTACTCTGTGAGACCAATTCATATTGGAGAATAAGATCATCTGAGATAGCTTATTATAGCTACACCACATTTCTCTGTTACTTTAAGTTTACATAATCTGCAGGCTATTATCTTTACACTTGTGGATCTATCATCAGATTCTGCTCGATATAGACTTTCCCGAGGATCCTTTTGGAATAGTGTCTTGGATGTAATCAAAATGGGATAGACTGAGATTCTTGTATGACTGTTACAGTTGTGTAATAATGGTTTATCTTCTTGATCAAGTAAGAAGTGAGCTTGGATGTTTAACTTTGTTTTTTTAAGAACTCCTAATTAAGAAACCACCAATAAAGCAATAAAATTAAGGGTCTCTTAACAAAAATTCTTAACATCACTTTAATACTTAAAAAATCACTAAGATACTCTAAGTGAGTAACACCAATAAA
This sequence comes from Brassica juncea, assembly GCA_018703725.1. Lineage (NCBI taxonomy): Eukaryota > Viridiplantae > Streptophyta > Magnoliopsida > Brassicales > Brassicaceae > Brassica > Brassica juncea. The sequence continues at coordinate 45,672,739 of CM031936.1, read as the reverse complement.
CATGCTCTAATAGACTCACTTACCCTTAGATTTAAGTGTTTGTCAGTGAAAAAGTGACCTGAAGTTGGCGTGCAATATATTATCTGTCAGCTCTTGTATCCGATTAACTGGAAAACAAAATGAAGTGGTTATGTATACGATATGCAATGTGTGAGATAATGATGGTTTTAGTTGTTGGGAACACATACTCTTGGCACCAGTCACCACATGAGCACTTCTCTTTGTCATTACCATCGATGTCTCCATTCTTAACCATCATGTCCCTCCTATTACAATAATAATCACATGTTAAATCAAAATCTATTTAGTCTAAATTTTGCATCTTCTGTGAGCAATGAATATAGTTATTCAATGATGGTTGATTTAGTTTTGCATTTTCTACACGCAATATTTATATATGGACTGAAACACAGATTGATCATCAAAACTTGTAAACATCATTACTTGATTAGTTTCTTATTCTTCGAACCTGACAGCACTCTCTTTTAGAACATATTTGAGCATGAGGAGATTTTGGTTTCACTTAGAATAAAAAATAAAAAAGCGAATAACCAAAGAAAAAGAAGTACCTATCTCTTCTCTGGTGATGTAGTATGAGTAAACTCTGGGAAATGGGAATGGTTTGCAAGTGCTTTCGTTTGAGAACTAAAATTTTTCATTTGTCTGTAGATACTGTGGCCTCCTATAGTAAAAATAAAAGGACTGCAAGCAAGATTATTTTGATTGATGGACTATGGAATCTATGAGAAGCATACGATGTCAAATCTATCTCAGAATCAAGCTTGAAAGAAACACGAAGAATGATCGAACCTGGATTTGTTTAGGAACGGGAAAGCCGTTGAAACATGAAGAGTCGCTGAAGAAAACATTTTACATACACAACATTTGTCATTGTTGTTGGCAATGAACAAATGTGATGAAAGGACCTTCTGTTTCCCACACCCACATGGAGAAAGTCAAAGAAAAAGTGAACTAATGCAAAAACACATTCCAAGCTTTTGAATCTCTTATTTTGGTAGATCCAAGCATCTCGTGTAGCAGCCTTGAAACGTCATTAGACTAACCACATCATAACCACAACCAAAAAGATCAAAAGAGAGAGAGAGATTACAGCCGCAGCTGATCTGACGAAAGAACTTATAATCTCACCCGTCACGGGCATAGGATGCCAAATCTGAATCGAAGCAGGACTTGTTGATGGAAAACGGAAGCAAGAGAGATGATATGAGAATCATAGGCAGTTGGAAGATAAAGAAGAGAGACATAAAGTAAATTTTCTTTTTTGTTTTCATGGATTGAAAGGATGATGTTCAAGGGAAGAATGCTAACCTTTTTATAGGTGATACACCGCCTTACATAGTGAATTTAATGTCAGAACATGTCAGTCTATGGTGCTAATAAGGCAATAAAGTTATGAATCTGTAATTCGGAGGTTTCGGTTATGAGAAGACTAAACGACGCCAATGAATCTGTAACTCGGAGGTTTCGGTTGATTAGATGAGAAGACTAAACGACGCCAATGAATAACAAATAGAGATTCTTCACGTTGATTTCAGTCAATCACTATCTCGAAACTCCATTGTTGGTGTTTGAGAACGCGTAAGGATTTTTTAGTGTCGGAGGTCGAAGAAGAACACTAACCCTAATTTGGCGTGTTGTTGAAGACAAAAGGGGCTTTTCATTATTTGGCTCAATTTCATAAGTTAAGTCCACAAATTCCTCTTTGTATCCGTAAATGAAACGTAGAATATAAAAAAGTACACGTGTCACATTCACATAAAGTGAATTTTTGACTTGGAATCCTATGTGGCAACACCAGGAGAGAGCAAAGTCTCTTATATAATACTCCCTCCGTTCGTTTTAGATGACGTTTAATGGATTTTCACACAAATTTAGGCAAGTGACACAATACCTATTCTAACCCTTTATATATATTAATTAACTCTACAACATTGTTATAAACGATCAATGTAAAAAGATAAAATAAGTCATTTTGTGTTATTTTTTGCCTAGAATTCAGGGAACGACATGTATATAGAAACAAAACAAAAACTCTATAACGTCATTTAAAAACGAACGGAGGGAGTAATAGATATGTGGTATTAGGGCTGGGCATTTTATCCGTTAAATTTGATTCGATTCGTTATTCGTTGCTATTCGATCCGAAAATTCCGGATATCCGTAAGCTTTCGAAGCAAAGCAAATACTAAAATTCAATATCCGTTAAAATCGAAGCAAATCACAAATATTAAAATTTTGGGAAGCGAATATCCGATCCGATCCGTCAATATATAAATACATGTATATTTTGATTATATTTAAAGTTCTAAATGTATAAAATTATATAATTATTATTCTAACATATGATTTGATAGATTATATTCACATTATTACTTATATAAGCGTATTACTTAAAAGGAGAGAAAACATTTATGACAATTATAATTTTTTTCTTATGTTTTGTCTTATTATAATTTTTAACTAAGTTTAAAAATTTACAAAATATGAAGATTCAATACTTCTTTTAATTTTTATCTTTTATATCATGCAAAAAGTATTTTTACAAAACAAATTTGTATCAAATTTTTAAGATTATTTGTATTAATCAAAACAAATGAGATATCCGTAAGTATCCGCGAATATCCGCAAATATCTATTTATTTTCCGGATATCCGTTTTTCCGAATATCCGTATTTTTCCGAAGCAAAGCAAATCGGAAAATTAGATATCCGTATCATTCGAAGCAAATCACAAATACCTTCAAAAAACCGGATATCCGATCCGTGCCCAGGCCTATGTGGTATATTATTTTCGTGTAGCAAATGATATGGTCTAATAAATTAACGTACATATATCGTATAACTTTTTATGTACAAAAAGATGTGCCTAATAAAAAGACTATGGACTAAATTACTATTTTTCCGTCAGGATAACATCTTTTTTTTTGAACAACATATTTTTTTTTGAACAAGTATCCTTCAGGATTATCTCTAGTAGTCGCCTTTTTTTTTTTTTTTTAGTAGTCGCCTTTCCATTGACCAATTGAATTTGTGCGCAGGTTTCGGGTGACTTAGCTCTCCCCTGGTTTAATGGGTGGCTTAATATTGACCTCTTCATCTTCAGTTGTAAGGATTTTTCTTATATATTTTTTTTTATAGACTCTTAGATAGGCTATTCCTTTTTAACAGCTTGAGATTTGAGGTTTCGTATATTATTTTTCATTTCTTTGAATTAAATTCGAATAGTTTGACAAAAAATGAACGTTACGAAACAAACTCATCCACATCAAATCTCACTCACGCTCAGCATGTCTACCTCTTTAGTCATTCAACACACGCTGTGGAATATTATCATTAGTTTTAAAAATTAATTTCACGAGTAATTGTTTTAAATAATTAAAAAATAATTTGGAAATTTATTTTTTAAAAAAATCGAAAAATCCCGACGGCTACAATCGGTCATGAAATATCAAAATTACCGGTCGAACCATTCCGTCGAGATGTCACATATTATTGACGGATGGATTCCGCCTGAAAGATTCTGTCGGGATATCCTGATGAAAACCGAAGGGTTTCTCGGCCGGTCCCAGTCGAAGGATCCTGACGGATGTCTCGATCGGTATTTCCCGACGAATCTACTCGATTGGGAAATTCTTACGGCTTACCTACGACTATGAACTTCGTAGTTTTTTGTCGGTAATCCTTCGGGAAATGTCCGTCAGGAATCCGTCGGCTGTCCCCGATAGTTTACAGACCGATTTTCAATTCCCGACGAGATAATCCTGATAGACGTTTTTGTCAGATCCATAGGAAACCTCGATTTCTGATGGATTGCCGAGTAATTTTTCCTTCGGGATTCACTTGTTTTCTTGTAGTGGTAATACGCATAGAAAATGGCATTTTCTGGCCATATCGGAGGACTCGTTCCAAATGCAAACATCACAGATTTAGTGGTGATCAATCACAATTTCAAAACTCCCCAAACAGAATCAAACTGGTGAGAAGAACCTTGTTTTAAGAGGAACATCGTTAGCACGAGCGAGAGTTGCTTGATTAAACAACTTAAAAATTATAATTAAAATATAAATATCTGTCTTTTGAGAAAATAATAAAAGTTGAGGATGCTCTAAGACTAAAATAGATGGTATATGGAGTATAGAATTTGAAATCATTTGATTTTTATTGAGTTTTTTTTAATGATTTTAGGTAAATAGAAAAAATATTATGTTTTAAGTTAAACTATTCCAGAATCTTGTGTAAAAACAATGAGATTGAGATTTTTGTTAACTAAATCATACAAATTCCTGCATGTTATATAGAATGTTCTTTTCATCTAATTTAAACATGAAGTCTTGAAAAATCTAATCTATTAAAACTGAAGTACACATTTGAACTTCCCCTTAATCTTTCACAATATTTACACCAAAATGCCATTGCGAATATATTTCATATTTTTAAAATAAATTTAACGACATTAATTAATTTCCTAAACTCAGCACCACTTCTATCAATTTCTCACACCACATTGAATCTATTAACGTTATTTGATCATCTTCTTTATCTGACTCAAGTCAGAGCTTCGTACCAAAGCATCCCTTAAAAGGATTTCTTGATTCTCCTTTTGAGCGTTAGAGTTCAACAATAAAATACAGAGCTTGATCATTTATTTTTAATCATACCGATTATCATCACACTGCAGTAGCAAAATTATTAATTAAACTAAAGTTTCATAACACATAATGAAATTTTGGTAGTTCTGTTTATGGCAAAATTTCTCGACTGATGAAGAAGACGATAGATTGGTTTGCTCCCCTCTAAATTAATTGTCTTTCCAATAACCAAAATCAATAAACCGGAGTCATCTTCTCAAAACCGAACTCTAATAAATAAAGATGTTTGATTAAATCAAGATATATTACTTGACAAAACACTACAAGAAAACAGGGCTTTAACAACTACACAATTGGTAGTAACTTGGTCGTAAATAGAGATTTACGACCAGGTTACTACCAATTGTGATTGGTCGTTATACGCTGGTCGTAATCACTAATTGGTAGTAACTTGGTCGTAAATGTACGACTAACAGTATTGGTCGTAAAGTAGTTGTACATTTACGACTGCCAAAGTTGGTCGTAAATTAGATGTACATTTACGACTAAAAGAGTTGGTCGTAAATTAGATGTACATTTACGACTACCACGTTGGTCGTAAATTAGATGTACAATATGTAGTCGTAAATTAGTAGTTAGCGGTAGTCGTAAATTAGATGTAATATAGTCATAAATTTACGACTAAATTACATCTAATGTAGAAGTAAATTAGTCGTAAATTAACGACTATTGTGCATCTAATAGAGATGTACATTAGTCGTTAATTTATGACAATTTACTGAATTTATTTATGAAATTTATTATTTTTAAAAAATAAAATAAAAATTAATATTTTAAAATTTGATATATTTTTATGAATTTGATAAAATTCCATAATAACATAATATATGACATTCATAAAATTAAAATATTCAAATACAAAATAATTAAAACCGAAAAACTAAGAATTTAGGTTTATTTCATCGAAAAGTTCAGAACTCCTCTGTTCCGCACGCCGATGCAAATCCGCCTGCTCTTCCGGAGTAGGGTCGGAGACGGCAAAACTCGAACGTATGGTCTGCCACGCTGACGTAACCGACGGCTTGACGTTGGGGCTTGAGGCTAGCATCATATCGAAAATGCTTGATGTAGCTTAAATTTGTCGTTGTGCTCGGCTATGACTCGGTTCGCAGTTTCCAAATCCCTCCGGATCGAGGACTCTTCTTCCCTTCTAGCAGCGTATTCAACTCTCGCCCTGGGGACATCGTTCACACTTCCGATTCCTGGTATACGTCCCCTTTTCTTCTGAGCAACCTTCAATTTATAAATAGATATTAATTAGTACATATGTAAAAATATATGTAAACATAAATTAAAAAGATCGAATATTTTACCTTCTCAAAAATTCTGTCTTGTTCGATGGCAGAAAGCTGGACCGGTGCACCGTCCGGATTTTCTTGCGTCAGCTGAGTCTGGACCTCTTGAATCCGAGCCTCTACATCGTTGCAGAGCTTCTCTGCTCGAGGATGAGAGAAAGTGCCATCGGCATGCTGGTGGGTCAACTTGTAAGGCCGGGCCAGAGTCGGTGGCACTCCTTCTTCGGCAGCATATATTAAACAATAAAATTCAAATGAATTAAACTATAGCATTTAATAAAAACTTAATTATTATATATGTAATAAAAATTAAGAAATGTCTAAAACTTACAATTTGCAGTGCCCTTTTGGCGTGTGGAGTCTATCCAGAAGTATGAGGTATTGGCAGGTTACCATCAGCATCTCGGGTCATCCAGGCCGCAGAGCAAGTGAGAGACCTTTGGACTGAGTCAGGCAAAATCCAATAGGCCTTCAAACCAGTCCAAACCTCATCGCTGAGGTAGGTCTCTTTTGCGTCATCCCCCAAATACTTCCACTTTTCCTTCCAGTCGCCAACAATGTTCTTAAGGCGAGCCATCGCCTTTTTGTTGAACGCTGCCTTCACCATCTCATTGACCCTAATAGACCAATTCCATTTTTGCTACAAAAAAAAATCATGAAAAAATATTAATTACTTAACCAAATTATTTTTATTAAAATTAAAAAAATTAAATTTATAACTAACCGCGAAGCACTTGAACCAAGTAATGCGAACGTGGTCCGGTGTAAGAGTCCAGTTTGGATGCGCTTCCCGGAAGTTTGATCTGATGACATTCCCAACGCTCTGGCCCACCGCATTGTTCGCTTTAAACCTACAAAATTTGAAAGAATATATATATATAGAATTAATTGTTATATATAAATTTAAAATTTTATTTAATTAATTTAAAATTAATTACCAAGTTGTGTCGGGTCGTAGATCTGGATCAAGGATGGGTAAACCTTCTCGTCCCGGCATCTGGAGAATGTCTTCCACGGAATATTTTGCATACGGTGCATTCGGTGGCACCAACAAATCTGGATGAAGACATGGAGCTGCAGGAGCCTGGTGTGGAGGCTGGTATGCAGCAGGCTGTGGGATCTGGTGTGGAGGCTGGTATGGAGCAGGCTGTGAAGCAGACTGTGAAGCAGGCTGTGAAGCAGGCTGTGAAGTAGGCTGTGGATGATACTGATCATGAGGCTGCTGATCATGCGGCTGCTGATCACGCTGAGGCTCCTCATAAGTAAAGTATGCAGCATCATCATACTGCGGAATGTATGGAGCTACATGATCGACAGCTTGCGGACGCACATACGGAACGCTAGGAATTTGGCTTTCGGGGACATTGTCTGGGGTGCGGGAGGTAGAACCTGATGGATCCGTCTGACCGAGAAATGTACTCCCGTAAGAAATCCCTCTGCCACGGTTCCTAAGTCTCTTTCTACCGCCAGCCATAACAATAGCGTCAATCTGAAAAAAAAATTAAAAAAACAAGAATGGTTATAAAAAAATTCAAATAATTATTATAAATAATGTAATCACCTAAACTAATTCCAACCTAAACTAATTCCAAACGTAATCTAATGACCTAAACTAATTCCAAACCTAATCTAATCACCTAACTAACCACCTAGAACTAAAAAAAAAAAAATTACCTTGAGAGAGAAGACAAATGGTTGTAAGGGAGAGGGGAGAGAGATGGGAGTGAGCAACCAAATGGCTACGATTTGGTTTCTTTATATAGAATTTTGCCTTGGTCTCTCATTGGTCGTAAATGTACGACCAATTAAGGACTATTGGTCGTACATTGGTCGTACATTTACGACCAATGAGAGACTAAAATTGCATTGGTCGTAAAAGGATGGTTAATGTACGACCAATGAGAGACTAAAGAAGCATTGGTCGTATATGAGTGGTTAATGTACGACCAATATGAGTCTCAAAATAAATTTGGTCGTAAATGGGATGTTAATTTACGACCAATTTGTGACTTAAATGTTATTCGAAAAATGAGAAGAGGTTTATCAAAAGTCATGATAAACCTCTATGAACAATTTGTCTACTTACGGTCCATTTTAAATTTTACCAAAAAAAAGAGAAGAAAGATACTGGAATCACAAGTGGAAATAGAAAAGACGAAATCTAAGAATGTCTTTTTCCACTTATGATTCCAGATCTTTCTTTTCTTTCTTTTTTTAAGATTTCTAAACATTTTTCAATGATTTGAGAAAATAATTAGTGGGTATATATAGGAAATTTATAGAGAAATTAGTCGTACATTGGTGGTAAATGTACAACCAATGTACGACCAATCACAAGCATGGTCGTACAATGGTGGTACATTTACGACCAATGTACCACCAGGCATGTGATTGGTCGTACATTGGTCGCAAATGTACCACCAATGTACGATCATGCTTGTGATTGGTCGTACATTAGTTGTACATTTACAACCAATGAGCTTCATTGTCCCCTAAACCCTAAACCCTAAACTGTAAACCCCAAATCCTAAACCCTAAACCCCAAACCTCTTAAGTTTTATACACTTTCGTACATTAAAACCCCAAACCCCAAACCACAAACCCCAAACCCCAAACCCCAAACCTCTGGGTTTTAAACACTTTCATACCCCAAAATACAATTTAAAAAAAAAACTAAATTCATATATAATTGAGCAAACATGATGATAAGTTATATATATTATTTGAAATGCAATACAAAGAAACTTGATAATAGTAAAACACAATGAACCTTTATCACTCGTCATCATCAGAAACATCATCCACTTCATCATTTTATTCAAATTCATCTTCGTTGGCTTCGTCCGTTGCATCAGCTGGAAGTTCTTCATATCCCGGATTATGCGGATCAATAAGTAAGATAACATCTGTAGCTTGTTCGGGTACTTCTACTTCATTCACGGCATCTTCTTGTAAAGGCGGTTGTTCATCAGTACTCAATACTCGGCTCCGAGGTGTAACTTTTATAGCGGCTAACCAAGATATTCCAGATTGTCTGATCCTCGGGTATGGAACAAAACAAACTTGGTCTGCTTGAGAAGCCAATATGTATGGTTCAAATTTGTTGTACCTTCGTGTAGCATTTATATCAACAACACCAAACTTGCTATACCGAACACCTCTATTGAGGTGGGGTCAAACCAGTCACATTTGAAGAGAACGCATTTCATCTTTACTACGCCGGGAAACTCCACTTCGATGATCTCTTGTAAGATTCCATAGAAATCTGTTTCACCTTTTACACATACTCCATAATTCATTGTTGCTCGCTGACTTCCATATTCGTAAGTGTGAAATGTGTATCCTCGTTTGAAATACATAGATGCTGTCGTGACCTTCCCGACCGGACCTTGTATCAATTCGTGAAACCAATGAGGATAAAATTGATCATCATACTCAACCTGGAACATCAACCACTACAACAAATGTTGACTATAACTACTGCATATATCGTAGTTAAATCGTAGTTAAACCACAATTACGACGACTTAATTACGAATTACGAATCGTAGTTACTAGCTCGTCGTAATGGAAAAATTGACGTAAAATCGAAAGAAAAGTACGACGAATGGCAATCGAGGTCAAATCGAGGTAATAAGCAAATCGTCGTAACGTGGAAGTAATAGACAAATCGAAGTAAAATAGAAGTAAAATATATCGAAGTAATGCGGACGTAAAGTAGTCGTTAATATCGAGGTAAGATAGAAGCTATATTTACAACGAATTACCCTCGAATGTCGAAGTACATTGGTAGTAAATTATACGACTACATTACATCTATTTTTTACTACGAATTTACATTGATTCCTTTCGAACATTTTACTACGAGTTAACCTCGATTTCTTTTAGAATATTTACTACGAATTAACCTCGATTTGCAAAAAGTTTTATATTTAAAATTGTTTTTTTGTTCAATAATAAAAAATGAAATATATAATTATTTTAAAATAATTTAATAACCAGAAATATAAACAAAATAATAATAATATATTAAAATATTTTAAAATTCAAAATAAAAATTACAAAAAAAAAAACCTAAAGATTAAGGTCTTCCTGAAGCTCGGAACTACGGTTCTCGGTCCGTCGCTCTAGATCCGCCTGCTCCTCCGCGGTGGGTTGTGTGACTATGGTAGGACGGACTTGACTCCACATCTGCCCATACCTCGGGTCTGACTCCGCAATCATATCGAACATTGACGCCATGCCCATCATCTGAGTCCGGTTCTCTGTTAGGGCGGCATTAGAAGCTGCCAAAGCTGCCCGGAGCTGAGCATTCTCTTTGTCTCTTCCCGAAACATAACCTGCTCTCGCCCTCGGAACATCGTTAACCGAGCCAAGTCCGACGATCCGTCCCCTTTTCTTTGGGGCAACCTGTAATAAATTAATTATTTTTATTAGTAAAAATATATTTAAAAATAATTTTTTAATTAAATTATTCTATAAATATATATATATATATATATATATTTAAAAATATATATTACCTGTTCAAATATTTTGTCCTGTTCTACCGTTGACAACTGAACAGGTGGCAAATCTGGATTTTCTTGGGACAGCTGAGTCTCGACCTCTTGGATTCGAGACTGAACGTCGTTGTGGATCTTTTCAGCCCGAGCATCCACAAACGTCCCATCTTTATGGGTGTGAGTATTTTTGTAAAGCTTGGACAAAGATGGAGGTTCTCCATCTTCAGCAGCCTGTAGAAAAAATTTAGAAATTTAATATAATTAATTTTATTCAAATTTTTTTATTAATAACAAAAAAAATTACCATCTGTAAGGCAACTCCGGCGTGTGGAATCTGCCCGGAAGTATGAGGCAACGGTAAATTGCCTTCTGCATCTGGTGTGTGTCGGGCTGCCGAGCAGTTGTTGGCCGTCATAATGCTCCGAGGCAACATCCAATAGGCCTTAAGGTCTGTCCATATCGTCTCGCTGATGAATATGGGTTTCGCAGCATCACCCTGAACCCTCCACTTATCCTTCCAGTCGCCAACGGTGTTTTTAAGGCAATCCATCGCCATCTCGTTGAACGCCTTCTTCACTTTCTCGTTGACGGCAATAGACCAATTCCATTTTTGCTGGAAAAATATTAATTAATAAATATAATAAATAAATATTATAGAAAATAAAATATAGATTATAAATTAAAATATGAAAACTAACCGCAAAACACTTGAACCAAGTTCTCTGAATGTGATCTGGCGTAAGACTCCAGTTCGGATGCGGTTCAGAAAAATATGACTTGATGGTATCTGAAACGGACCGTCCAAGACGGTTGTCCGTACCAAACCTGCAAAAGACAAATAATGTAATTAGATATATATATATACATATATAATTTATAACTTATGGAAATAATAATATATTAAACTTAATTACCAGTTTATGTTTGGTGGACGATCGGGATCGATGACGGGTAAACCTTCGCGTCCCGGCACCTGAAGCAAATCCTCAACGGTAAATCTAGCGTACGGTGCATCCGGGGGCACCATCAAATAAGGATGGACATATCCCGGAGCACCCTGAGGTGGTGGAGCAGCAGCCTGAGGCGGTGGAGCAGCAGCCGGAGGAGGTGGAGCAGCAGCCGGAGGAGGTGGAGCAGCAGCCGGAGGTGGCTGACCATGCGGTGGAGGGACATACGGTGCAGGAGGCACCCATGGTGGAAGAGGAGCAGACGCAGCTGGTGATCGTTCCTGAGATTGGCTCTCAGGAACTGTTTCCGACTGGGTTGCAGTACCAGAGGTAGAAGCAGAATGATCAGTCTGTCCACTGAGAAATGTACTCTCATAGCTGGGTCTCCTAAGTCGTTTTCTACCGCGAGTAGTAGACATGTGTACTCAATTAACCTGTTAAAAAAAATCAATTGTTAAATAAAACAAAAAATATATATATAAAATTTGCATCTAAAATAAATATAATACGTTTAATTACCTAAATATAATTTTATCTATTCCTAAACTAACCACCTAATTTAATTTCATCCCTAAGCTAAACCACCTAAACTAAAACAAAAAAAAAATCGTACCTAGAGAAAAGGCAGAGAGGTTAGAGAGAAGGCAGAGAGGTTAGCAACCGCGTGAGGTCGATTGTGGCTTCTATATATAGGGATTTTGTGATCGTCGTAATGTAGTAGGGCCATTACGACTCTTTTGACTCGACCCGTGTTTGGATCGTCGTAATTTAGTAGGCCCATTACGACTAGGTTGACTCGACCCGCGTTTTGGATCGTCGTAATTTAGTAGTCCCATTACGACTAGATTGACTTGACCCGCGTTTAAAATCGTCGTAATTTAGTAGGCCTATTACGTCTATTTTGACTCGACCCTTGTTTTGATCGTAGTAACTTAGAAGTAAATGTTATTTTTGAAAAAAAATCTAAAGGAGTACACACTGTAACCAGAACAATTGTTATCGACCCGAAATAAAATTTTCTCGTTTCATGAACTGAGGAAAAGCTATGTAGGGTTGATAAGAACTGTTCTAGTAATCGTGCACTCCCGTATAGTTTTTTTGAAAGCAATGCTTTTTTAGGTTTTGAATGTATACGGTCACAAGAACAATCCTTAACAATCCGTATAGCCTTTGCTTGGCTCCTCAAACCAAAGAAAGCTATACCGAGTTGATAAGAACGGTTTTGATGACCGTTTATTTCTTTTAAGAGATTTGTAATCTTTATTTATCTTAAGAGATTTGTTTTTGGTGTGAGATTATGGTGGGGATTTGGTGGATATATATATATATATATATATATATATATAAGATCGTCGTAAAGTAGAAGTAAAATAACTACTATACAGGATCAACCCTTGTTTTTGTAAATCGTAGTAATGTGGTTGTTAAATTACCACGATACAGGGTCGAATGGTCTTTACAACGAAGTTGACTCGACCCACGTTTTAGGTATTACGACGATTGAGGATCGACTGCCAGTATTTTTGAGAATTCGTAGTAATATAGATGTTATGTTACAACGAATCAGGGTCGAAAGTAGTTTACAACGAAGTTGACTCGACCCACGTTTGTTAATTACAACGATTTAGGGTCGACCCTTGTTTGTTACCCTAAACCCTAAACCCCAAACCCTAAACCCCAATAGTCTAAACCCCAAAACTTCCAAATTTATATATCACACTTACACTTATAAACAACATCATCAAACGATATTTTTATTAAATCAAAAGTCTAACTAGTACATGATTAAAACCATATATATGGCATAATGAAAGGCATAATGAGATTCACTCATCGTCCGAAGAACCATCACTTGATTCAATATCACTAGTATCATCGTCTTCTTGAAATTCATCTTCGTTGCCTTCGTCCATTATATCTTCTGAAGGATCTTCGTAAATCAAGTTTTGCGGATCAACTAGTAAGATTTCATCAACGGGTTGCTCAGGTACTTCAACAACATTAACGGCTTCTTCTTGCAAAGGCGGTTGATCATCACCGATTACTCGACCTCGAGGTGTAACTTGTATAGCTGCTAACCAAGAAGTTCCAGATTGTCTGATCCTTGGATATGGAATAAAACAGACTTGCTCCGCTTGAAATGCCAATATGTAGGGTTCAAATTTGTTGTATCTCCGTGCTGCATTAATATCTACAACTCCAAACTTCTTATACCGAACACCTCTATTGATAGTAGGGTCGAACCAGTCACATTTGAAGAGGACGTATTTCATCTTCACTAAACCAGGGAATTCCACTTCGATGATCTCTTTTAAGATCCCATAGAAATCTGTTTCACCTTTCACATATATTCCATAGTTCATCGTTGCTCGCTGACTTCCATATTCGTAAGTGTGAAATGTGTAGCCTCGTGTAAAATTATTTATTTACCTTTCAAATGATTGCATCTCCTCGCAATTAAGGAGTATATATGTATGGGCACTATGAGCGTCTTCTGTACTCGACCACCAAACTTCTTTGAGTTTTCCAGCAAGACGTCCAATCTGACAGAATACGTCAGGAACACCTGGTAAGACATATGTCGGCATAACACCTCCATCATCATATCTGCTTGGAGCCCTTTTCCGTGTACGGACTTGTGATCCAAAATAGTATGACGTGAAGTGGGAAGTTTCCTCAGACAAACTCCCCGCCACTATTAAACCTTCCACCCTTGCAAGATTTTTTGCTTTTCCTTTCAAATGTTTCATGGATCGCTCATAAGGATACATCCATCCGTTATGAACTGGTCCACGAAGCAATGCCTCATACGGGAGGTGGATAAGTAAATATTCCATGACGTCAAAAAGTGATGGAGGAAATATTTTCTCCATATTGCACATTAAGATCGGGATATTCTCATCAAGTTGTCTGATGACATCTTCTGTTAAGGTACATGTGCTAAGATCCCGAAAAAAGCTCCAATCCCTGAAAATATAATTATATTCCACAAAGAATTTTATAATTTGTAGGATTATTTAATATAACAATAAATTAAAAAAATTAGTAATTTATGTTACCTGCAAGTGCTTCATGAACATTCTTTGGAAGCAACTCCGCAAATGCAAATGGTAGTAGTCGTTGCGTAAAAACATGACAGTCATGAATTTTCATTCCTGAAAACTTTTGCCCTTTCTCAACACATCTTGATAGATTTGACACATATCCATCAGAGAACTTGACATCTGATGCCACCCACTTGAACAACGCTGCCTTTGCTTCTGCTGACAATCTGAAAATGGGAACCGGCATTTGCCCATTGCTTTTAATATGCAGTTCTTTCCTAGAACATAATGCAGGCAAGTCCAACCTTGAGTTCTTGTTATCTTTTTTCTTTCCAGGGACGTTCAATAATGTATTGATGGTGTTGTCGAAGAAGTTTTTCTCAATATGCATCACATCAAGATTGTGTCGCAAAAGTAGATCTTTCCAGTATGGGAGTTCCCAAAATATACTCTTTTTGTGCCAATTATGCTGTGTCCCATAACCCATCAGCCATATTTGCAGGAATATGCCAATTACCCCCCTCTCTTAACTGTTTCTTGTGCACCATAATAATCAATATCCTTCTCGATATCTTCTCCAGATAAATATGGTGGAGCGGTGTCTCGTACAACCCTTTTTGACCAAAACAATGTCTTGTTCCTTCGGTACGGATGGATAATGGGAAGAAATCTCCGATGACAATCAAACCATGAAGTCTTCCTACCATTCTTAAGCTGAAATGCGTCTGTGCTTCCCATACAATAAGGACAAGCTAGCCTCCCATGCGTTGTCCAACCTGATAACATCCCGTATGCAGGAAAGTCACTGATGGACCACAAAAGAGCTGCTCGCATAGTAAAATTTGTTCTCGTTGAACAATCATACGTCTGCACCCCTGTTGACCACAACTCCTTCAATTCTTCTATCAAAGGCTGTAAGAAAATATCGAGGGATCGCTTCGGATGCTTGGACCCAGGTATCAATATACTCATGAAATGAAATTCTCTTTCCATACACATCTCTGGTGGAAGGTTGTATGGTGTTAGGATGACTGACCAAAGTGAGTCCTGTCTTCCGGACATTCCAAACGGACTAAATCCATCTGTGCATAGTCCAAGATAAAAATTGCGAGTGTTACTTGCAAAATATTTGTGAACCGAATTCAAGTGTTTCCACGCTTTTGCATCTGACGGATGATTGATTTCGCCTTCATTCTGAGTATGTTCGGCATGCCATCTCATTGCTGCTGCAGTCTTTTCAGATTGATATAATCTCTTCAGCCTATCTTAATAGGTAAGTACCACATCCGCTGGTACGGTACCCTTTTTCGTCCACGCCCTTGCGGTTTATATCGTAGCTTCTTGCAGAACTTACACTCCAACAACTCCGCATCTTTCTTCCAGTAGATCATACAGTTGTCTATACAAACATCAATCTGCTCTGAAGGTAAGCCAAGACTGCTAACCAATTTCTGAATCTCATAATAAGATTCAGAGGACAAATTATCTTGAGGCAAATACTCTTTAAACAACTCAGCCCATGCATCCATACAAACTTGAGGCAAGTTATGATCAGTTTTGATATTCGTCATCCTAGCTGCCAATGACAATTTAGAATGACCTTCTCTACAACCTTCACAAATTGGTTGATTAGCTGCCTCTAACATTTGATAGAACCTTTTGCGTCCAAGTTTGGTTCTTCTACCTCTACATTGTCTACTTCTACAGCAACTGTTGTTGTTTCACGAAATGCATCAGTAATAATATCATGCATCCTATCATGATCTACGACATGATCCTCAAGGTAATTACTTTCAAGATGCAAATGACTCGGTTCTTCCCTATTACCACCAACTTCAAAGTGAGTACTACTACTAGCTTCATTCTTACTATCACCTTCTCCATGATGAAACTATATGTAGTAATGCGGGGTAAATCCTCTATTTACTATATGTTTCCAAACTGTTTCACTACGAACAAATTTGGTGTTTTTGCATTTACGACAAGGACAAAACATTTTACCAGTTTCCTGCGTGAGAGGTGTGTTTCCAGCTTGGTACATGAATATCTCCGCCCCATTGAGAAATTCATCTGTCACAACTCCTGCAGAGTTTTTATGTGCGTACATCCAACTCCGAACTTCATAGATATTGCCGTTATGAGACATTTTTGGAATTTATTTTTTTCTGTTTTTGTTTTTTTTTTTTTTGCATCTTTAGAAAGAAGGAGAAGAGGGCATATTTGTAGGAAATTTTCAGATTTGGTAGGTGGAGATTTTGCTACGAATATACTACATATGAAAAATTTACTACTACTTAACTATCTTTATTCACCAACCACACACAAAAACAATTAACACGTTGTCAACCACTTTCTTGTGGATAGCCGTAACATAGTCCCTAAATAGATGGGAAATTGTGGATGTTAGATAGTTGTAATATAAACTTCGTTTTTACTACGACCCGTAGTAAGCGTTGTATAATCGACGTAATAGGCCCCCCTTGTTACGTCGATTTTAGTTCGACGTAACTTTACTTCGCCATTACGACGATTTTCGAAATAGAAGTACAATCGAAGTAACATAGTCGTAACATTACGACGACAGTTTGGTAGTAGTAAATCTTAGTAGTTAACTCTATGTTTTGTTGTAGTGAACATATATATATAAATATATAACTTCACTGAATATATTTGTTAATTATATATATTGTGATATGTATACCTGCGTTTTTAACCATTTCACAAAGTGTTGGTCTTTCCTTTTGTTGAGATCATTGGTTGATATTCCTGGAATAGCTTCTTCGACTTGGGCAACAAAATCGCTGTTTTAAAACAAAATGATCATTAAAGTACGTATATATGTGTGTGGTAAAATTTAATAGAAAAATAATTAATTTAATTACCTTTCAAATAATTCAATCTCCTCGCAGTTAAGGAGTATATATGTGTGGGCACTATGAGCGTCTTCTGAACTCGACCACCAAACTTCTTTCAGTTTTCCACCTAGACGTCCAATCTGACAGAATATGTCTGGAACATCTTCACCAAAATATGTCGGCATAACACCACCATCATCATATCTGCTCGTAGTCCTTTTCCATGTCCGGACTTGTGACCCAAAGTAGTAGGACGTAAAGTGAGATGTTTCCTCATTCAAACTCCCAGCAACTATTGAACCTTCCACCCTTGCTGGATTTTTTGCTTTCCCTTTCAAATATTTTATAGCTCGCTCATAAGGATACATCCATCCATTATGAACAGGTCCACGAAGCAGTGCCTCATACGGAAGGTGGATAACCAGATGTTCCATGACGTCAAAAAGGACGGAGGAAAAATTTTCTCCAAATTGCACATCAAGATCCAGATATTCTCATCAAGTTGTCTGATGACATCTACAGTTAAGGTGCGTGCACTAAGATCTCTGAAAAAGCTCTGATGCCTACAAATAATTTACAATTATAAGTTTTTTTTCCAACAAGGAGAATTAATAATTAACTTTAATTATTTGTTACCTGCAAGTGCTTCGTGAATATTTTTTGGAAGCAACTCCGCAAATGCAAATGGTAGAAGTCGTTGCATAAAAACATGACAGTCATGACTCTTCATCCCTGAAAATTTTGTCCCTGATGATCAACACATCTTGATAGATTTGAAACATATCCATCAGAAAACTTCACGTCTGATGCCACCCACTTGAACAACGCCGCTTTTGCTTCTGCTGACAATCTGAAAATGGGAACTGGAATTCTCCCATCGTTTCTAATATGCAGCTCAATCCGAGAACATAATCCCGGCAAATCCAACCTTGAGTTCTTGTTATCTTTTGTCTTGCCGGGGACGTTCAACAATGTATATGATGTTGTCAAAGAAGTTCTTCTCTATATGCATCACGTCAAGATTATGGCGCAGAAGTAGATCTTTACAATATGGAAGTTCCCAAAATATACTCTTCTTGTGCCAATTATGCTGAGTCCCGTAACCATCAGGCATATTTGGAGGACATATTTGGAGGAGTATGCCAATTACCGCCTTTGCTGACTGTGCTTAGTCCATCATAGTAATCAATATCCTTCTCGATTTCCTCTCCAGATAAATATGGTGGAGCGGTGTCCCGTACAACCCTTTTTGACCGAAACAATTTCTTGTTCCTTCGGTACGGATGGTTAATGGGAAGAAATCTCCGATGATAATCAAACCAGGACGTCTTCCTATCATTCTTCAACTGAAATGCGTCTGTGCTTCCCATACAATATGGACAAGATAGCCTTCCATGCGTCGTCCAACCCGACAACATCCCATATGCAGGAAAGTCACTAATAGTCCACAATAGAACTGCTCGCATTGTAAAGTTTGTTCTCGTTGAACAATCATATGTCTGCACGCCTGTTGACCACAATTCCTTCAATTCTTCTATCAAAGGTTGTAGAAAAACATCAAGGGACCTCTTAGGATGTTTTGGTCCAGGTATCAATATACTCATGAAAAGCAATTCTTTTTCCATACACATCTCTGGTGGAAGGTTGTATGGCGTCAAGAAGACTGGCCAAAGCGAGTATTGTCTTCCAGACATTCCAAATGGACTAATGCCATCTGTGCAGAGCCCAAGATAAACGTTGCGGGGGTTGCTTGCAAAATCAGGGTACACCGAATTCAAGTGTTTCCACGCTTTTGCATCAGAGGGATGATTGATCTCTCCTTCCTTCTGATCATGTTCTGCATGCCATCTCATCGATGCTGCCGTCTTTGCAGATTGATATAATCTCTTCAATCTATCCTTAATAGGTAAGTACCACATCCGCTGGTACGGCACCCTATTCCGCCCACGTCCTTGCGGTTTATATCGTGGCTTCTTGCAAAATTTACACTCTAACAATTCTACGTCTTTTCCCCAGTATATCATACAGTTGTCTATACACACATCAATCATCTCTGAAGGTAAGCCAAGATTATGAACAAGTTTCTGAATCTCATAATAAGATTCAGTACACAAATTCTCTTCAGGCAAATACTCTTTAAACAACTCAGCCCATGCGTCCATACAAACTTCAGGTAAGTTATGATCAGTTTTGATATTCATCATCCTAGCTGCCAATGATAATTTAGAAAGACCTTCTCTAAAACCTTCATAAATTGGCTCATTAGCTGTTGCTAGCATTTCATAAAATCTTTTTGCATCCA
Source organism: Brassica juncea (assembly GCA_018703725.1). Taxonomy (NCBI): domain Eukaryota; kingdom Viridiplantae; phylum Streptophyta; class Magnoliopsida; order Brassicales; family Brassicaceae; genus Brassica; species Brassica juncea. The sequence goes on along the minus strand of CM031936.1, from coordinate 45,653,122 downwards.
AGTTAGGCCCCTTTACATTTTCGACCTCCTCTATTACTGATGTTGTTTCACGAAATGCATCGGTAACCATATCATGCAGTCTATCATTATCTACCATATGATCTTCTTGAATGACACTTTCAGAAGGCAAATGTGGTTCATCTCTGTTACGAACATTTTCAACCTGATTACGACTACTAGCTTCATTCCTATTATCACCCTCTCCGTGGTTAAACCAAATATAGTAATGTGGAGTAAATAATCTACTTACTATATGTTTCCAAACGGTTTCACTAGCAGCAAACTTCGTATTGTTGCATTTACGACAGGGACATAACATTTTACCCGTTTCCTTTGTGAGAGGCGTCTGTCCGGCCTGGTACATGAATATCTCTGCTCCGTTGAGAAATTCGTCTGTTACTCTTCCCTTTGAATCTTTATGCGCATACATCCAACTCCGAACCTCATAAATATTTCCAGACATTTTTTTTACTCTTTTTGTTTTTTTTTTTCTTTTTTTCGTTTTTTTTGGTGCATCTTAAGAATGAGGGAGAACATCATATTTATAGAGAAATTTCGATTTTGGTAGGTAACAATGTTACAACGTATGTACGTTTAATCATATCTTAACTACCAAAGTGCAACTAAATTGTTCGTACATTAGTCGTTAATTAGATGTATAAAATATTGGATGTAAATAAGTCGTAAATTTACAATCAATTTACGACTACGTGAAACATTAGTCGTAAATTAGATGTAAATTTACGACTCTGCCTTTTAGTCGTACCTGAGTTGTAAATTTACAACCAATTTACGACTAAAGGAAATACTAGTCGTAAATTAGATGTAAATTTACGACTCATTTACGACTGGTCTTCTTATTTGCAAATTTACGACCAACTTACAACTAATTGTGTTCTAGTCGTAAGTTGGTCGTAAATTAGACCCAAAATTACGACTAACATTTTCTTGTCGTAATTGTTGGTCGCTAAAGCAACGTTTTCTTGTAGTGAAATCTAAGGTTGACAAAACCAAAATCTACTCACTTTAGTTCCCACCGATATCGGCATCCTAATAACTCATGTATTTTCCAAAAAACCTACTTACGTTATTCACTCACATTAGCACTTTCCTTATCCAATAAAGTCTAAAAATATACAATAGCAAAAGCTGCAAAACTATATATGCCAGACAGCAAAATATTTCATATTTAACAACTCTTTAACTAAAAATGCAAAAACATATAAATAAACAAAAAAAAACTCTCCGTTGTACATCTATACTATACTAAAAGCCAAATATGCTCAACATATAAGGTGTCCACGTAGGCTTGGAAATTCAGGCCAATCAAAATACATCAAATAGACACGTCATCAACTATAAGCCAAATAATATTATCAAAACTGTTTTTCGTTTCAATGTGGCCGCTTCCGATTCTCCTCTTTAACGTATACATTCCACATTTTAAAAGCTCACTAAGCTCAATTATTTACTGCAACAAACCCACCAGCTGCATGAATCGATTACCATTCCATCACCTCCACACCTTATATATCCCTCATCTCTCTCTTGATTCTCCCCTTCACCAAAATCACGGAAAGTCAATTATCAGAGCAATTGATGGCAAACCAAACGGGGAAATCAATCGGCGAGTCTCTCACCCCTCTGTTCTTTCCGTTTGTTTGGTTCAGAACGTCACAGAGGAGAACACACCGCAAGTCAAGCCAGATATGGAAGCAACTGCTATAGTTGATTCATCGAAAACAACGATAGCTCCACCGCGGACGATGAAATAGATCTGTTTAGTGGTTCAGCTGATTCTTTAAACGGCAAACTTCCTGCTAGGCCTCTGATCATCTCAAAGTATACACCTTTTACTCTAACCCCTCTCCCTCCCTCTCTTGAGTAGTGTACTAATAACTAAATTGTAATTGCTGTCTTATCAGAGGCCAGAGAGCTTGATCCCACACACAGCATCACTCTTTATATGTTGGAGCTAGCACACTCTCGGTTCCGTGGAAAATTCTATAAATGTAAGTAGTGCTTGTTATGTGTATATAAAAACCCCGTGTTTGTATTTTTTTGCTTGCGCAAATAGTTGACTGCTGATGTGTATATAATAACCCCGCGTTTTGAATAGGATCAGCTTCTCATTTCGGTTCTGGTGATCTTAGGTACGTCTTCAGGTTTTTGAAGTTTTTTTTAATTTTTTTGGAGAAGCTTCATTTGTTTTCGATGGTTGGAAGTTGGCTGCGACCAACACTGTTTGTTTTGCAGCAAAACAGTTCACTGCAATGAAAATTTCAGGTAATCTATAGGTCTTCGTTATGACGCAATTCTTTGATTTGTCAACAGTTTTTGAGCATTTGAGAAAGATGCATATTTTCAATTCTATGAAACATTCTCCTAGAACTTCCCACCACTAAACACTTGATAAGCTTCTCAGAGTTTTTGTCTTTTAAACTAGAGGTTATATAGCATCAAGAATCTGTGATTTGAGGGTTACTTCCATCTGTGTCAGTCTTTATGACAGATTGCTCAAGTGTTTCAATCTTCTTATGTTTGTTACTAGGTGATTTTCCCGTGCATAACATTTTTAAAATAATTACATTATAAGAATTATTAACTATTTTCTTTTGTTTGTTTATAAGTATCAGATAACTTTGTAATTTATATGTATGATAAATATATAAAAATTATATTTATAATTATGTTACCATCTTAGTTAGATATGTGATTTCTAAATATAATATGTCATATTAACTCAAATATATATTTTTGGTATATTAAGTTACTTTTATTCTTTTAAATTGAACAACGATTTTTGTTTATTTTCTTAATTATATTAAAGTTGAATTATTGTTTTCTTAACTTCAAGTAGATCAGTTCATCTCTTTTTTTTTAATCAATTTTCAGTTCATCCTCTTATATTTGCACATATATTTGTAATTTTTTTATATCTGATATATGTTGTTTCAGAAAAAATAGGAAATAACATATTAAATCAAAGTTGCATTAATACACATAACTTGTAATATTTTGAAAATTCATGCACATTTATAAATATATAAAATAAATAAATCATAAAATTGGTTGATTTGATACTTTGTATTTTGATTAGTTTGGTAATTCATATTTTGGTATATTAGGTTGTATTTTAAAAAAAAATAAATCAAAAGGTATAATTAAATTAGACTAAAATAAGAATAACCTTGTTAGCTATATTTTGCTTGGATTGAATACTATATTTTGTAAGATTTTGTATAATTTGATATATGTTGTTTTTGATAAAATTAAAAAAATTGAAGTGCTATGAAATTCATAAGATAGTTACACCAAAAACTCATATTTTTTCTCCCCACCAATTTGCTTATATTCAGTTTAGATCAAGCAATATTAATAAGTTTAACTTTCATTCTAACTTTGTTTTAATTGTTTATTCAGTTTTCAGTTAATAATTTTAAAATAAAAATAAAATGATAGTATATGATAAATTTTTGTTACAAAAAAATAATTATTTAGTCAAACTAATATAAATCGTAATAATGCTATTTTATCTTGTTTATTAGCCTATCTATTTAAATATGTACCTGGTTTTAAAATAGTCACAAAATCTATTTTTTTGTTTTTGTGAAAATGATATTAAATAAACAGTTTATGTTTTTTACAATTATTTTTAATCATTTGATAAAATATAATTATAATAAAATTATTATTGAATAATTATATCTATATTATTTCATTTTTTCAATTTATTTTGTAAATTATATCTTAAAGTTTATATATATAATAAAAACTTTGTTTATATTTAGAATCTATATAATTTCTATATATATATACCTTTTTATTATTTATGTGTTTCTGTAAAAAACGAAATTTAAGTTAAAAACCTATTAAAGTTTTAATAGAAAAGGAAATAACAGTAAAATATATTAAAGTCATTATATTTAAATTAAATATATTATTATTTTTAGAAGAAGATTTCAAAAATATATATTTTCAATTTTTTTGTGAAGCTACGTTATATATACATATAAAGTAAAAAGTTTATATATTTTTCCTTTTTATTTGTGGTTTTTTTTTTAGAAAATATAACTAAAATTTCTTTATATATAAAATATTGATGTTTATGTTTTATAAATATTTACTTTTCTATTTATGTGCTTTTGCAAAAACTAAAATTAAGCTAAAATTTTTATTAAAACCTTTATGAAAAAATAACAATAAAATATATTAAATCTAATATATTCAAATAAAATTTTTATTATCTTTTAAAATAATGTTTATTTACAACTTTCTGATTCTACGTTATATATATATATATATTAAAAGCTTATATATTTTCCTTTTTATTTATATTATTTTAGAAACAAATTTTAAAAATAATTAAAGTTCGTTTTTATTAACAATATTATATGTTAATATTTTATAAATATTTCCTTTTTTTTATTTATGTGTGTTTTAAAAAAGGAAAGTTAAATTAAAAATTAACTAAAATCTTAGTATGAAAAAAAGGAAATACATTATTAATGTTAGTCATACATAATATTTTTAATTTATTAGGGGTATCTATGTAATCAACCATCGTGAAAGTTAACGTGGGCGTGCCACGTATGAAACTGACTTCTCAAATAATATTATAGAGATGTTATTTGGAAAATTTCAAAGAGGAAACTAAATAAAAAAATTCAATGATAATATGTAAATGTAATGTTTGTAATTCATCAAGGGTATTAGTGTAATCAATCATCTTGAGAATTAACTTGAACGCGACACATAAGAAACTGACTTCTCAAATAATATTATAGAGATTCTTTTTTTTGCATTTCTGGAAATAATCATTTTGATTCTGCAGATTTGAGTGATAAATTGATGGACCTGAACCTGATGGTAAATGACAAACTGTACTTTGTATATACATACTTCCATATGATATATCACTTTTTGGTTACAGCTCAATTATTTCCTGCCGATTTTAGGTGCTAAAAGAGGCCAATTTGACAAATGATTTCATGTATGTTCGGTTCTAACCCTTTGTCACTTTGGTGGTGCCAAGCTCGAAGGTGTCAGTATCCCCTGTTGGGTTTTCCGGCTGTAGATATGGCCTGCTACTACAGGTGGAAACTTGGAGGGTGGCATACACTCACAAAGAAGAATACGTACATTGCCTTGCGTTGTGGGTACATGTTATCCTCTCTTTGCTATATGTAACTAATCACTTTTCACCGGTTAATTGCGTTCATGGGGTGCTAGCTCTCTGTGGCGTGCATGATGCAGAAGCCAAGCTGGTACTGTTATGCTCCTGAATCGATTGAGAAGCCAAGCTGCTTCTAGCACCTCTATGACTTGCCATTGTAAAGTCCTTCAATAGATTTTGTTTCATGGGTCCATATTTGTGTTTCCTCTTCAAAAGCTTAGTTGTTCATTCTTATGAAAGGTTTATGGGAAGGAGCAGAAGCTTAGCGAAGCAAGAGATACGGTCGATCCAAATAGGCTCTGGGGCCATCTATTACCCTTATGACGGAATTGGTTAGTAGAAGTTTGGAAGTGGTGTACAGAACCATTCAGCATTGAGACGTGTAATAGAGCTATGCCTATGTCTATGATAATGGTACCTTCACAAATTAAAGTCTATATTGAAGTGGAGTACTCATCTCAATCGATTCATTACGTGAACCAAATTTTATTTTCAATAGGTAGAATAATTATATTCAATACCATCACCAAGGAGCACAAGAGATGAGTGGGAAACAAAGAGTAGAGAAGTCTGAAAAGAAGATGGTGGAGAAAAGAATGATTAAAAGATACTATCAAGTGGAGTACTCAGATGAAGAAAAGATTGAAATAATACCCTTATATGTGTTCTTTGTCTGACTCTAGAGCTCAAAGTTCTAATGGAAGGAGAAGAAACTGAAAGACAATGTGAGATCTGATGAGTTGAGGTTGGTTTCTTCTTCTACACGTCTCTGTGTTTTTAGGTCTTTAGATGGTCTTCCGATGTAACTTATACTATTCTTACATGTAATGCATTTATTTTAATTGGTCTTTTAGCAAAATAATATTCCTCCTCTCCACTCTATTAATAATATAATCTTCATTCTTCTAACTAATGGTCTCTATAATATAATCCCAAATTATTTAAATTCATACATATTTAGATTCTTTTGAAAGAATACTAAAAATACATCAACAGAATTGAGTATATTTATTTTTTAGGAAATAATCTTTATTACTACAATGATTTATCTGTTTGATACTATTAATTGAGTTTATTGTTGAGCAAATTTTAGGCGATTGAAACATTTTTAAAAGATTTAGTAAACTACTTAATTTATGTTTTGTGAGTCATAATATTCTAGCATGAATAAGGTAACGTTCTCATATGTATTGCACACAAATCTTTGGCTTTATTTTTCTTGATAAGAAACCGAAATAATTAGATTTTTGGTCACTGTTCGAAGAGATTTAGACAGTATATAGATGCTTGTGTGCGTGAACTAAAAGTAGAAGTATGTGCATATGCCATATCCACGTGCCAGGAAGGGGTTTGTGCATACAAATATTGGGTTTGTTCTTTGAAGAAAGTCTAACATTGTGAAGAAGAGATCACGAAAAGAGCGAGACTTGGTGGCTGATGGTCAAAAGGGTTTTGTAAATTTGGAATCATTTTGGTCAGGGAAAAGAAACATGAGGCAGTGTTTATATTATGTTCTGAACTCCAAAGTTATTGTATGTTATTCTTACACCCAGAAACTTCAAAAAAGCACAAGAGAAGTGATGTACTAAGCTTCTTTTATTGTAACTCGATAATAATATTTTTATTTTGTTGCAACATAGAATCACCAATAAAATTGTCTTATTGCCAAAGATTTACAACAATGAAATTATTTTATTTGTTACATGATTGGCCTATAACTACCTTTGGGGTTTTTCTAGAGAAATATTTACACACATTTGGTTAATACTAGAGCTGTTATATAAGAGGTGTAAAATAGTGAATTTGTTAGAATTGTAGGGCAAGAGTTTATTGATGGAGTGTGTTTTTCACTGCTCAAAGCATAGAAACGACCTCTTACTATTTTAATTATCATAAAATGCACTAACAATATATGTATCAAAAAGTTTCTGGTTGAATTAATAAGAAGATAAGGATATATAGTATGATTAGTTGTGTAATTAGAAGATAGAAAAATAATATATACATAAATATATATATATAGTTAACCTTTGGTTTTATCACCAATATATATGTTCGATTTTATTTATAGTAACATAAATTTAAATAAAAAAAAAGTTAGAATACATTATTCATAAACTCTTTTCATAAGAGGAATTCAAGAATAAAAAAAATTGGCTTATGTAAAAAAGTTATAAAATTTATACAATGAACTATTCAATTTTAAATAGATTATCCGCGCGTAGCGCGGAAACGAACCTAGTCTATATAAAGAGTATTTAAGATTTCAATTCACACTATATCTTTAATCTTTTTATTTATTTAAGCAACTACTATATCTTTAATCGAAAAATTGTTATCAGCAGGATCTTACTCTAGACAAAAACATCCATATCCATTTTTTCTGTTTTACAAAAGAAAAAGATTTTTTTTTAATAAAACCCACTGAGAATTTTTTCTTGATCATGAATTATTTATTCTAAATATTTATACATCAATGTATTTTCTAGATTCCGATCTTAACAAATGTACAAATCTATTTTTTAGAATCTATCTTTATTAAAAACATAGGTACAAATTTAAAACTAACTTTATTCTTAAGTATTATATTACAAATTATCCGATATTTTATAAAAAAAATCCTGAAAATGTGATTTTATTTAATTTATTCAAAATTATCCTAAAATTGAGAACCAAAACTAAACTAAATTGAAGTCAAAATTTTATCAGGTTCCTAACGTTTTTATCAGAATCAAGCCAAAAACCAAAATTGCCAAAATAAAACCAATCAAAATATATAAATAATCGAACGATTTTTATGTCTTTTGAAATGAAAGACCGAAAAACCATAACCAAAACCACTAGTGAACAGAAGCCAAACCAAATACAAAAAAAAAGTAAAGTGGTACTGAACCGATTACCAAATGTCCATACCTAAAAATAATATATGAATTAATAAATTATCAACAAAAATATTCCTGCGCTTTCTAAGCGCGGGTCAAAATCTAGTGTACCTTAAAACAGGTTTCATCTCATTCAAACAACGACTAGGTTAAGATCCGCCTCGCGCCGGGTGAAAATTGTATATATAAATTATTTTGACATAGTATTATTTATTTTACGTTTTTACAGATTATGAATAGTTATATGTATATATATTAAATGATCGAAAATTTGTTAAATATTATGTATAGTGCAGTCACATAAATTAAAGTTATTTTTGTGCATTTAAAATTATTTTATGTTAATTAAATCTATACAATCATTTTATCTATTTTATATGGTATAAAATTACATTTAAATGATGTAACATATATAGTATATTTTAATAGGGTTGTCTATTAAAAAAGGCCTCATATGCATATGATTTTTATGATCATTTATATCCTTTTAAAATCATTGATAACAAAACTTTAATATGTGATTTTAATAGTTTTAGTAATTTATAACCATTTAAAAAAATTTGATGGAAAATTCAGAATTAAAGTATTCAGTTCTCAATACTTTTTCACTGCAACTTTTGAAAGTAAGATATGATATAATTTTATTATAGCTTCATTTCAAAGGTATTAATATATGTTTTTTAATCTTAGAAACTATTATGTATTTTTTTTAATAATTTATATAGTTTTATATCATTAATATTTCGTAGTAACAAAACAATTTAAATCACTGATGACAATATTTGAAATGTAAGACTTTTAACAATTTTAATAATTTATAGTTGTTTTTAAAAAAATTAAAAGATAACATATACTAAAAATCTAAATTATGTAAGTTAAATTTCGCACACCCCTACATTTAATTTATAGTAAGATTTTCATAGATCACCACGAAATCAGGCATTTAATATTATGGTGTATATATGGTCAAGTTATATTCAAAATCATGTAAGTTAAATTTGGCACTACGTTTAAGTTAAATCATTCAAATGCTGAAAATTATAAAAGTATCATTTTTATACATGTTTAGTTTAATATTTATTTTAATACATATATATTTAGGTATGTTATACCAACAAAAAACTATACAACATTGCAAACCTGGAAACAAAGGTTGTTGTTCTCTGACCAGCTAATCAACATATAGATCACGTTCCAGCTGTATAACTACAATCATATATTAAATTTCGCAATGTTTGTCATGTTAAACATTAAAAAAAACCATGAATATAAACAACATTAGCGCTTCGTACACAATATTAATATATATATGCTGATTAGTCAGTTTTAACATACGAACTAGATTTTGACCCGTGCTTGGAAAGCGCGGGTTTGCTTTCGAAATTAAATAATTTAAAAAAATATATTTATATATAAGATAGTGTATAAGTTATTGCACATTTATCCGGAACCGCAAAACCATACTGTACCAAACTGAAAAAAAAATAAACTAAATTTCATAAATAATCGAGCAAATCATATATTTCTCGAACCAAAAATTGAGTCGGACCAAAAACAAAATGAATGCATAAATTTTTAAAATACAAATTATATGCTTACAAATATTAATAATATTTAATTTTTTGATAACCAAATATCCTACAATACTATTTATAACCGAATTATCCAAAAAATCGAATTACCCATATATTTTTTATTTAAAAGATTCAAATTTATCTAATATTTTGAATTACTCAATATTAAAACTGAAAAACCCTAAATTATCTGATATTCTTTATCTATAAATCATTACCCAAAAAACAAAATCAAACTGAAACTGAATTGGACCCAGTTTTTTAATCTATAAATCATTACCCAAAAAAACAAATCAAACCAAAAACCAAAATAAACCAACTGATACCAAACTAAACTTTGTAAATACTTGAACGATTCCTAAATTTATGAACCAAAAATCAAAAACTAAAATACCCAAATCAAAACCGAATGTTGAAGACTAATAATACCAAATAAACATTCTATTTTTACAAATTATTTAACTCATGGGTACTTATGTGGTTTATAGGTGGATTAAGATATAAACAATGTTTTTATATCCGACCCTGATCTGCGATCGAACCGGTAAACCCAGTGGCCGTATATAATGCAAATTGACTTATGTTCTTCATGTAGCATTCTATCTCTACCGACTGATATGTTTCCATCAAAATTTAATTTAATGAAAACATATTAATTAAAAATTTGGTAGAACCCAAAAACTCGTCATTAACCTGTGAACCGACACCGGTTGAGCCGGCAAAAACCAAAAAAAAAAGTATAATATATTTTTAAAAATTGACTAAACTTTTCATATACTTTATAATAGTACATACAACTATATAAATTATTTTATTTTTTCATATAAAGTCAATGCATTGTTTTTATGTTATGCATTTTAGTTTATATTTTTTGTAATGATCAATACTATTACTATTTTAATGTATATAATTTATTTATTTTGCTTAAACATACAATGGTTTTAGATTTATTAATAAAATTAAATTTATGATTGTAGGAATGAGTTTTTTTAATGGGTTTATACATGCACCGAATTAAAATAAGAGAAATAATGATATGTATAGTTTTAAGCCCAAAAATCAAAATTCTCCATTTATTTTTTTTTTGCAAATTAATTATTATTTTTGACAATATTGATATTTTTATTAAAGAAAAAAAACACAAATATTTCTGTTTTAATAATATATATAGTATTTTTGGTCCATATTGTTAGTAAGAAAAATAAATAGTAAATCTACTCTACTAAATGTTAAAATATTTTGCGGGAACCAAAATCTCGACATGATACCAATTTAAGGTGTTACATTAATTGTAAAGGGATATATTTAGTTACCCATTTTAAAGGTTTTTCAACCAATTATGGTATATACTGAATAATTTTTAAATGTCATTTTGTTTCAATTTGCTTGTAGTAATCTATTTATAAATAATATGTTGACAGATAATTACGTGGGAATATTATTATGGTTATTCTGTAAGTTGTTAAATGGAATAAAACTGGATATTTTCTAAGTTCTTAAATAGAATAAAAAAGAGAAAATCTTTTAAAAGATAAATTATTTTGCTTATAAAAATCTAAACATGATACAAAATCAGACTATGTTTAGAATCTGTATAGGGTTTTGAATATTTTGGTTTGGAATTTGAATTTGAATTAAAAATTACATTTAAAAATCTATATATAGATAGTTTTTCTAATTCTTCTGTTTAGAATTTGTATAGGATTTAGAAGTATATGAAACATGATTTAGGGTATATAGTTTGGTTTGTATTAAAAATATGCTAAATGTTTGTATAGAAAATATGCTAAATTTATGGAAAATATTTTTAGAAAATATATTTATAGAGAATACATACATATATTCAAACTATAAATGAAAATAATAAGATTTGACTAAGTGTATGAAACAGGACATAGGGCATAGATATATGATTTGTATTGAGAATATACTTAATATTGGAAGAACATATATTGAGAGTTCGTACAAAAATTCAAGAAAATATATGAATCATACCACTTAATAAGTACAATGAATAATGTTAAGTTTTTATTATAAAAGTATACATCAAAATGGTTTGTATTATGTTTGGTTATCTATGTAGAGTCTAAAAACTATATACATTGAATATTAACATGAGACGACAGTGAGTGAGCCTTTCTATAATATAGGACAAAAGTATAGAAAGGATGTAGTCTAGTGTTGCATAGTTGCTGGATTAACGATTGATATAATTGGATGAAGGTTTATATATATATTAAGTGAAATGAGTCTTGTATGGATCTATATGTCGTATATCATTTTTATGTACCAAATGATATGGTATGTGGTATAACTTTGTCATGTACCAAAAGATATGGTGTAATAAATTATTGTTAGAGAAATTTTAGGTTATTTATTGTTAGTCAAATATTATGGTAAGACCAAAAATATTGTTAGTTAATGAAAGGGTCCAACAACTTTGTATAAGTAGATTTTTTAAGAATGTTTCTCTTTTAATAGTATAGATAGTTCTGTATGATTTTCATATTATGAATAGTGGTATACTATGAACTGTAATCCATTGTTAATTTAAAGTTCTGTATTAAGTACAATGCTTGAGATTCATTTTAAAATCCCTTTAATTTCTTTTGATGTCGTTATTTGATAATGCGTATATACAATGTAATACTATGCAGTTTGTTGGCTTAACAAATATAAGCAAATGACATACTGGAAAGGTTTGCTTTCTGAGCTTGGGTGCTCAGGTAATGTGCTACTTAACTATTTCTTCATATTCGGTTTTCTATAATTTCTAGCAAAAGTGTAACTACTATATTTTTCTTCACTTTCGTATAGTTCTTGTTGGACCAATTATTAGCCCATTGGCTGAAACAATAATTGGAAAAGAGTGAAAACGAAATGGGCCTACATGGCTTAATAAAAAGCCGGTTGACTTATGTTAAATGAATGAAGAATAGGAGTAAAGTCCCACATCGCCTAGTAAGTATGAAATGGAGTAGTATATATATGACTTTACTCTCCTGGTTGTTCATATGGCGCACAGTGCAAGCTGGGCTCGCCACCCACGCGCGCGCCGCCGCCGCCGTCCGGCTGGCTCGGCTAGGTCTTGGTCTTGGTCTTGGTCTTGGGTCTTGGTGCCAATAAGATTCTTTTTGGACCAAGTTAAGCTCAACAATTTGTCCATTTAATTCTCGAAAAACAACATGCATTTTATTTTAAAACGACAAGTATTTTGTCTAGAAAATAAAAACGCCATGCATGTTATCTTCTCGAGATATTTGAAACGGATAAGAAAGAACGAGTCTTGGGGAATAAGTTTTCGAAACTTAACTTCCGTGATCTCCGCGAGATTTCCGCCCACGTGCAGCAACGGTTGCGGGAAGTGGCTCTCGTTCTTTTCTTTAAATAAACCCGTCTCTCATCATTCATTTCTTAACTTTTTCACGCAAAGAAAAACCAGCAAATCTCACAGTGTAAGTCGAGAGAGTGTTTCGTAGAATTTTCGTTCGTTAGGGCGTTCACGAGTGAAGCGTGATCGTCTCCCATGGTTGTATCCTGGGACTCTATATTCGTACAGTCCCGTCTCACTACGGAGCGAATATTTAGAGTTAAGGAAAGAGATCAGATCTCGCCTCCATTTTCGTTTATGAAACGTTTTTCGATTTCGTCTTTTGATCCATTATTTCCTTAACATCGCTTTGTTATTATCGTTTGTATCGATTTGGTTTTTCGGCTTCTACAATCTTAACTCTAAATCGCTTTCTGTCTAAAGCTTTATCGGACTGATCTTACGGTTTTAAAAACGATTTACAAGGATTTGCGAACGTTTTTGGTATCATTTGAAACGGTGTTTGCGATTTGCGATTAGCTTATCCGCGAAACGTTTCTACTATCTGGTCTAAACGGGTTTGCGATTTGCTTTTAAGCTTATCCGCGATACGTTTTTGGTCCTTAATGAAAAAAAAAATGTTCATACGGATCGTGTTCATAACCGCTTTCTGAAGCGAGTCTATGAAACATTCTAAGTAAAAAAAAAAGGAAAAAAAAATGGTTTATGCGAACGCTTTTAAGCGAGTTTGCGAAACGTTTTCAGACTTATAACGATTTGATTTGGTTCAAACACCAAAAATGAAAATCGTTTTTAGACTATTATTTTTCCTTTAAAATAATATGTTATATGTTATATATTGAATGGAGTACTAATCCGCTTTCATGTTTTCTTTGCAAACAGAAAAATGACGGATCCTAGCAACACCACCCCCATTGACGCTTCCATCACTCAAACTCCACTCAATGTGTCAGCAACTGATGCAACGTTGACAAACGTTGGAACCATTGCTGCAACAACAACAACTACCCTACCAGTGGGTAATAGTGCTGATGAAACCACTCGCCGCAGCCTTTTCGGTGCTGGTCTTTATCAAACGGCTTCAATTGAAGGAACCTCAAATGCTCCGATTGCAGTTTCAACTCCTCCGACAGTACCTGGTGTGTTCACTCAAGGATTGATGCCCGACAAGTTTGATGGCAAAGGCTTCAAAACGTGGCAGAAGAAGATGTTGTTCTTTCTGACAACATTGAAGCTGGACAAGTTCATCCAGGAGGACAAGCCCCTGATCCCTTACGGGATTGATGATGTGCACACTCTCGCAAGTGTTGACATATGGGTGCATTCCGACTTCATCTGCAAAGGGTACATTTTGGGTCGCCTCATTGATCCATTGTACCGGGTCTATTGTGATATCCCCACTGCGAAGGAGCTATGGAGATCACTGGACAAGAAGTACAGAGGTGAGGACGCTGGCTGCCAGAAGTATGTGGTTGCAAAATTCTATGACTTCAAAATGGTGGATTCAAAGCCCATCATGGATCAGGTGGAAGCGTTTCAGCTCATTTGCCATGAAATCGCTGCTGAAGGGATATCCATCTGCGAGACATTCACAACTCTCAGATTCATTCAAAAGCTTCCTCCAAGCTATGCGGATTTCAAGAACTACCTGAAACACAAGAAGAAGAAGAAGAAGATGGGGCTCGAGGAGCTCATCATGAGGCTTCAGATGGAATCCAGGAACCGACTTGCTGAAACTGCAAATGCTAAGGAGCACAGTGTCAACATGGCTGAGCACAAAGGCAAAGGAAAGGCACATGCTCAATCTCCTGCTAAGCCTTCCAAAGCAGCTGCAGCCCTGAAGGCTACTGGAAAAAACTTCAAGAACAAAGGCATTGAAATCAATGCGAATGTGGAGAAATTCAAGGAGAAATGTCACTACTGCCACAAAGTGGGGCACAAGACTGCTGAGTGTCGCAGCAAGATCAAGCATGAGAAAGCTCAGGCAAATCTCACTGAGGAGGATCTCGTTGCTGTGGTGACTGAGGCCAACATGGTTGAAAGCAACAACCCCAAGGAATGGTGGTATGACACTGGTGCAACCACCCACATTTGCACCAGGGCGATGTTCAGCACTTATCAGAAAAGCAAGACAGAGGAGAAGCTCAAAATGGGGAACACTGCAGTCTCCAAGATTGAAAGACGCGGCAATGTGATTTTGAAGATGACATCTGGACGTGAGGTCACTCTGACAATGTGAAGCATGTGTCTGACATGAGGAAGAATCTGGTCTCGGGTACCTTGCTCAGCAAGAATGGATTCGCCACAAGTTTTGAGGCGGACAAGTTCGTGATTAGGAAGAATGAGATGTATTTGGGAAAGGGGTATGTTAAGGGTGGACTGGTCAAGTTGAATGTAATGACAGACCTTCCAAAAGTTGTAGCTCCAAAAGTTTCAATGAATAAGAAAGAGCCAGTTGCTTATTTGGTTGAGTCTTTTAATATATGGCATGAAAGATTAGGCCATGTAAACGACAAATCCATACAAAGATTAATGAACTTAAATCTAATTCCTAAATATAAAACAAGTAAACAAAAATGTGAAGTATGCGTACAGGCTAAGCTCACAAAAACGCCCTCACCTCGTGTTGAAAGAACTAATAAACCTCTAGATTTAATTCACACCGATTTATGTGATTTAAAATACATGCCAACTAGAGGTGGGAAAAAGTACTTTGTTACCTTCATAGATGACTGCACAAAATATTGTTATGTATATCTATTACATAGCAAAGATGAAACCTTAGAAAAATTCAAAGAATTTAAACTCGAGGTAGAAAATCAGCTTAAAACAACTATTAAAGTAGTTAGAAACGATAGAGGAGGTGAGTATGATGGACCGTTTAATGCATTCTGTAAAGAACATGGAATTATTCATCAAACTACAGCTCCTTGTTCACCAGAATCTAATGGAGTTGCTGAACGTAAAAATCGAACTCTTAAAGAGATGATGAATGCAATGTTGCGGGAATCTAGGCTACCCCAGAACATGTGGGGGGAAGCGTGCTTACCACTAATTATATCCTCAACAAAATTCCACACAAAGTAACTGGCAAAACTCCATATGAATTATGGAAAGGTACTTTACCTTCGTATAAATACCTCAAAGTGTGGGGGTGCTTGGCAAAAGTTGCGGTACCACCACCAAAGAAGGTCACTATTGGACCTAAAACTGTGGATTGCATTTTCATCGGATATGCACATAATAGTACTGCTTATCGATTTCTGGTACATAAATCTGAAATATCAGATATCAATGAAAATACAGTCATGGAATCAAGAAATGCATCTTTCTTCGAAAATATTTTTCCATACAAGGAAAAACAAGGTTCTAAACAAACTCGAGAAGAAAGAGACAACGATAATGACTCAGTAATTGAGACAAACGTCGATATTTCAGAAAATGAAAAAGAAGATGAACCTAGAAGGAGCAAAAGAGCTCGAAAGAAAGAATCTTTTGGTGAAGATTTCCTAATGGCATTTTTAGTAGAAAATGTTCCAAAAACTTTGGCAGAAGCCATGTCTTCACCAGACGCTCCGTTTTGGAATGAAGCTGTTAGAAGTGAATTCGATTCTATCATGCAAAATTATACATGGTACATTACGGATTTACCACCTGGCTGCAAAGCATTAGGGAATAGATGGATTTTGACACGAAAATCAAACCCTGATGGAACACCTGGTGGAAAACACAAAGCTAGGTTTGTAGTTCAAGGATTCCGACAAAAGGAAGGCTTTGACTATTTTGATACATACTCTCCAGTAACAAGAATAACATCAATAAGGCTGATGATAGCAATCGCAGCTTTAAGAATTTAGAAATTCATCAAATGGATGTAAAACCCGCTTTTCTAAATGGTGATTTAGAAGAGGAAATTTACATGAAACAGCCTGAGGGTTTTGTTATTCCAGGACAGGAAGACAAAGTATGCCGACTTGTAAAGTCACTTTATGGGCTTAAACAAGCCCCTAAACAATGGCACGAAAAGTTTGACAGCACAATGATATCAAATGGGTTCAAAATTAATGAATGTGATAAATGCATATACTACAAAACTACCAAAAATGCGTATGTTTTGCTATGTCTATATGTAGATGATATGCTCATTATTGGAAGCAATAAAGACATAATCAATCAAACAAAGAACATGCTCAAAGGGAAATTTGAGATGAAGGACTTGGGATTAGCAAATGTTATTCTCGGGGTTAAAGTCACAAGAAATTCAAATGGAATTATCTTAACCCAATCTCATTATGCTCAAACAATATTAGAGAGATTTAAAAATTACTCTAATAGTACGGCAAAAACTCCGTTAGATCCCCAAATGCACTTGACAAAGAATTCAGGTGAAGCGGTTTCACAAAACGAGTATGCACGTGTGATTGGAAGTCTTATGTACTTGACCAATTGTACCAGACCAGATCTAGCGCATGCAGTGAATGTACTGAGTCGATATACAAGTAATCCAGGTCATACACACTGGAAAGCTATAACGAGAGTACTCAACTACTTGCGCTACACCAAAGATTTTGGGCTTCACTATGGTAAAGAAGCAGCAGTTTTAGAAGGATACAGTGATGCTAACTGGATATCAGATTCTAAAAACTCAAAATCCACAAGTGGATATGTCTTTACATGAGGAGGAGCAGCAATATCATGGAAATCTACCAAACAAACAGTGTTAGCCAGATCTACTATGGAGTCTGAGTTCATAGCCTTAGATAAAGCAGCAGAAGAAGCTGAATGGCTTAGAAATTTTTTGGAAGATATTCCTATGTGGGAGAAACCTGTGCCAGCTATACGCATACATTGTGACAGTCAATCAGCTATAGCTCGGGTTCAGAATAATCTCTACAATGGTAAATCTCGTCACATCAGAAGACGACATAAAACCATTAGACAACTTATCTCAAATGGTGTAATCACAATAGACTACATCAAATCGGCTGACAACCTAGCGGATCCATTTACTAAAGGTTTGCCACGAGATGTTGTTGCTAAATCATCAAAAGGAATGGGTTTAAAGCCTATAACGAATGAGGATGCTTGATTGCAACCCTACCTATCATGACTGGAGATCCCAAGACGTAGGTTCAAAGGGAAAACAAAATCAAACAGAATCTAACCAAAGCACTTTAAGACAGAGTAGTCTCATCCCAGCTCCTAAGATGATAAAAGTGCTAACAAGTGTGAGAAGGATAAGCATCAGCTTTTAATGATTCCATAGCTTTCTTAAGCGGAGTATTACTCAATAATTTTCATGGTCAATCACCTAATGAGTGTGAAATGGGACCGTTTCTAGGAGAATGAATGCAAGGCTATATTCTCTAAGTTCACTCATGAAAACCAGGAATAGTTCAGGGCCACAATGAACACAATAGAGAACTAAGTTCTACGAGAAAAGAAGCTGCGTTATGCCTGTTGTCTCGGTCTACATAAAACACCGGTTGGTTCAAGACATCATGTTCACCTTCTGGTAAAGTAAGCCCGACAGATATTAACTACGAGTGGTTCAAGGCTTAAAAGTGCCACCTACTCAAACACAGTGAATTTTTCGCAAACACTCTCGATAAGTCTGTCTAGTCTAGTCAGGATTAGAATAAGTTAATTTTTTTTTAGAGTCTATCGAGTCTACATTTAGTCTGCATATGTTTAGAGTCATTTCTATTCATGTGGGGGATTGTTGGACCAATTATTAGCCCATTGGCTGAAACAATAATTGGAAAAGAGTGAAAACGAAATGGGCCTACATGGCTTAATAAAAAGCCGGTTGGCTTATGTTAAATGAATGAAGAATAGGAGCAAAGTCCCACATCGCCTAGTAAGTATGAAATGGAGTAGTATATATATGACTTTACTCTCCTGGTTGTTCAAATGGCGCACAGGGCAAGCTGGGCTCGCCCCCCACGCGCGCGCCGCCGCCGCCGTCCGGCCGGCTCGGCTCGGCTCGGCTCGGCGTGGCCGTGGGCGTGTGCTTGGGCTTGGGCTTGGGCTTGGGCTTGGGCTTGGGCTTGGGCTTGGGCTTGGGCTTGGGCTTGGGCTTGGGCTTGGGTTTGGGCTTGGGCTTGGGTCTCCGGCCCAATAAGATTCTTTTTGGACCAAGTTAAGCTCAACAATTTGCCCATTTAATTCTCGAAAAACAACATGCATTTTATTTTAAAACGACAAGTATTTTGTCTAGAAAATAAAAACGCTATGCATGTTATCTTCTCGAGATATTTGAAACGGATAAGAAAGAACGAGTCTTGGGGAATAAGTTTTCGAAACTTAACTTCCGTGATCTCCGCGAGATTTCCGCCCACGTGCAGCAACGGTTGCGGGAAGTGGCTCTCGTTCTTTTCTCTAAATAAACCTGTCTCTCATCATTCATTTCTTAACTTTTTCACGCAAAGAAAAACCAGCAAATCTCACAGTGTAAGTCGAGAGAGTGTTTCGTAGAATTTTCGTTCGTTAGGGCGTTCACGAGTGAAGCGTGATCGTCTCCCATGGTTGTATCCTGGGACTCTATATTCGTACAGTCCCGTCTCACTACGGAGCGAATATTTAGAGTTAAGGAAAGAGATCAGATCTCGCTTCCATGTTCGTTTATGAAACGTTTTTTCGATTTCGTCTTTTGATCCATTATTTCCTTAACATCGCTTTGTTATTATCGTTTGTATCGATTCGGTTTTTCGGCTTCTACAGTTCTGATAGCGAGGGAGCGTGCACATCAGTTTAAAACACTACAAACGTAATTACTGTATAGTGTTGTTCTTATTGACTTTTGTTAGTTAGTACTTAGTAGCATTCAGGCTCTGCAGATAATAATATATCAGTTTACCAGTGTATATGATAAAATTACGTTTTGTTTATTTCGTAGGCGAGATGAAGAAGTCAAGATTTAAATTGTAAAACATTTTGAACAGACCTGTTCTATACAAAGACTTGGTGGAGAAAACCGGTTAATAAAACATTACGATATCAAAGTAATGTCGTATCCAATGTTATAACTTAATTAATAAAAATGTATAAAAGGTACCAATGGCATTAGTTGTAAATATGCAAGTAATTAAAGGTTTTTTTAATTAAGTTAGCCGAGGAGAGCTGTGAGTTCGCCACATCAGAAATAATGGCAAAGCTGTTATTAATCTACTAAAGTAAGGTTTATTTTTAAAAATGCTTGTGGATTAATAAGAAAGGAATAATAGACATTCCAAATAGCCTAAATTGCATTCCTTGTGTAGCAAAAGTTTGTATTCATAATAATAGTCACATGTTTAAAATCAACAAAGGCGACTTCACACATGGTTGAGCGTCTAGGAACTTTCACTAGTTCCTTGAAGATGTCATAATCTATTTAATAATGATTAATATTTGGAGTGAGTTTCTTGAGGCTTGTTGAACTCTCTATGAAGTACCTTACTAGCTCATTTCTGGAAAATGTCCCCAGATAGCGAAATCAACAAACTCTAGAGATGATAGTAAACACTCAGGCACCGATGAAAAACTCATTTGATTCATCTCCCTCGGATGCATTTCCTAATCATAGCGCAATTTCTAAGGAGAAAGGGAGGATTAAAGCCAAATGAGAAAGATGCATGGATCTTCATAGGATCTTCATTACCAGTTCGAGGTATATCAGGACTCTTCATATATCTTATGTTCCTATTACGTTTCTTAGACCTTAGACTCAATTTTTCCAGGACTCTGGAATTCTTCAGAAAGTATCTTACTAGCTCTATTTCTCCTTCATATCCCAAGATCGAACTTGTCAACTCAAAAAACATAAGCGATGATATCAGACACGGAGGCACGAATGAAAACATCATTGTTGGCTCTCCATTTTTTCTAGGACGATCAACCAAGCCCTGTGAGAGTAAGAAAAAACAAAGGAAAACAAGTTAAGTAGATGCATATGTAAAATCTTCACAAATGATATTAAAAAAGAGGTTATAGCTATTCATCACCAAGATGAGAGATTTTAGCTTTGGGAAGCTCCTACGAATTATTGGCAACATGTTCAGATCGAACATATAAAAACTAGCGCTCAACTGGGATAGGTAAGGAAATTGGAGTTGAGGTTCTAGTTCCTTGATGACCTGATAGCAAAGGTAAGAGACAACATTAATTAATGAAACAAAAAAAACTTATCGAGTGAATATATATATGTACTCTGATATTTGCAAATGTACATAAATTAATTGTAGCATGACTAGTGGCTAGCCACCTTTCCCCTGAAAATACTGGTGAAGAAATTGCGAACGATTCTTCTCTTGGATGATTCATTTGCAACAAAAACATTGATCGTAATAAAGGGGACATCAATATCTATCTTGGGAGTTAAACCCAGATTGATAATTTTCAAGTTCTTTGTTAAGTAACACTTCATCATCAAAAACTCAAGTAGAGAAGCATCAATAACAACTCCATTTTGTTCATCAAATTGTATAAACTGATTTATATAGACCCTCTCCAGTGTCTGTGAGCACACTTTCAAAACATTTGACTTATCGTCGAAGCTCTTATGACAGTTAAATCTTCCTGAACTGGAGAGCCTGAGATGCGTTTCACAAAAGTGGCCTCATTGGGATATTTAACATATTCTAACTGCATGATCTTCAGACAAGGTAAGGAAACAACCTCCGGAGCATCACCCATGTATGACCCAAAGAGACGTAAGTGTACCAGTCTCGCACATGTATACAAGTTCAGAGGTATCTGAACTGGAATCTTGAATAAGCATGAAAAATGAACATCGAGATATTGAATATTAAGGGTGATAGCAGCATCTATCCAAGGGGTGAGATAAGTGGTGTCATCAACACCATCAGGCGTGCGAATACTTAACCTGATTTTGCGTATCCATGATACCTTGTGTTTATCGAAGAACATGTTGGTACAATTTACAAAGGCATCGTAACTGGAGAATGAGTGACAGTCTAAGACCAAATCAAGAACATGTTCCAAAAGACTTATCCATCTTTTGGATATAATACTTGTTCTTATAACATCCAATGTAGAAAGATGAGTAAGGATGTGAGATATCAAATCATCAGGTAACTGGCTTATCCTAGCTATCGTCATGCGACCCCTTGTCACAATTCTTGGGTTTCTTTCTACCCAGCATTTTTTTTTTTAAATTAAAACACAGCTATATAATCTGCATCAGAAAATGTAAGACGCGAAGTTTATGGAAAGGAATATCTTGTTTTGGATGAAATAGGAACAACATGTTTTCAACCCAATCTAAGCAAAGATTTAACTGAACAAAAATAAATATACAGCGATCAAGAAGAATTAAAGAAATGGTAAGATAAATGATTTCAAAATCAAATTAAAGAAAAAGAAAGAGAGGGAAACAAATCTGAAAAAAAAAATCTGCAACAAATAAGATCCGATTAGGTTTTCTCAAAGACTATACTAAAACTTAAGAAGAGAATAAGAACAGGAACAACGCACCATAATATGGGCTTATATTATATGGCGGACGTGACTAAACCTCTTCTTCTTCCTCCAAAATCATGAGCATGATTTTCTCATATCTTCGTGTGATATACATATATATATAGCGCCGTGCCTGATATTTACCAGACTAGAAGCGAGAAAATAAATTTGGCCCCATAACTTAATGTAAAAATAATAACGTTAAGAAAATGACAAAAAAAATAACAATAACGTCAAACAATGTCAAAACAAGCATATAGTAATACATTATTTTTGAAATATAGATCTTCTTGCAGTTTTACTTGCAAACTCATCTATCAAGTATGTATAATAAAGTTCTTTGACCATGGCTCTTTCAATTGACAATATCGATAATCCATTCAATCATTCTTGAGACATACTCGATCATAGATATGATTTTATAAGTTTCAACTTTGAAAAACGTCTTTCTTCTGTAGCAACCAAAACTGAAATAGTCATCATTATACGGTATTCAGTCCATGTGTTTGGATAACATCTTTCCATCTTCTTCAGAAAATCTAATACCTCAACCTGTTTCTTCATTTTTTTTGGTATAACATTTCTTAGAAGCTTCAACTCCATAAACAGATCATTTCCATGAATGTCGGAGTGCACACCATGCTTTAGATAAGCTTCTAGGTTGGCACAAGAAGTCATCAAACTATCATCTTTTGCAGATTTGAGTTTCTGCAAGTCAAACAAAAATCCAAAAGTCTTCTCATAATCTTGAAGTTGATTAAACCGTGTCTCAAGGGAAACCAAACTTTGATCCACAATTTTGATGAAGTAATCAACCCTAAAATGGTCTTCTGCTGTTAACATTACGCTTTCTTCATCTTTTTCAGGTTCTTCGTCGTGATGTAGCTTTTTTCTACTAGCACGTTTTGGTTTCACTGAAAAAGCCAGGATTAATATTCATATCTATAGCGATCCGTTCAGCTACTGTTTTTGCTTCCTGAAAGCCGGTTTCTCTGTAGCCCTTTAGAAAAGAAACAAGTCCTTGCATATGAGAAATAGCAATCCCAATATCCATATCTTCTGACTGCAAAATTTTGCTTATTTATTCACAGCAAAAAGAAGCTCATACCAAATGATCACTCCCAATAAGAACTCAGAATTTCCAATTCCATGAGTGTCACTCATTGCAAGAGACTTAGCTTCGCTTTATGTTCTTGGATTATCACTGTTAGCTGCCAAATAAAATAAAGCTTCTCAAATCTGAGGTGCTTGATATCGTATTGCTTTACTGTTAACGCGACTCTCCCATCGAGTTTGTGGTAATGGTTTCACTGTAACACCTTTCACAATATCTCTGAAAACTTCAGCATTATTTGTTGAAGAAGAAAACAAGCATTAAATGCGCTGAAGAATTCCAAAAAATGAAACTGCTGTCTCTGATGAGGAAGCTATATCGGAAAGCGCTAGATTCAAACTATGACAACCACATGGTGTGTAAGCTGCTCTTGGATTAATTTCCAGCAACCTTTCTGCACTCCTTTGTGTTTTCCTTTCGTGTTTGACCCATTGTCATAACCTTGCCCTCTAATGTCATCAATACTCAAATCAAGATCAACCAATACATCTTGAAGGGTGTTGAAAAGGCCTTCTCCAGTTTGTCTTTAACCACCAAAAATGTCAAAAAAAATTCTTCTATCTTTGGTGAGATCTCTGAAATATCTCCACATCGAATAACTAGGGACATCTGTTCTCTATGACTGATATATCAGGAGTACAATCAAGAATCACTGAAAAATACTTTGTATGCTGAATCTTCTTTATGATTATTTGATCTCATTCCTAAGCAATTTTATCAACTCATTCTGGATTCTTTTACTGAGATAATGATAATGGGTCTCACCTTTCTCAATTCTTCTAACATGCTCTATCATTACCAAATCAAAATCAGCAATCACCTCAACCATACCCAAAAAGTTTCCATTGCCCAATCTTGTCATTTACTCCACGAAGTGCTATATTATTCTTCGCAAGCCCTTTTACCACAGCAATGATCCTCAACAGCACATCTCTCCAATGTCTTTTCTCTTTGTTGATTTCTTCTTGGATAAACTTATCAAAATTCAGATTCTTTTGCAGCCTCACTTCTAGCTCCATCCAACTAGTCATGCAAATGATATGCTTATGACTCTTTTAATGTTCTCTAAGCATCTTTGAAACATTTCTCCAGTCACTGTAACTGATTACTATTTTTTTCTCGTGTGAATAATTTACAGCAAAAACAAAAGATTTGATCTTTTATTTTAGAGTAAATTAACCAATGTCTATCTTGCATCTCTCCATTCACTATTTCTCTTGTGTATGATGAATGAGGAAAACATCGTCCAACTTTATCTTTAGGAAAACGGTAATCGGTTGGCAATCTTTTTGATGGACCCTTTTCAACCAGAAAATCTCTCGTGTTGTTGTCGATATTTTTCCAGTTTGCAGGATCACTAATATCCTCACATGAATGATACTCCTTTTCCTCTTCTTCATCATCTACATCCCCATTCTCTTTCTCTTTTTCATTCTCATTCTCATCCTTATCCTCATTCTCACATCCATTCTTACCTTCCATCTCTTTCTCGATCTCATCTTGAATCTCATCTTCATTCTCATTCTCATCATCTTTCTTGTTCTTATTTTCATTCTCATCATGGTCTTCACACGCAATCTCAATATCAGTCTCAGCATTCTCAATCTCATTCTCATTCTCAATCACATTCCCATCATCTCTTAAAACATCAACAGTATTGGGAGATTTAGTTATTTTGACAAACCTCAACATTGAATTTTCTTGAGTTTTGATGAATGCATCTTATTCTCTTTTTCTTTTTCGCTTTGATGCACCACTTTCTTCACCTTTTAATGAATTGAGAGGCATCTTTTAGTTCTGCAACTAAATTAGAAAAAAAATTACTACTAACATAAAAAACTTATGATCGGAAGACTAGATAAAAAGAGAAGACTCCATAGTGGACTTTTAACAGCTTAATAATTAAACAAAAGTTTACCAATGGACAATGGTTCGTAGATGATGTAGCCTGTAGGAGAAACAAAAGACTTCGACAATCAATTAGGTTTTGATGATGACGACAAAAAAAATGGTTTTGATAACTAATTTTTTTTCTTAGGAATTTTTATAGTTGTTGATCATTGTCATATTTCCTTTTTAATTTGCTGTTACTATATTTTTTATAAGTAAAGGTAGTTTTCCTTTATTTTCGTTTATAACTAAAAAAAACAAATAGCACTAACCGGTTCTCGAAACCCAGGGCGCTTAACAGTTTGACCCAAATAATAGCTACATGCACCATCTCTGCTATCTAAACATTGGGGAAATGGGCCCCAAATATTTTTTATACTGATCAGCCCTCAAGCAAATGTTTGATGGGCTTGTATCCAGGCCCGGCCCTGCATATATAGATATATATGTGTGTGTACAATTCTTTTGTTTAAATTCTGCTATATCTTGGAAAATAAAAAGTTTATGACTCTGCTTTTTACTATCAGGATTGACTTATTTAATTTGTGGATTACGCTGCAACACATGTTCGTAGGATATATCTAATATATCAAACAACATTACTTATGAGTTAAGGAAAGAAAATTTGACATTTTAAAAAAGGAAAAATTATCAAAACAGAACAAGAATTCAGCATGGTTGTCCATATAGTATAAAACCATCATTTAGTTGTCCCTTTAGAATAATTTTTTTCATATTCCCAAAAGTAACCCTTGATTAATCTAATTAAACACATTAAACTAATATAATTTTTTAAATTAACTAAAAATGTTTTAAAAAGGGAAAATAAAAATAAAACCTTTTTTGATAAAAATATTTTTAACAAAAACGTCAAATAAAATTGATAAAAAAACGTTTTACAAATTTTTTATTTCTATAAAAATTTTAAAACGTTTTTGATAAAACTTTAATAAAATAAAATTTGTAAACTTTATAAAAATAAAAATAAAACTTTACAAAAAGTTTTTAGTAAAAACTTTAAATAAACTTTATACAAAATATTTTACAAAGTTTTATTTTTATAAAATGTTTAAAACGTTTGTAAACTTTTAATTTTATCAAACTTTTTAATAAAAATAAAAGCTTTTTTAATAAAATTTTAATAAAAGTAAACTTTGTAAACTTTATTAAAATCAAAATAAAACTTTACAAAAAATTTTATTAAAAAACTTTAAAATAACTTTATTTAAAAAGTTTAAAAAATCTTTTTTTATAAAAAGCTTAAAACGTTTGTAAAATTTTTAGTTTTATTAAACTTAAAAAAATAGAACAATAGTTTGTGAAAATCACAAGACAAACTATGGAGATATCATAGATTGATGAAGAAAAAAATGCAAAATCATTTTTTCACAAGTAAAATTGACCATAACACGTTTTAGGAAGTTGGAATATTTTAGGAGATTTTTAGAATATTTTTTTAACTGAAATTTCATTAATTTTTACAAAAAATCAAGTATTCTTATTTGTAGAAGGCGCCTTCTAAAAGTTTAGAAGAATGATAAAAATCCTGAATACACTTTCTACTTCGAGTAGACGTAAGAGTACATTGTAGAAAACACATTCCCCGAAATTTAGAATACTTTATAAAAGTAGAAGATACATTCAGACGAAAAGTGGATACCTTTACGATTAATAGAATGCACATTCATCTTATTTAGAAATTTAGTAAATAGTAGAATGGGCGTTCTAAAAGAAGTAGATAGACGTGTTTATTTTAGAAATCGTTTTCTACTATATTATTTTTCGTAGAAGACGCATTCTACTTTTAGTAGAACGTATTTTAAAAAAAATTATTTATCAAGTTTTTGAACAAAAAAAATTACCAGCTTGTGTATATGGGTGTTTTTAATTGTTTCTATTTTTAATAATTTTTTTGATTCACAAAATTATTTATTTCATTATTTTCAGAAATACAAAGGGTAAAAAGGAGAAAAATGGACAAAAATGGTTTTATACCAAAGAGACAACAAACTAGTTTTTTTGTTCACTTTCGGCAATTTTTCCTTTAAAAAATACTAAATATACAAATAACATTGCCATACAAAAAAAAATTACACTGACAAGAGTTATATTGTCATAGAAAGCAAGTTTACACTGACTAGCATCAAATGGAATATCTTACTTCTAGAATTTAAAATATTCTCTCCATTAATTCTAATTACCGTTTAATTTTGTGCATACATATTAAAATAATAATATTGTATATAAAAAATCATATATCATATAAAACTAATAAATTTTGTATTAAAAATCTAAAATGAAATTTATTTTAAAACAAAAATTTTACTCTAAAACCACAATTAGAATTAAACGGAGAAAGTAATGAATTTCACATAGTCGAGTTTCTTGAAAAGAGTCAAAGTCATTAAAAGGTACCTTACTAGCTCCTACTCCGAAGCATATCCAAAAAGGCTAGGTTAAAAATCAACAACTTTGAAAGACGATAACAATCACTCAGACACATATAGAAACTGATTTGATTCATCTTTTCTAAACAACTGAGAATTTGATATTCATCTTCCCATTTTTAAAGAAAAAGAGAATGAAACAAAAATTATGAAATTATGAGCAATAAACCCTTTGTGTATATGAGAAAATCATAATTAGGATTTATATAAACTAAACTTAGGGATTCAGATTTTTGAAGTTCTTAAGTAAAATTGGCAAACGGTTTGATAGGAAAAGGGGTGGGTAACATATAACTGGCACACTCAACCAAATCGATGTATTCGTTAAAAAGAGAGTATTATTAAATAATCTGGAACCAATGTTTTAAAAACCAGACTGGATATTGACTCGGTGTGATTACTAGTTAACTCGTCGGACCGGTTATATTCGTCGACTGGGTTTCTATTTATCGTATATATAAATAATCATATATATATGTTCTAATACCTCAAAATAAATAAATAGATCTTGAATAAGTAACGAAATTCGACATATACAAAAATATGACAATCCAAAAATACAATGATAAAATTAATACATTAACTAGTAAAATTAAATGGTAAAAATATAGTTATACATACGATGCTTAACAGAATTTTCTGAACAAAAGAATAATGTATTAATATTTTTTTACAACTGCTTGTTGCAATGAAAAACTCAGAAGATGAGAATGGTGTATGAAAGGCAAATAATGAAATAGAGAACTTTTGGTTTCTTTCTTTAGAAAAGATATAAAAAACAATTGACGGCTATAAGTCGTGGTTCATTAACTTGAGATAAAACCCTAAATAAAATTAAAACCTAATCAAATTTTTACTTATGTTGTAAAACTGGGTTTTATTGTTGACCTGAGTCATCGGTTTTGAACTGGTTTTTGCGGATTTTATCAAATCCGGATTTTTGTATCAAACTGGAGACGGCTTACAAAAGTAGTCACGGCCGGACCGGTTTGACCGGCCGGTCTAGTCAGATTTGTCAAAACCTTGCATGGAGCCAAACATAAAAAAAATTCTAGGTGTATGATAAGATTTTTACATATATCTGTTATATGTGGTAAGCTCAGACAAACTATTTTTTCGATGAAAACTATAATATAAGTCCTATATATTTCCCAAACTATGGTCTTATATATGCTTCATCGCTTGCTTTTCTTTCGTTGATTTGGATCTTCATTTATTACCTCTTCTTTAGGCTTCTGGTCTGGTTTATTTCAGATTTAGCTTGATATTGGGATGGCCAGTCCGGGATGCCTAACCGCTTTGGCCTGCGGCGGTGTTAAGTATCCTCCAGGATTATCTCTAATACTCGCCTTTCCTTGACTAATTGAATTTATGTGCAGGTTTCCGATGAATTAGTTCTCAGTTGGTCTAACAGGTGGCTTAATGCTGACTTCCTCATTTTTAGTTTTAGCTTTAATCTTTGTTCAGTTTAATAAGATTATCCTGAACTATGGATCTAAAGATTTTTTTTATTATATGTATATATATATTGGGGCGGACCCAAGGCTTGGTAAGGTGTGGCACGTGCCACAGGTTAAATAATGTAAAGTTCTTTTGCACATGTATTAACAAACGTAGTTTGTAGCTCTATTGGCTAAAACAGGTCACATTTTGCCCCACTAACCCAGAGCCGGTCCTAGAAAAATGTAGGCTAGAAGCCAAAAAAAAATTATGTGGCTATATCCATGACCTCATGACCTCATCAAGTTAGTAGGAGTGCATTTACCAAATAGGCAAAAGGAAGTTTTGACAAAATGTGGCCGGATTAATAGTTAATATTTGGTGGCCGCAAGCAGGTGCTTGTTCCGCTTCCGTTAAAGGCCGGCTCTGCACTAACCCAAGATCGAGTCCTCATATGTTTTTTTTGGTCTTTCAAAATTTCCTTTTTCTTTGTTAACATTCTTTCAAATTTTCCAAACACTCTTTTATACTGTACTTACCTTTTCATAAAATACCTTTTCTTTTTTTTCCTCTCTTTCTTCTTGCTACCTAAAATTTATTTTCTTTAATAGGTATTCTTTTCTTCCTAGATTTTTACAAAATAAAAATATAATTTACTTAATATTATTTTTTTGAAAAAATTTTGGTGACTTGAGTAGAGTTTAGTTACAATGAGTCAAAAGCTACA
Source organism: Brassica juncea (assembly GCA_018703725.1). Classification (NCBI taxonomy): domain Eukaryota; kingdom Viridiplantae; phylum Streptophyta; class Magnoliopsida; order Brassicales; family Brassicaceae; genus Brassica; species Brassica juncea. The sequence goes on along the minus strand of CM031936.1, from coordinate 45,623,079 downwards.
TATGAATCTGTAGGATCCCTGTCTCAAAAACAAAAAAAAAATTTATTTTGAAGCTATTACTTTTTTTTTTTTTGAAACTTATTTTGAAGCTATTACATTAATATGTTTTATTAGTTTTTTTTGGCGAAATCTATTTTATTAGTTGTTATTTACAATTTCCTATTATTTATTAATTGTTCTCAACATTTTGTTTTTGCATGACAACGTTTAGGCTCAGAAAGACCAATTTGTTTCTGAATGAGCATTACAAAAGTATATATCCTTTTTTCTTCTTCAAATTGGTGTATATTTACTATTATGTTTTGATATAAACTTCATAATAAATTTTGATACAAGCCTAAGACTCGACACATAGCACGCATAAGTTTTTCATGTATTGTTGTTTCTTTTTCCTAGGTTCATGTATTGTTCTTTGATTCATAATCATCTTACAGTGAGATGCTCAAATACACATTTTGCAAGGTTAGAACATTTTCTATGACTTAAATACAAATATAATAATGATGTTACTATATTGACAAGAACAAAACAACAAAATGCATATACAGGTTCACAACATACTAAATCAGATTCGAGGGGAAAACAAACTTTTTTTTTTGAACAAACAAACTGCATTCAATCTTAAAGAGGTTTATGCTCCAACAGAGGAGCTTGTTACAGACAGTGTGAGAGCTGATTTCGCCAAGGCGTCAGCCTCGACATTAAAGTTCCGAGAGATAAAGTCAAAGGAAATAACATCAAAGAGAGGGATAAAATGATAGATATCAAACATGATCCCGAACAGTTCAGGTTGAGACTCCCTCCTTTTCAACATGTTGATTAGAGATAGAGAATCAGATAGAACCGCTAGGGATCGGACGTTTGAGTATACAGCAGTGACCACTGCGAGACGGACAGCTAAGCATCAAGAGACATAAGAAAGGTTAAATAACCTCACATGTTAAACAATGTTTTTTGCCAACTAAAGAAAAACAACTTCACAAGTGCTAGAGCATCTTGGTATTGCAAGGAGTTCCAGGAGAATGACATACTTTGCTTTTTTTTTCCTATTGTGGTTCTCAAACCTTAGACTCAATTTCTCCAGGACTCTTGAATTCTTCAGAAAGTATCTTACTAGCTCTATTTCTCCTTCATATCCCAAGATCGGACTTTTCAACTCAACAAACTTAAGCGATGATATCAAACAAGGAGGCACGGATGAAAACATCACCTTTGGCTCTCCATTATTCCTAGGACGATCAACCAAGTCCTGTGAGAGTAAGAAAAAACAAAGGAAAACAAGTTAAGTACATGCATATATACAATCTTCATAAGAAAATATTATAAAAGAGGTTAGATTCATCACCAAGATGAGAGATTTTATCTTTGGGCAGCTCCTAAGAATTATTGGCAACACATTCAGATCGAACATAGAAAAGCTAGCGCTCAACTGGGATAGGTAAGGAAATTGGAGCTGGGGTTCTAATTTCTTGATGACCTGCAGCAAATGTAAGAGACAACATTAATTAATGAAACAAAAAAAACTTATAGAGAGAATACCTATGTACTCGGATATTTGCAAATGTATATACCTTAACAGTAATATGACTAATGACTAGACACCTGGCCCTTGAAATACTGGCGAAGAAATTGTGAACCATGCTTCTCTTGGATGAAACATGTGCATCCAAATCATTGCTCGTACCTAAGGAGATATCAATATCTACCTTGGCAGTGAAACCTAGATTGATGATTTTAAAATTCTTTGTTAAGTAACACTTAATCATCAAAAACTGGAGTAGAGGAGCATCAATAACAACTCCAAATGGTACAGACTGATTTATATAGACTCTCTTCACTGTCTGTGAGCACACTTTCAAAACGGTATTCTTCTTTGTGGGAGCTCTGAAGACGGTTAAGTCTTCCAAAACTGGAGAGCCTGAGATAAGTTTCACCAAAGTGGCCTCATTGGGATATTTAACATATTCTAATTGCATGATCTTCAGACAAGGTAAGAAAACAGCCTCTGGATCATTAACCACGTATGCCCCATAGAGACGTAAGTGTACCAGTGTCGCACATGTATACAAGTTTAGAGGTATCTGAACTGGAACCTCGAATAAGTATGCAATATGAAAAAAATCGAGATGTTGAATCTTATGAGTGATAGCAGCATCTATCCAAGGGATTAGATAAGAGCTGTCATCAGCACCATCAGACGTCCGAATACTTATCGGAGTTTGCGTATCCATGATGCCTTGTGTTTATCGAAGAACCTGTTGGTAAAACTTACAAAGGCATCGAAACTGGAGAATGAGTGAGAGTCCAAGTCCAAATCAAGAACATGTTCCCAAAGACTTATCCATCTTTTGGATAAAAGACTTGTTATTATAACATCCAGTGTAGAAAGATGAGTAAGGATGTGAGATATCAAATCATCAGGTAACTGGAAATATAAAGAACTATATAAAATACAAAGTTAATAAATATTGCATTAAATTCTTTAAACGACACTTATTTTAAAATGAAAATTTCACTCTACAATGACAATTAAAATAAAACGGAAAAATAATAAATTTCACATAATTGAGTTTTTTTGAAGAGAATCAAACTCATTAAAAGATACCTTACTAGCTCCAACTCTGAATCATATCCAAAGAGGCTAGGGTTAAGATCAACAACTTTGAAAGACGATTAAAAACACTCAGACACATATAGAAATCTGATTTGATTAATCTTTCCGAACAATTGAGAATTTTCTATTCATCTTTTCATTTTTAAAGAAAAAGTGAATGAAACAAAAATTATGAAACTATGATCAGCAATGAACCCTTCATTATATGACAAAAGTTGACAAACTATTTGAATGGAAAAAGGGTGGTAACATATAACCGGCACACTCAACCAATCGAGGTAGTCGTTCCAAAAAGAGTATTGTTAATTAACCTGAAACCAAATATAAACAAGCTAGGTGAGATATTTTTATGATAAAGGTTTTTACATATATCTAAGCTATATTTGGTACGATCGACGAATTATTTTTCCATGAAAATTACAATATAACACTATATACTTTCCAAAGTATGGCCTCGTTCTATACCCCTGGATTAAAAGTTCGAGACTTATTTCTCCCTACTATAAATTAAATGGTTAATTCACAGTTCCTCATGAGTCCCACATACTGAAAGTCGAATATTTATCTCTTTGGGATATATAGATGTCATTTAAGATTGTTAGAAAGTTCCACGAATTGAAAGTTCATGTAATATATGTCGTTTCAATACTTTTTAATCACATAGTTATTTGGAATTATCAATTCAAACAACGGTTCTTTTTAAATATACAACAAGAAAATCACTACAAGGAAATAAGTATATTGTGACAAAATATTTCGTTAATGTTGTACAACTTAAGGAAAGATCATCTATTATTTATAAACATAATGGAACTCTTATATAGAGATTTACAAATAGATAAACCGTCATAGATAAATGGAAAGATAACAAATCCCAATCCAACTAAAAAAAGAAAATAAGACCAAAACACAAAAGGAAAAGTAGGACCCGACCAGAAAGGAAGCTGGCCGCCTATGATCTATGCGGACGGGCCGGTACGGACGGGTCGGTTATGGACGTCCACCATATGATTTATAACACTCCCCCTTGGACGCCATAACCATTCAGAGATTGTAATACGCTTTGGATGTTGCCTCAATAAAACCTTACCAAGAAAACCCAATGGGACAAAACATGGTGAAGAAAAAGAGTACAACACATATTACTCCCCCTGATTTGTACCTCCGTATATGTCCTTCAAGTTTGCACATCCCAACCTGATGGTTGAGCTTCATGGACGCCAAGTCTGAACTAGTCCTTACAAAGGAAGGTATAACTCCTACACGAGTCTTCTTCTTAAACCAAAGACCAATGGCCTCAACACCAAGATAAAGTAGTGCTACCGCGTTGCAAAAACATAACCTGCCTGGGATCTATCATTGTGGATCTGAGAGATAATCTGTATCAATCAAAACATATTAACCCTTCTTTTGGGTTTTGGTTAGTATAATGTAATCTCAAATCTTTAGTTCCTTGTAGGTAACATAGGATGTATTTTATCTTGTCCCAGTCCCTTATGTTCGGACATAACCTAAACCTAGGCAATAGGTTTACATCAATACTTATGTCCGGATGTGTATTACATGACAAATACATCAAAGCAAGACGCCAATAGTACTTAAGGTAAGGGACGTGTATGTCTTTAGTTCCAGTGCCTCATGGTCGGTCATGAACTAAACATATACAAGAGATTTACGAAAGAACACATGTCCGGCCTAGTATGGCTTGCCTATTACATCAAGGCGCCAATGGCGCTTGGGTAAGGGACTTTTCCGGACCAAGGACATATTCCTTGTCCTTCTTGGAGCCAAAGGATTCGTGTCCAAGTCAAAGATCCTCACGACCATGTCCTTCGTGGGACTTACAATGGGTTTGTGTCCGGACCAAGGGACCTTATGGGACAACTCAATGGGCGAGCTTTGGTCCATGTTAAAACCGTTTGAATACCTTTCTATAAGTCCTTTGATGCACAAGGATTCCATCTTTTAGGATGTTCAATTTGTAATCCCAAACAAAACGTTGTTTGTCCCAAATTGTTCATTTCAATCTCTTTCTTTAGATAATCGTTTGGGAAGTCTCTCCAGAGGTTCCTAGGATATTTTAGATCATTAACATACACTTGTATACTTTAGTTCTCGAGAACCTGTTACATTTTACAACTCAATACCCTCTGGGACTTTCATGTATATCTTATTATCCAGTGGACCATACAAGTAGGCGGTTTCTACATCCTTTAACCGCAAGTTTATTTTCTTCTCTTATGGCCAGACTTATTAGGAATCTAAATGTTTGTTGCATCCACCACAGGGGAGTATGTCTCCTCATAATTGATTCCTGGTCTTTGTGAGAATCCTTGTGCATATGGTCGTGCCTTATATCTTGCTATCTCGCCATGTTTCATTTCTTTCGCAAAGACTCATTTGTCCAACTGGTTTCACATCTAGAGGTGTCCGAACTACGGGACCAAATATGCCTCTTTTTTTTAGACTATTTAACTCCAAGCTTTTCATTTTAATCCAATCTGATCTACGAGTGCGCACTCTTTTATTGACGTTGGTTCATGATCCTCGTTTATATCCATAAATTCAAGTTCTACCTTGTATGCAAATAAATTATCTATGTCGACATCTTTCTGTTCCAATGTGTTCCAGACATGATATAATCGATTACAATCTTATTATTATCAGGACCATTAGTACCCTGAAGTTTGGCGTCCCAAGCCTCAGTGTTTGGTACCTTAGAGCCGGCCGGCCTTATGTCCATGTCTGTGGTTTCCTCGGTCTCGGATTTGTTTCCATTCTCTGCACCTTTCTTTTGTTTTCGAGGATTCTTATCTTTGCAACCTATTGGTCTACCACGTTTCATACGTTGTCTAGACCCTGTAGCAACTTGATTATGTCCCTTTTGGACTTCTATTCGAATTTGGTGCATTACAAGCTGGTATATATGACTTAGTCACTCTCTTTCGGGTCAGCAGATGAGTCTAGCAATTGATTAGCTAGCTTTTGTAAATGTATTATCTTTTGGACGTCTAACTCACATTCTTTAGTCCGAGGATCTTGCAAAGACAATGATGGTTGATTTCATGTAATCTCTTTTACCAGCTTATTATTTTCTCCCCCTAATCCACGTACCTGGCCTTTAAATAAATCACCCATATTTGGCTCAAGGTACTTAAAAAAAATGTGGGAGAATCATATCCAACATATATCCCCATCCTCCTTTGAGGTCCCATCTTAGTTCTCTGTGGTGGAGCAGTTTGTACATAGACGGCACATCCAAATGTCTTAAGATGGGATATGTCTAGCTCATGACCCGTGATTTAATTGATGGGGAATATCTATGCTCGCTAGATGGCCTGATGCGTATTAACTCAGATGCACGTGAAATTTCGTGATCCCAAGCTGAGACTGGGGGTTTTGACCTCATAAGTAATGGTCTAGCAATCAGCTGTATGCGTTTTAAAAGATTCGGCCAAAGTCGTTTTATGTATGGACATGCACCAATGTTCCACACTTGCCCCCATGGACATACAACTAACATTAAACGCTTGGGACATGAATTCACCAGCTTATTATTTACTTAGTCACTTTGACTGGTAATGGCCTATCAATGAGTTTTTCTTGTGTACATGCTACACATGTCATATTCTTTGGGATTTCTCTTTTTTTCTTTCAGTGTGTGTCCATTTGTATATCAATTTTCGCATCATGTTTGAACCGGGATGGCAAAAAAAACCCGGTTGTGCCATTTAGTGAAATCGTGGGTAAACACTTTGTTTACCATGGCATTTGCCTCTATCATACTGATCTTTGCATAGTATAGACCAGTAGAGAATGCAGGTATAGTCTCGACCACTTTCTTATGGCCTTAGGCGTATATCATTATTTGAAGGAACCTTTGTTTCCTTTGCCCATTGTTTCAATATGGAAACCATTCATTCTTATATCTTTAAAATTCAATGGGCCTTTCTTGGGTGAATATAATGCATCAGATATCTCTAGATGCGTGCCCTTTAGGCAACAATACACTGTCCTGGCTGGAGCCCTTTATTAGGCTGACTATACCCGCAATTATATTGATGTAGACTTTAAATCTTAAAATCATGCATTTGGTTTTATTAAGTATATAAATCAGACAAAGCAATAGCAATAGAAAATAAATTCAAGGAGATAAAACAAAAAAAAATATAAAGCAAAACAAAACACAGAAGTCGAAATCAACATTATTCTTTTAGACAATCAGATGTTTCATATTCCATAAAGTCATCTTGTTCATGATCAAAATCATCTTCCCCATCATGATGGACCAAATAGGCTTCTGGATTCTTCCCTTTCTGACTCTCTTGATAGAGGTCACAAAGATTTCTGGGAGTCCTACATGTCTTAGCCCAATGGTTATCCATTCCACACCTATGGCATTTGGTCGAGTGTTGTGGTTTAGAAATACCACTGCTACTGCCTCGACCACAGCCTGAATGTGATTGATATCCACGGCCTCTGCCATAGCTATTCTCGCGGCCATATGAGTTGTATTAGCCACGACCACGTCCTCTCCATCCACCACGGCCACGGCCGTGTGGTTTATCATGATGGACGTGGTTACTTTCTTTGGATTCTTTCTTTTCCTTTGCGGCCTTATTGGATTCAGGTAATGGGGTTGATCCAGGAGGTCTCAATTCACTGTTTCTCATCAATAACTCATTGTTTTGCTCAGCTAGCAATAGACATGAGATCAGATTTGCATATGTCTTGAAGCTCTTCTCACGGTATTGTTGTTGTAACAACACATTGCTTGTGTGGAAGGTGGAAAATGTCTTTTCTAGCATATCTTATCCGTTATCTCCGCACCAACAGTTTCAACTTTGAAACGATTTTGAATAGGACTGAGTTATACTCATCCACCGACTTGAAATCCTGGATTTTGAGATTCCTCCAATCATACATAGTCTTTGGTAAGACTACCTTTCTTTGGTGATCATATCTGCTTTTCAGCTCTGTCCAAAGGTCTAAGGGATTCTCAATTATCAAATACTGATCTTTAAGACTCTCAGCCAGATGATGGCGAATAATTAGGATAGCTCCGTATCTATCTTTCTCAGTGACATTATTGTTCTCGGTAATACTTTCACCGAGCCCCTTGGATTTTAGGATGATCTTAGTATCAAGTGTCCATTGTAAGTAATTATCTCCAGAGAGATTTAGGGCAGCATATTCCAAGTTGTTGATTTTCGACATCTGAAATCATAGGTTTCATTCTTAAGATTATAATGTTTAATGTTCACTATATGATGCAACCAAGACAAGCTAATCGAATACGCAATGTTCAAACAAGCCGTGCATGTTCAAACAAGGCGCATGGCATGTTCAAACAAGCTGCACGGCCAAAAGAGATATGATGCATTCAGTTCATACGGGTATGATGCAAGAACAAGCCGCACGGCCAAGACATGGTATGATCAATCTTATCATATGGTTTCTATATGAAATGCAATTTGGTTATACGTTCTAGCAAAACGGTCTCTAAGTGATCATAAGAGTAACCGCAATCAAGCAATCAAGCAATGCATCAAGGGGTTAATTACTAATGGATCATATTCAATCAATCAAATTCGAGTATGAGTTTAACAATCCTAGCAAACAGTTCTATGTGATCAAATTCAGATTCAAACATTCAATCACTCAAACAACCAAATTCGATTTCAAATTAGGGTTTGCATGATATGCACTATGCATACGTGCGGCTAGGTTTTAGGGTATTAGGGTTTCAATTTAGATCAGACAATCAATCAAATTTCAAGTATGAATTAAGCAACCTAGCAGTCGGATTTTATCAGATCATGCAATTCTTTTCTATCAACCTAGCTTGCAAACAAGTCACAAACAATCTCAATCAATCTCTCACAGCAAACAATCAGCCCATTAAGTCCTTTAATCAATATGAGCGTTCTGATGCAATATGTCATATGCATCTAGCAACTTAGCAACCATTATGATCTACCAACTTAACAGACAACCAATCTAACCAAAATCTAATTTATCACTAATTAGGGTTTTCGAGAATTAGGGTTAGGGTTCTAGGATTTCGATTTTTAGGGTTCATATAGAAATTACCTTATCCTTCGATTGGGTTGAATGGACAAGATCAACAAGAGGAGATCTTCGAGCTGATCGTTGCTGAGATCGTCGGGTCGCGAACGGGTTGCTATCGGATCGCGAACGGATTGAAGCTGAGACGGGAACAAGCTGGTTTTGAGTCACGAACAAACTGAAACTGATGTCGGGTCGCGAACGTGCCGAGTATCGAGTCGCAGACGAGCTGAGATCGGGAACGCCTTGAGTATGGATGGGGGTTCACGATCGGGTTTAGGGTTTCACGATTGGGAAAAGTTCGAGCCGTCTAGGATTAGTTTTCACGCCGGAAGAGAGATAGAATTAGGGTTTCTCGCCGGTTTAGGGTTTATCGCCGATTAGGGTTAGGGTTTATGGTGATCGGATTTTAGCTTAGGGTTTAGGGACTATCGTTCTGATAACGTGTTGTAAAACTTAAGGAAAGATGATCTATTATTCATAAACATAATGGAGTCCTTATATAAGAATTTACATATAGATAAACCGTCATAGACAAATCCTAATCCAACTAGGAAAAGGAAAATAAGATCAGAACATAAAAGGAAAAGCAGGACCCAACCAGAAAGGAAAAAGCTGGCCGCCTATGATCTATGCAGACGGACCGGTACGGGCTGGTACGGGCCAGTACGGACGGGTCGGTTATGGACGTCCACCATATAACTTATAACAGTTAAAATTTTTTGTAACAATAACAACTTTTTTTTTATAACAGTTAAAAAGCGTATCTGCTTCAACATTTCTCACACGAGAAATCCACACAAAATCAAAAGATTCAAAGTCATTTGACATTAGCAGTATATCAGCTAAAATTCCATAGAGCTCCAAGGTCGGAGATCTGGTGTTGATGGCTTTGTTTAACTGGGCGGAGCCAGACACAAATCGCACCGCTCTTAATCCTAAATTCCGACAAGTAGCCACCACATTCCTGAGCGCTAGGCCCTCCACCACTAGTGCAGAGGGCATAAAACTTACTCCTCTCTTTCCCGGGATACTCTGTTCATGGTTCATCACTATCCATCCCAGTCCTACATTCTTGTTAGTCTCTGACCAAGCAGCGTCCAATCTCACAACCGATCAACATCTATGCAAACACATGGAACAAAATACCATATAGGTGAATCAATGTTCATCATGAGGTATGTTTAAATGAAGAAAGATGAGAGTGGTTGGAGATTAAGAGGAGTCTTATTGAATGATGAATTCTACTGGCTTATTGACTATGTCGAGCTTCCAAGGTTCTGTACTCGCAAAACATGAAATTCTATCAGGAACAGAGAACCAGCTACGTTTTTAGTCATAGAATATATGGTTCAAATCAGCGATACCAAGACATCCATTCCTTTTGTGGACTGCTAAATTAGAAAAATTACCCACAAGGTTATGCTTACTCAAATGGAGCATCAGGAACACGAAGACATGCTACTTATGCAACAATGCTCCGAAAAGCAGAGATCATATTCTCGTGTGTTGGGTAGAGGCGGAGACGTGCCAGAGTAGTGTTAGAAGCAGGAAGAAGTAGAGGCAGACACGGTCACTATGACAAGAGACGTGACCGTAGTTGTGTGGTGGTTTGACCACATTAGATATATAAAATATGTTTGTCAAAAAGAAATTATGTAAAATATATATTTTTGTTAACTATATACCCAGATTTTGTATGACATATATTACAAAAATGTTTTTATTAGTTTTTTTATAAAAAAAAAATCTGCTTTTTTGTTTAAATTGAATTCGTCCGAAATTTTTGATGGATTCTTTTGTAAGATTATTTCCGATGGAAGAGACCATTAGAAATTTTTGACCGTAAAAAATCGTCAAAATTTTCTGATTACATATGTCATTGGTAAGCAGTTGAAATTTTCTGAGGGATTTATGTTTTCACTGGTCGGAAATTTCTAATGATTTCCAACAAAAAAAAAAATTCTGACCATCTAGACGACGGGCAAATCCGTTAGAAAAAACGCGTTGTCTTATAGTCTTCAAAGAGAAGACATCGATACCAATAACAATTCTAAGCTTATTGACTGCACAATCAAGTACACTAACTAGGTGAAGCAGCACAAGAAAATATTTTAAAAACATTATGCAGTCATGGCTAAGGAACGAATGAATTATAAGGGGTTCACCTTATTTTTATTCTTTTTGCCAAGGTGGACCCTTTTCATTTTTAACATTTTGTAAAATTCGAAAAATCTTTCTCATATTTATATGAAATTTCACATGTTTAGCAAAAAAAAAACGTTTTGGGTTTCTTTTTTGTATCCACCATTTGTTTATATTCAAATTAAAACACAACTAATCTGCATCAGCAAATGTAAGACTTGAAACCTATGGAAAGGATTCTATGGTTTTGGATGAATTACAAATAAGATCCGGCTAGGGTTTTCTTACGACAATTAAAACTAAGATGAAGAAGAAGAAGAACGCACCGTAATATGGCCAACCGGACGTAAACCTCTTCGTCTTCCTGAGCAACAGATAAGATCCGATCACTATAACATATTTTTTTGTAAAATATAAGTGTGTGTGTGTGTGTGTTTTAATTAAGTTCTGCTATATTTTGGATATATTTTGACCGTGTTTTGTTGATGACTCTATCGGTTGATTCAATTAATATGAATTAAATAGCAACACCTAGCCCTAGTATATATATATATATATATATACCAAACAACATTTATTGAGTTAAGTAATTTAAATATTAAGAAGTTTGACCTTTAAAATTATTAAATATACAAATTTCATTGCTAGATAAAAATTTACATACAAATTACATTGACTAGCACCCATATTTCATGAAACTAATAAATAGAATAGCTACTGAGATTTGACATAACTTCACATAATTGTGGAAACATAGAGTGAATTCTTTTTTTTTTTTTTTGAGAACATAGAGTGAATTCTTGAAAACAGCCAAATTCACTATAAAAAACCCTGCTGGTCCAGCTCTAAAAGCATCTCTAATGGAATGTATCTAACACTACAACAACAGTGGGTTTTTGTAGCATTCGATTATAGCATTTTTTTAATTATGCTACGATTTTCTAACAACTGGTTTTAAGATAGCATTTGTATAATTGTGAAAACTATTATAAAATGTTAAATTAGAAAAAAAAAGTTACGTGTATCGTTTGATTAAGTAATGATCATCTTTAATAGCAGATCCCCAGTTAGAAACGAGATTATAGTGTTACATACCCGGCTAAAATTTTTGTCATTCCCGCGACAGTTAGAAAAATTAGGCTCCAAAACATTTGGCTCCCAAAAAAATGGAATGAAGATGATGAATTGATTGATGAGGGTATTGGAATGGAGATGATAAGTTGATTATTGAGGGAATGTTGATATCAATTTTGTAATACAAATCCGGCGGTGAAGAATAACAACGTCAGACCGATAAATGTGTCGCCGTGATGGAAAAAAGAAAAGAGATGAAGATGTATCGGCATGTCTGCAAAAAGAGGAAGAAGTAAAGAAAATTGGCTCGCCGTCTATACTATTTTAGTGGAATTATAGTACAATATATAACCTTTAGTGTAGCTAGTTATGTAATGATACCATACTATTTCAGATATACTTTTTATTTTTAACATATTTCTATACTATTTCTTGAAATGGAACAATATGTCATTTCTTCAAATTTGATTCTTCTCTTCTCTCTTATTTTGTTTGTTTGATTGTAATATGAAATTTATCTTTTTCGAATATTGGACAAATTTTTGGATTGTATCTAGTTCATTGATATCTTTCTCATAAACAAAAACTCTTATTTCTTCACATATTATTTTATATTTGATGCTCAAATTTGTTAAAAGCGTATGTGAATAAAATAGATCTTATATTCTGAACTATTTTTCGAGGTCTATAATATTTTCTTGCAAAATGAAAATAACGTCATAGTGTTTTATCATAATCTATTGAACTCCGGCATCCCTCATCGTTGCAACTGTCTTCTCCTACAGAAATTTGATTATTTGGCAAATCATTCTTATCGGTATCTAATTTACAAGTCTAAGTCTATTCCATAATTCATATATATATTTATATATTTAAATATTACATAGTATTATATATTATTTTCATATTTTTATATTTGGATTTAGGGTTTATACTTGAGTTTAGGGTTTAGTGATTAGGATTTAGAGTTTAGTATTTACAGGCTGGGATCGGGTAATATATAATATTTAGGGGTTGTGGTTGGGATTATAATCATATACTATTTTATGATATGGAATAGAACACTCGATGCATATATACATGGTCAATAAACGTGTGATGTGGATTGCAAATTAATTTGTACCATTGGCAAGTCTATTCTATATTTCGTATATATAGTATAATTTAATATTACAAAAAATTATGTACTATTTTTAGGTTTTTATATTTGAATGTAGGTATTTTATTTTGGTTTAGAGTTAAGTGATTAAGATTTAAGGCTTAGTCATTAGTGTTTAGGTTTAGTATGAAGGGTTGGGGTATAGGATTTAGTATTTAGGGATTAGAAATGCGGTTAGAGTTCTATACTATTTTGGTGATATGGAATAGAACACTTCAACACTTTCACATCACGTGTTTGTACATTCTTGAACTTACTATCTTTGGTAAATAGAATACACTCTTTTTGGAAAAAAACTTCTAATATATCTATTCATTTTAGTATACACCGTGAATAAGTATGTGATATAAATTTGTGACGTAGACTTTATGATGTGACTATAATAATATTAATCAGTTTATGACTATAGCAAAAAAACCTTCCACCTTGTTCACTTTATCTCTCCACTAGGTTGAGACCCGCGCACCTGCGCGGGATGAGAGTTAGAAAACAAAAAAAAAAGTTATAGGTTACTTTAAAGTTTTAATTTACATGTTGGTTTAGATTTTAATAGTAGCTTTGATTAGAAATATTATTTTTTAATAATAAATTTAGAATATTGAAATAAATTATGGGCTAAACAATTATTAAATGTTTAAGTGTAACATGAATTATAATGTAATACAATTTAAAGTATAATAGTACATTATACATTTTAGAATTTGTCAAACTAAACATGTCATATATGGACAAATGTCTAGAACATCGAAGGGTTTTTAAAACTAAAATTATCGTGGACCCAATATGATGTTTGAACTGATGGGCTTCATAAACAAAGTGAATTTTTTTTACCAGGGGAAAAAGCAAATATTTATCATTATATATTTTGGTTTAATAAAAAAAAAAGAACAAAAGGGGATTAGGGTTCTCAAAGTTTTTCAATAGACATAACAGAAATATTCAGTGACAAAAAAAAAAGTTTACCGATTACTCCACGTGAATAATATTCTTCCTAGTTTGTCTTATTTGGTTTTGATTCTAACTTTGATTCTCTTTGGTTTGGTTTTTCGTTGCAAAGATACTACTTAAGTCTTCAATCGTTTAATTTATCTACAGGCGATTAAAATTGTTGGAGGTCTTGTCACGACTATAAGAGTTTGAGAAGGAAGGGAAGACACTAAACTAAAAACAGAGGTGGAAAAACAGACAAAATCGAAGGATTGAAATACAAAAACAGAGGTTATATATAAAGTTATAGCTAAATTTCAATCTTTTTGGTGACTATATTAATATGGGGTTTTCAACTATTGCTGTGATATGAATTTCCTACAGATTAAATTACACAACGCATATGCTGGTCCCTGACACAATGATCTTTGTGCTTGACAGTTCTGCATCCCAAAAATCTTATAATTGGTCACTGATTCTTACAGGTACTAATGGAACTTAGAAACCAATCACATGTACTTCACTCATCAACTCATGATAATATAGTTTGTTGTAGATAATTTAACGATAGGCAGGTACAATACTAAGTATGAGTTTGTGATAGAACTTACTATTAAACAATTATAAAATCCCTTTATTATAATGATAACTAAACGACTAAAAGAGCAAACGTTAAGGACGAGTAAGCTATTGAATCTTGTCTTCACACACCTTTACGAGTGAACAAAGCTTAATTCAAGGAAATAGTAAATGATAAGATAAATCAAAAAATGTTTGATAGAAAAAAGCAATAAACTGCTGAAGATAGTAGACTAAACATAATAAGGCATTGGAAGATGTGTTCAGAAAGTGGTGTATGATACATAAAACAAATATTTAGGAGATTGATTACCAAACTAAAACTATATGTGATACATAATCTCTCAGTAAGTATGCTGTTAGTAAGTTACCTTCTCCCCAATCAATTCGCCAGAACTGTAAAGCACAAAGTACAACATAAGCATCAGTAGAGGTCTAGAAATCATGCAACTGTTGAGAAATAGTTCCATAGGCCACACACTTGATCTGTGCGAACCTGCAGATAGAGGAATAATGGGTCTTAGTTAGTATTTAATATAGGTTAATACTCGAGTTGCAGCGAGAAACACAATCTTGTAAGGATGGTTGCTCGTACGGTATGAGCACCTGACTGTGTCACAATGAAGTTAACCATTACCTTTGTCACACCTTGTTCTACTGTTTGTTCAAATTGGCCAACCAAATCTTTCTTGACAGAACAATGAAGCTTGTCTTCCTATATAAACAAAAAAAAATCATTAAACTTAAGTAAGTAAGCATATAATATGTTAACATATGTAAAACAGTAAATACAAATAATGAAGCTTACACTTGAATCGACCAAGATTCAATACTCTCTCCACCCGCAACCGAGTATTGTTTCCAAAGGCGAATAACCTTAACCCTAATTTCTACATGGAGTTTTTAGGTTTCAAATCGGAAATCAGGTCAAAACCTGCCACTGTAAACGCAAAGAACTGATACTGAAAGTTTAAAGATGATTGTTACTTGTAATGCATTTTTGCCCAAGGTGCTGACTCGTATATATAGTAGAACCCGCCACATTTAGTAATCAATGGTGATTATTATATACAATAGTCATTACGTGAATCTTGGACGTACATTTATAATTTATTTTCTGTTATTGCTATCACATAATTCTAGTCAACTTTTTCTTTCTATAGATTTGCGTGATTGGCACAATATTCATTTCAATCTTATAAAATTTTCAAACCCCGGGAGTTGAGAATATAGAAAGTGTAAAGTGGTGAATCCAATTACAGGACCCCTAATAACGTGAATATACATACATAATTGTAGTCAACGTTTCCATTCATAAACATTTCCTTGATTGTCAAACATTAAATTCACCTCATATATAATTCTGGAATAACAATTAGGTGAGAATATAGAAGGTGTAAATAACTTGCCCAATCTTAGGGGTTCCGAATAATTTTAATATACATAATATAACATATTTTGATTTTATTTTGTTTCCTCTTATGTACCAACTACACACATAAATGATAATGTGGACCGATGAATTTTGAAAAATCCCTCTCATGGTGTACCAATAGTAAAAACACGATTTGAACATCATTCTGAGTTGAGTCACTTAAACGTTTGAATTACAAACTATAAAATTCTAAGAAAATATTAGTAGGAAAAAAAATAATACAACTTACCAATGGAGTACGACTATGATCCCCTAATGACTATGAATCATTAGTCAACAAACGACTATGATCCCCTAACTATTCATGTCTCCGATATATTAACTATCGTTTGTATAAATGCAATCCGGAAGTTCAAGTTTTGTCATGGACATGTATAATAAGCTTATTTTGATAGTAGTTGTTACGTATTTTCTAATATATTTGGAAGCAAACAGGGACTGGAAGCAATATGTTGCCTCTTCAGTGTCGCCATGAGAATCAGTTAGAGTTCTCCACTGCCGACGAAGCTATATCAGTGTCAAAGTGATGATTTTAGAAATCAATGGAGTAAAGTTACTGTGATGTGCGTACAATACGTGCTATAGATTTATTTTATAATATTACAAACCAAATATTAAGTATTCCAGTTTAAGCTTAGTGTAAAGGCATTATATTGTCGTGTGTTACCAGTGGCACAGAATGTAATATTTCTAGTAATGAAAGGGTACTCTTAAATAAGGGCTGAGAGAGCCTATGAAGCCGCCACGTCATCATAATGGCAGTGGTGTAAATACCTTACAAAATAAAGGATATTTCTTTAAATTGCTTCCCTATTAATAATAAGGGGATGAGTGAGTACTTGTTACTAGTGGGGGTATAAACGTCTCGGATTTGGTGTAAATGTCTGACATTACATTATGTCAAAATCAGTGTTACTTAGCTTATTTACACTCCAAATATGGCTAGTTCGTAAATAAGCCCTTATAAAATTGGTTCATCATTCTCATTGTAACTGGTTTTTTGCTTATGATTGTGCAGATTCAGGGATGAAGAATCATACGCCGAGTAAATGAGAGAAAATGAATATTAACCTTTTATAGTATAAGTCTATTCTATATTTTTTGGCATATAACAAATAGAATAGAACACGAAATCCATGTTAACATAAACAATATGTCATTGATATGAAGTAAATGGTCTAAAATTTTACGAGGATACTTTCAAGATCCAATGCATACAATTTCTCTCATATTTCTTTTTTTTTCTTCCAACAACTAATATATAGTAGTCATGGATATATAATATATTGTTAATACTATAGTCTAGTATTCTGTTTTGTGGATACAGTATAGCTTGTTATATTTTCTTTTGATATTCTTTTTCTCTTCCTTTTCTACTCATTTTTTTCATTTCTTCACTTTCCTTCTTTTCCTTATTCCCCTCCTCCTCCTTAATTTTCCTCTTCTTTTGTTGTCTGTTCATTTTTTTATCGTCCTGCTTCTCCTCTCTTCTTTCCTCTTTCGTCTTCTCTTCTAACCTCGTCAACATCTATTGTTTCTTCACCCTTTTCCACCATCTCTTCTCCTCCTTCACCTGTGATGGTTTGTTCTCCTCTTTCCACCTTCTCATCTTCACTTCTACTTCGTATATCAACAACAAAATTCATTCCTCTGCTGTCAGTTAATCTCCTCTTTATTTATTAAAAATGTCATGAATGGTTGAACAATTTACTGGTTTTAGATTTTATTTTATTATAGATCTGTAGAATAAAAAGTAACAAAATATTTATTATATTTTTTATTATGCTATGAACATGAATTAGTTGTTGTACACTATTTGTTTGATAGATATAGTATAATATAATTGGTCAGTTGTACTTGATGCACTGTCAAGAAAGAGAAAATAGTTATTTTCAAACAAATTATCACATCTAAACACCACTTTATTACATGGTTAACTACTTGATGATTTTTTCATCCTACTATATTTATTACATAAATTTCACCTAAAAATATTGATTTTTGAAAAAAAACTGAGTGACTCTCTACTCTATAATAATGCTAAGTACTTTCTCCTTTCAAGAAAATAAATTAAAAATTCCTCAAAAAATATTTATGTTTCTATAAGTTTATTTAGTTAATAATATAATAAATTGTTAAATTACAAAAAACTAATTATATAGTTAGGATAAAATAAGTTGGATTTTTTGTGATAATCAAAAGATCAAAAGTTATATATCTTAAAAGCAAGAACATAAATTGTTGGTGTATAATTCGAGTTCTAGCCGTCTACCTTGTAGCTGAAATATTGAATGTCGAATTCTCTCTTTACGAGTTTTAGAATATCTTATATATGTGGTTTTGGTGAGATTTAGATTATATCTAATGATATCCTGAAATATTGAAAATTTCTCTTTTGTAAAGAAATTTTCCTTTGATCAGAGACTTACTATTATAAGAAAAACTGTTCGGAGGGTTAACGCGGTGCTGCAAGTTTATTCTATGTTACCCATGGAATTGAGAAAATCACCTAGGAATAAATAGAAACCAAGTTACCAAATCTAAAAAAGTAGTTTAATAGGTCTTAACCAAACTAGCATCAGCAGCAGATTATGGGGAGTTATAATGAGTCTCAAGTAATAAGAAAAGAAGCTGAGTGTAACTTGATGAAATTTTCAGTTGGATTGTTAAAATCTTAAAATTTACTTTGGCGCGAGAAATATATATATACAATTTATTAATTTAAAAAAAAGAGTATTGTAGGATCAAACTAGATAACTGATAAGTACAAATTCAAAGCATGAGAGGGTGTGACATGTGTCCAACCTTAATTTTTATTTTTCATTAATAATTAATAGTATTAAGTTTATATATGTATATTTACACTAACTTTGAATTATAAAAAAATGGTCACATGTCTCTAGTGCCAAAAGCTATCTTGGATTCGTTCCTGATAACAAGATATATAACCATATAGAAAGTATGACAAATCAGCAAATTCACTTCTCAAATCCTCTATATATTAATTGACAAGTCACTTTATTGACTTCTTCTGACATGTCATTCATACACACAGTTTAAAAAAAAATTCTTATAATTTCATTGGTCAATGATTTATAATTTTTATTTATTTTAATCAAATCTAAAAAGGCAATCCTAGATACAATTAATGTTAGTTGCCAAAAAAATTATATAATCTTATGCATAATCGTTTATAGTATCTAATGGTAGCAATTATAGTTATTTTATATAATACCTCATCATTAGTTTTTCCATTAATAGTCTATTTATAAATTATATGAAGTATCTTTTTTAAAATTAGTTAATAAAACTAATATACTAGATTTACTTTTCTATTATGAACAATCGTAAAAACTGTGTTTTCCTATGCAAGTCATAATATACATATATAAAACATATAATTTTAATAAAACATGTTATAATAACTATTAATGCATCATATAACGAGTTTATAAATGATTTACATTAGTTTAAAATCATCGGTGATGACTAATATATATTTTGTAAAAAAATTAAAGTCATTTATATTGATTCATTTTTAATGGTCTATAAAAGATATATAATAGTTTATAATTATATAAATATTTGGTAATCATTTTAAGGTTTGAAATCACCAATAATGATTAGTATCATTAACAAGAGTTTACAAATCAATATATAAATATCTATAAAAAACGTTATAAAGATTTATAAAACCATTTATTAGGAAACATTTCTCATCATTTATAGGAGTTTAGAAATTATTTATGAAAGTTAACAGGTTTTTAAATTATTTAAAATCTAAAAATCAAGTAATCAGAAAAATATTTTATAAGAGTCTTAAATTTTTAAGTTTATGAATATTAGGATTTATGAAACTATTTATAAGGATTTTAAAACTTCTGAGAAATAATCCATAAATTTTAAAATTAGTAACTATTTTATAAATTATTTATAATTGTATAGTTTTCTTAATAAGATGTTCTTAAAATGTTATCAAATCAGAATCAATCCTGAAATAGGGAAATTTGGAAGCATAACCATTGTAGGATTTAAATTAAGTATATATACATAGCAAGTGAAGGGCTATGATATTTGTGTAATAATTACTATATTACCCTTCACTTGCACACAAAATCATTTCTTTTTCTTTTCTTTTCTTTTCTCTTATCACACAAATATGTATTTCCCTTCAATTTTTAATTGCTTTAAATTTCTGTTAAAATAATTATTGAACTTTATAATTTACATAATAAAAACATAGATTTTTTTCTATACATAATATGTTTTGAAACTTTCAAAACAAACATGTGTTTTATAAATTTTATATAATATTCCATATTCGCGATTTCAAATCTATATTGTTTTATATATATAGTATAGTTAGATTTTTATTTCCAAAATGAGACATAATGTTGTTGTGTTCCATTCTATTTAGCAACATAGAATAATACAAGCACCTCTCTGTCACATACGCAAAACAATATGACAGCGTTGCATCGTTATATTCTCGAATCGTCCCTGAATGTACCACCTTGCATATCAGTCTGGCGGGATCCCTTAAGTTGACAATTAAGTTATCACACTTCAAATTGAAATGAACTATGTTCTTTGAATGCAAATATTCCATCCCAAAAGCTGTATCCATTGCAATGTTAAGTCGCTTATGTCGATCAATCTACCTGTAATTCCCCAAATGTTAACTGGATACAGCTAAAGTTGTTTCGAGGAAGCAACAATTTTGACGAGGTCTGTAAATGATAACCTGTTTTTGAGTAGAACATATCTAAGCGATTCATTGACCATGTACTCTGTCACTGTAGCTAAAGTTCCTCCTGGCCCATCTTTCACTATGCCGTAAAATGCCATAATATTTGTATGATGTAGCTTGGAAAGAATTTCAGCTTCATGCCAAAACTCCGAGATCTAAAAATTAAAAAGCACGTAAATCTGAAAAAGCAAGTAAAGCCGGCGAGGCTAAGAGAGGAGAGGAGGAGGGAGAGAGAGAGCAGAGAGAGATAGAGAGAGAGAGAGAAGGAGGAAGAGAGAGAGAGAGAGAGAGAAGAGAGAGGAGAGAGAGAGAGAGAGAGCGAGAGAGAGAGGAGGAGAGAGAGAGAGAGGAGAAGAGAGAGAAGAGAGAAGAGAGAGAGAGAGAGAGAGAGAGAGAGAGAGACGAGAGAGAGAGAGAGAGAGAGAGAGAGAGAGAGAGCGAGAGAGAGAGAGAGAGAGAGAGAGAGAGAGAGAGAGAGAGAGAGAGAGAGAGAGAGAGAGAGAGAGAGAGAGAGAGAGCGAGAGAGAGAGAGAGAGAGAGAGATAGAGATGAGAGAGAGCAGCCGAGAGGAGAGAGAGAAAGAGAGAGAGAGAGAGGAGGAGCAGAGAGCGCTAATAGAGAGATAGAGAGTATCAGGCTCGATATAGTAGTGAGAAGAGATAGCGCGTAGAAGGAGATATCGCGATCTATAGCTCTATGCGAATAGAGAGCTCTCTAGTAGCTATCGATCTCGCTATCTCCTAGCTCTCTCTCTCTCTCTCTCTCTCTCTCTCTCTCTCTCTCTCTCTCTCTCTGCATGTTCCTTTGCATGTTCTTCCAACTCTTCATCTTTCTCATTCTTCTTATTTTCTTCATCCTCTTTACAATTTTTTTTCAAATAAATTAATTGTTCTGTTCTATATATTTAACAGATATAGTATAGTACAATATCGACTATTGTATTAAAGAATCTTCACGCGCGGGGAAGGAGAGTATTATCCATTCTTAGATCAAACTGACACAGATATCAGTGCATGTAGAGATGTCAGTCCAACTCGGTGACCCGTGGATAAGGTCCATATAGACCTATCACAGGATGGGCCTGGATAACATAAAAAGTATCCATTAAATTAAATGCGGTTTTAGCGGGTTTATCCATGCGGTTTTGTGGGTGTGTGGGTTGAACCCGTGTTGGGTCTGCGGGTTAGCGGGTTGTCCGCACAAAATGAGAGGATTCTTCAATCGACTTTCATTTGATGCCTTTCATCGTTCCCGATTTGTAATCATCCTCCATGGTTTTTTTAATTGGAGCCATTTGCTTTCTTGAGTGAAAGACACCGATGCTTTGTGTGATACTGATGACTTCCTATTTGAAATCATCATAAAGCTTCGATTCTCTCTCTTATCAGGTTTTTCTTGTTGTTTATCTCTTTTTATCTGATTCAAACTTGCTTGCTATTACATTCAGGTTTTGTTCTTCCTTTATACTTACGCATCAACAAATGTCTCACTCCATCCTTTGTTTCCTCGTTGATCTATATGTCTTCCAAATACATAGAATAGATATGTCGTGCCTTTGGAGATTAACAAAGAATCCTTGGAACAATATTAGTTTATTTGTTAGTTTACAAAAAAATTATTAGTTTATTTGTTTGTTAAACTTATTAGTTTTGAAGCTTGAACTTAAAAGTTTTTGTGTATGTGTAGGTGCTGTGTATTTGGATCATGCTGGTTTTACGTGTGCCTTCCCTGCAAATTTTCTTTTGTTATGCCATTCTACAACTTGAAGACTACAAGGTAGCTCCTGGAAATTTTATACAAATAAAAGAATTAGGTCATTCACTGTCAGACTTTTACTTTCTTGTTTTCACTGTTCTCATGAAGTTGTTTAGTTCCTACTGGACTTGGTGTTCTCCGTATACCGTTCCCTTTAGAATTTAAGTCTGACTTTCAGCTTCAAATTTATTTGGTGTTGCTTTTAAACTATTACATTATATTGCTTTCATGTTCTTTTTTTTTTTTTATTTATTGGATTTATGTTTTGAGAAATTACGTGCTTTTTAACTTGCAAATTAAGACTTGATGCTTTATAATGAGTGTTTTGTATGATTTTGAACGTGTTTTCACATTATGCTCTTTGCTTTATATTGAAGACGAAACTTGATGAATTTCAAACGAGTCTTGACCCTATTAGTAAGTGTTTTGTTGCTTTCATGTTCTGAGACAATACTTGTGTTGAAAATTTTGTGTTGTTTGAATGTAGGTAACCCGCGAGTCAGCTCGCAAACAAATTTAACTATGCGAGGCGGAGTTGGACAAGATTTCATTGACCGCAACCCGCCATGGGCCAACCCGCGCGGTCTGATGAGCTGATAGATCAACCGCGTGACTGTCCAGGTGGACGCAAGTCAACCCGTCTGACAACTCTAAGTGCATGTCTATATTCTTAATACACGAGGCTGTTATGAATATTGAGCAAAATGATTCATTCATACTATTTTCTTCACAAATTCATCATTTTCAAAACATTTTTCAAAAATCTCAAAACCCAAAAAAAAACAAAAAATCATTTTGATTTTATCTAAAAGAAAAATAACCACAAAATTACATCAGTCATAAAAAATCCAAAGAATGTTATGAATAAAAGTATATTCCAAAATTTATGAAAATTTTTATATTCTTATTAAATTAATAGAATTCACATATATATAATTATGTTTCTTCTTAATAATTTTTATGTTTTATACTTTAATTGCAAGTGTGGGTCTACTTGTCACATGAGTTAATGTTTTTGGATTTTAATAAATTTTAATATCGAAAAATTTAATTTACAAACAAATTGAACTATATATATGTTATAACAATAATGTTATAAATAATTTAATGAAATATTATTTAGTAAAAGATGTAAAAAATCTAACTAAATACTAGATAAGTCATATTTAAGAATTTTAAATAGTATTAATAAATAAAATATTTTTATTAAAAAATTATCTACCAAAAATTCACATTCAGTTTTAAAATATGAAAATATATTATTGCAGATCAAAACATAAAATTTTATATTATACTAAAATTTTAAAATTATATGTACCCGCAAAATTTGTGGACAACCACCTAATAATAGTATAAATAGATAGGTAATATAAAATACAAAACATTAAAAAAAGTTTAATTAATTATTAATTAATCTCTGATTTTTATCACTTGCAAGATCTATACTAGCTGCCCAACTTACACTTAGCTTAATTTCGATCACCGGATGTCCCATAAAAATATATACTAATTATGGTCAATATAGTTTGTGAAGATTTCAATCAAAGTTGGGTGCGATCATACCAGCACTAATGCACCGGATCCCATCAGAACTCCGCAGTTAAGCGTGCTTGGGCGAGAGTAGTACTAAGATGGGTGATCTCCCGGGAAGTCCTCGTGTTGCACTCCTTTAAAATAAAAGATAATTATATACTCAAAAAGGTAAGAGAGCTCTGTAACAGTAGATGGAGAATCCCTGGTTCCCTCCGCATAGTGCTTCCGCCCCGTCTCCTCTCCGTTTCACCTCTGCTGAGAGTCCCCTCCCTGACCCCCCTGATCCTCCTGACCCCGACGACCCTTCCCCCCCCCCCCCCCTCAGCTCTGCATCTCCCAAGCCTTCTCGTTCTTCCTCGCGCACTGCCATGTCCAATAGGCCTGCGTTGAAGTCCTCTGTCCCGAAAACTGCTGCTGTTTCCATCTCTACTGGTTCAGCTTCTCAAACTACTGTGAATTCCAAATCTGTACTTCTCAGATCTGAAATTACTGTTCCCAACCTTGTTCCTATTTTCCAAGGAAACTTCAAAATCCTCCCTCCTAAACAATCTTCTCCTATCCAGACTAAGAAGACCTCTTCTCCTCCTTTTTCCATATCTCCAACTACCGTTCCTTTGAACCCCCAAACAAATACCAAAGTCGCCCCTTCCTCAACCCCACTTCACCTTCCCCTCCAATCTCCTCCGTCACTTAATCCTATTCCCTCGCCTACAGTTTCAAACTCTGTTTCTTCCCATCTCAGACTAATGCTTCCAACACCAGCTCTAACCCTGATTCATTACCTCATGCTCCCTCTGAAACTCCTACTCCTCTCGTTGAGAAAATCAGGAAGCTTAAAGATAAAACTTTAAGGCGTCTTGCTCCTGTTACCTTGACGGATAAGGGCGTGCCTCGCGTCCTAATTCCTGATAGTGTCTTTCAAAAGGGTGATGAAATTCATAAAAATTTCATCATCTATTATTTTAATGGAAGACCCCCTCCAATCAATTAAGTTCAGAGTGTTTTGAACCACATGTGGGGAAAAGGGAAAAGAGTAGAAATACACCCTAACCCATTGTCTCATTCTATGTTGGTTCGCATCCCTTCTGACTATCTACGGCAGAAAATATTAGAAAAGGGTGTCTGGTATGTTGGAGAATCAATGTTCCATGCTGTTCAGTGGACTTCTTCTGCCTCAGCATCATCTCCCCCTCTTGAATCGATTCAAATCTGAACTCACTTGACTGGTGTGCCGCTTGATCTCCGTCACCAGGAAGGACTTAGCCTTGTTGCTGGTCTGGTTGGACACCCGAAGGAGACTGATGATTTCACAAAAAAATTGGTTAGCTTAAGCCTCTCTCATGTGAAAGTTGCCGTTGACCTAACAAAGCCCTTGTCATCAGTTGTTGAGTTTATGAGGCACAGCGTGAAGTAGTAGAAGTCCAAGTCTGTTATCCTTGGGTCCCTCCTACCTGCTCTCGCTGCAAAGAGCTGGGTCATGTCTCTCGTAACAGTCTATTGATTCCTCAACCCTAAAAGTCATCTGACCCTCCTGCAAAAAAAGGAACAAACTCAGCATCTGCAACTTTAAAAAAAAAAAATAAAGGTCCTACCAATTTCCCTCCTGTAACCAAAGAGAGCGCAACTTCTAAAGCTTCTTCCTCTAATGCTCCCTCCTCAGTCTCTAATGATTCCCATCCTCTCCTCCCTCTAAGCCTTCTCCCAATCTCTCCTCAAAGTCACCTCCTGCCCTTTCCATTAAACTACTAGGCCTCTTTTCTCCTAAACCTGTGTCTAAACCTTCCACCCCTTCTCCTAAACCTCCTTTTGCTCCCTTGCCTCCCCCTATTTTTCCTATATCTATCTCCCTGCCTCTTAGCCCCCCTGATACCTTCTTCGCCCCTTCATTAAAAAAACCCCGCCCAGATCCTAACCTCCATCAGTTCCCATTCTTTACCGCCCAACTTTCTTATTTCTCCTCTTCCACATCTCCCTCCTCTCAGGCTCTTGCCTTACCTAACCCAAACCCTCCCTCTGATCTTTTTTCCCTTAACCCTTTCTCTGTTTTGGCTACTAATGGCTCTCTTCACCATGAAGAGACCATTGACTGATTATCTATGTATAATAAGCTATTTTTTTGGAACGTCCGTGGTCTAAATGACCCGGATAAACATAAGTCTTTTTGTGATTGGTTAGCTGCCTATCAATCCCTTTTTGGATCTATTCTTGAGACACATATAAAGGATCATAACTTGAGTCATTTGATGAACAAGATTTGTAGAGGCTGGAAGTTTACCTCTAATCATGCTGATGATGCTGATGGTAGGATTGTTATCATCTTGAAAGATACGGTGTCTGTCCGGGTGCTCCAGCAATCTCGTCAAGCTATTACTTGTCAAATCCAACTCCCTGGCTATCCCCTATTTGTGTACACTGCTATCTACGCTTCAAATGAAAAGGATGAGCGCACTGATCTTTGGGTTGAGCTCCTAAACATGTGCAGCACCCTCTCTCTGAATACTATCCTGTGGGTGCTTGGAGGTGATTTCAATCAAATTATTCATCCCTCGGAACATTCACTATCGCATGTAAACTCCTTCACGCATGACATGATTGAGCTGAAGGATTGTTTATCTCAGTTGGGAGTGTATGACTTGCGTTACCAAGGCTCTCCTTCCACTTGGACTAATCGACAGCCACATGATCCGATCGCAAAAAAGCTGGATCGCTTGTTGATCAACAACCTTATCCTGAATATCTTTCCTCACTGCTTATCCTTCTTTCACCCTACCTTCACCTCTGACCACAGCCCTTGTATCTTTGACCTTGCTACAAAAATCCCCGCTGCTGGAAACCGACCCTTCAAATTTTATAATTACCTCACAGAACACCCTGATTTTCTCCAAGTGGTTTTTAATACGTGGACACGGGCCGGAAGCACTGTTTGGAACCTCACGGACCTTTACTAAAAACGGATAAAGAGTGATTTAAAGCAATTAAATAGAGAGAATTTTTTACAAATTCAGGTGAGAGTGAGTGATGCTAACCGTGTTCTTTTAGATGTGCAGGTTCAAGTTCTTCAGACTCCTACTGCTCAGTTATTTGAAATGGAGAAGCAAGCGCTTCAGACCTGGAACTTCTTAAGGAAGATAGAACAGAGCTATTTTAAGCAGAGGTCTAGGATTAACTGGTTGAAAGAGGGTGATCATAATACTACCTTCTTCTACAGGATGGTGCAAACTAGGTTGAACTTCAATTTCATCTGTTCCTTCCTCCTCCCATCAGGTGACCTTATCATTGATCCCATTCAGATGAGCTTCCACGCTGTTACTCATTTCCAGAAGATTTTGGGTCCACTGCCTGCGCCGGCTGTTGGAGTCGTCTCCACCACACTCTGGTTTCACTCACTGACTGACTTCCTCTGCTCAGAAAGCCAATGTGCACAGATGACTACCTTCCCTACACCAGAAGAGATCACTTCAGTCCTTTTTAAGTTAAATCATTATAAAATGCCTGGACCGGACGGTCTTACCTCGGGTTTCTATAAAGACTCTTGGAGTGTACTGGGTTCGGAAGTTGTTCAATCTATAGGCCACTTCTTCTTCTCTTCGTTCCTTCCAGCTTCCACAAATGCTACTATTTTGTCTTTGATCCCCAAGTACCATGAAGTGTCTCTCATCACGGAATACCGGCTCATCTCGTGCTTGAATACTCTATATAAAGTCATCTCGAGACTACTTGTGAAGAGACTCAAACCAATCCTTACTCCCCTTATTGTCCCTAATCAAACAGCATTTGTTAAAGGTCGACTGTTAGTAGAGAACACCTCCTTGGCGGGTGAGTTAGTGCAAGGCTATCACAAGAACACATGATCTAAGAGAATTACTATAAAAGTGGATATAGCAAAGGCATTCGATACCTTGTCCTGGAGCTTTTTGTTCTCGTGTCTTCAAAGTCTAAATGTTCCTCAACAGTTCCTTTCCTGGCTAAGAGCATGTATTTGTACCACCAATTTCACTGTGGGTTACAATGGTTATGTGAACGGTTATTTCAAAGGAACTCGAGGGCTGTGGCAAGGTAACCCCTTATCTCCCTATCTTTTCGTCATTGCCATGAACACTCTCTCCCTCATGTTGAATCAAGCTGCTCAAGATATGAGGTTCAACTATCATCTAAAATGCCAAGGATCCAGACTCACCCATTTGTGTTTCGCTGATGACCTGCTGATATTTATGGATGGTTCTCTCGACTTGGTTCAAGCTGTCTTGCAGATTCTACGAGAGTTTGAGCTGAGGTCGGGTCTTGCTGTGAGCGTGCAAAAGTCTTCGTTTTTTACATCTGGTCTCTCGCAGAAGGAAACTGATCTGATCCAGTTTTCAACAGGGATTCCAATGGGTTCCCTCCCTGTACGCTACCTAGGGGTTCCCCTGTGTACAAAGAAACTATCTCTCTTGAACTGTGAGGTGCTGCTCTAGCAAATAAAATCAAGACTCTCTTCTTGGAGTGCAAAAGCCTTGTCCTTTGCGGGTAGGCTGCTTCTCATAAAGACTGTTATCACTGGCATTATGACCTTCTGGTGCTCCACTTTCATCCTTCCTCAAGCCTGTGTGAAGCGCATAAACTCTCTCTGTGGAGTTTTCTTATGGCAGGGAGATATTGAGAAACACCATACAGCTCGAGTCTCTTGGGAAGTTGTAACCAAACCAAAGCGTGAAGGAGGACTGGGAATAAAGAACCTTGCTATTTGGAACAATGCCTGCTGTCTTAAACTAATATGGCTTCTTTTCTTCCAATCAGGATCGGTGTGGTGGTCTGGTTTATTGAAGAGGTGTTGAACGGATCATTAAACAACCTTTGGGCAACTGCTCCTAACCGGCGATACTCGTGGCAGGTAAACAAGCTTCTAAAGCTCAGTACCTCCATCTACAGCTGGATAAAACTACGAGTGCAGAATGGAGTATCCTGTCGCTTCTGGAGCGACAATTGGTCACCCTTCGGTTCACTAAGGTCCTATCTTAGTATCGGGGGAAACTCAACTCTAGGCATCCATGATCAAGCTACACTTGCCTCTCTGAACAGAAACAAAAATTGGCTCCTCCCACCTGCAAGGTCAGAAAACCTCGTAAACATTCATGCTCATTTAACTACTATCCAACTCAATGATTCAGAGGATTTTTATGAGTGGGAGGTTGATGGAAAAATTACCAACCGGTATAGCACGGGCATAATTTATGAGAAGCTTTGTATCGAAGGAATCTCAGTACCTTGGTACAACACAGTTTGGATCAAGGGTGGAATTCCCAGACACAGCTTCCTCTGCTGGTTGTTCGTTTTGAATTGTTGCCCAACCAAAGATAGAATCATACGCTGGGGGCTTCAAACTTCTCCATCCTGCCTACTTTGCAATCAATCCGATGAAACTCGTGACCACTTGTTCTTCATGTGCCATTACTCTTGGAGTTTGTGGGGATCACTGGCTCCTAGGTGTGGGATCCAACCGGAGAGGTCCTGGGATAGGGTCTTGTCGCAGATTCAATCAATTGGACGGAACTCAACAAACGGTATGGTTATTCGACTGTGCTGGCAAGGTTGTATTTACTGGACTTGGATGGAACGCAATGGTCGTCTTCACCGTCAAAAATTATGTTCAGTAGACTCAATTGTGAGGCGGCTAGACAGACAGATAAAAGACAGGATCCTTTCAATGAGACACACAAACCCTTCTACTTCCTCAAGATGGATGCAGCGGTGGCTTGCTTGAATCTCCCCTGCGATCCCTCCCTTCATCTTCGACACATTTCCCCTTTACTTCGTAATCATCGACTGACTCGCATCTATTTCTTTTCTTTTCTTATTGGCCATCTATTGGTCTTAATGATCCTCACTATGTGTCTCAAATGTAACTGGGCTTGATGGGCTCTTAAACAAAATCATAGTTTATGGCTTGTGATCTTTTTTTTGTGCACTTTTAATTTGAAAGCTAAGAGCATCTGTAATGTTGATACTCACTGACTCGATAACCTAGGTAGGTTTTTAGATTATTTTATTATTTTTCTTTTTTCAGCAATAATTTAAAAAAAAAAAAGTCAATCGCGGATTCCCACGCCGCGATGGGATCCGCACACAGTAACAAGCCTGTCCGAGATGTGGTCTTTAAGTTGGGATTTTTTGTTATTCATTTGGCACAGATTTTTAAATTTTGCAGGTTCCACAGATTATTATAACAATTTAATGATAAGGATTACTCCCTCTGTTTCTAAAAGATCCATATTTTAGAAAAAAAAAATTTGTTTCAAAAATATACATTTTTTACATTTTCAGTACATTAATTAATGAAAAATTATAAATTTTCAAAAGTATAATTGTATTTACTAAAATCTTATTGGTTCAAAGTTATGGAGAATTGTTAATTAAGAACAATGCATTGGTAAATAAAGTTTTATGTTTTTTCTTAATAAGTTTGAAAAATCTAAAACATGGATCTTTTAGAAACATAATGAATATTTGTTAAGAATCACCGTTGCATATGCTCTAAGTTCAAAAAAAAAAAATTCAATCAAAGTCATGATAGAATGTTTTCTGGTAAATCGAAGATATTGTTGAATTTTTCACTTTTTTCAGATAAACAACGGAATATATTCGGGACACTTGGCGTGGTGGATGTAATAGTAACACGCCCAACGGCCGAACGCGTAAAAATCAATTAAATAATAAAAGAAATTACATTCCTTTTCTTGAAAAAAAACAAATAATACATTATCCCACAACCACAAATTGAAATTTTGTATTCCTCATTATTACATTCGTAATAGATGAGAAGCATTCACATTCAATTGGTCTCTGTTTTTCATCATCATCACTAACTACAAACGAAATTATGCAAACTAGAACAATCCCAAAAGAGAAGTCAAACCAAACCAATACCCAATCGTATGCCAAATCAAACTAAAATAAACCAACAAATCCAAGTACAGATCTTCAGAAACATGGCAGATGGTTGTGGTGGTGGTGATGATAGTTGTGTCCGTTACCGTGACTGTGACAGCGATGAGTCTCCTCGTCGATAATCTCCTGAACATGCTTAAACTCATCGACACGGCAAGGAATCGTGATCGGGCCTGCGTGTTTGAATCCGTACTCTTCTTCAGCTTCTTTCAAGAGACTCAAAAACAGAGGATGGCTCAAGAACATCAAGGGAACCACGAATCTGTGTAGACCTTCTTCATTTCCTTCGTGTCCCACCATGATCGCGACACAGCCTTTAGGAACATGATGATGGTTATGATGATGGAATATGTGGAGATGGGGGACATGAAAGTGAAACTTGAACACCATCTGGCTCTGACTCTGTTTTGGACTCTGTTTCTGTTCTTCTTGATCTTCAAAACCCATTAAAAAGATCGAATCTTTCTTACAGAAAAACCCTCGGGAAACAAGAAGATTGAATGAAACGCTCAACGACGACGGAGAAAGCAGAGGTTGATGTTAGAAGACCGAGATAGAAAAGGGCCAAGGATCGACGGCAGAAGAGATAGTAAGGAGAAAGATAGAAAGAGTTGAGTCGGTAAGAGATGTGGGGATGTTGCTCATGATAGCCTAAGCATATATATGTACTGTATATGATGTTTTTTTGTTTTGTGGATGATTTTGGAAACGGAAATATAAGCGTGTATATATACATATTTGTTGCTCATGATAGGCCTTTGCTTCACACGCACACCGCTAAGGCTTTTTCTCCTAATTAACTTTTATTTTTATTTTTATTATTATTGATCAATGAGCTGGAATTGACGCGGTAAAAAATTGCAGCCTGGTTAGGGTCTACCGACCACGGCTTGTTAACTATTTCAATGTTTTCATTTGTATACAGGATTATAAAAACATTCCAGTAGTTTTGAATAGGCAAATTCGTTTTTGTTTTTATAACAGTGACAAGGATAATATTGTCACTGTTTTATCGCTTTTTATCCTGATACAAGTACAAACAAAAAAAGTATATCTCATTTTAGATATTTTTTAGGGAAAATTGGCTAATCGAAACATATCCAAGAAGAGTTTGTCCACCTATACCTTTCACCATATTGTTTTTGTCTCAATATACCTTTGATTTTATAATTACAAAATTAACCTTTTAACTAAATAAAAATGATAAATAATTAAGTTTTGTTAACTTTAATCTAATAAATAACTATATTTCTGAAAATAAAAATAAAAATAAAATTTATGTTTAATTTCATTAAATCCCTTAGTAACTAAAGGGTTTCATTCATTGTTTTTTCCGTCGCTGTTATCACGAGATTAGAGGAACTGACAAATGATGAGGTGATTCTCTGGTGGATTTCGGCCTCTCTCCGGCGCTCTCCTTCGCTATCCGTCTCTCTCGTTGCTCTCCGGCTCTCTCCGTCGTTGTCGCTCTCCGTCTCTCTCCGTCGCTGTCGCTCTCCGGCTCTCTCCGTTGTTGTCGCTCTCCGGATTTCTCCGTCGTTGTCGCTCTCCGGCTCTCTCCGTCGTTGTCGCTCTCCGGCTCTCTCCGTCGCTGTCGTTCTCCGGCTCTCTACGTCGCTGTCGCTCTCCGGCTAAGTGTAATTTACATTCTGAACAAAGGATAAATTTGAATAAAATCAGTTAAGATTGCTTCCTAGATTTTCTCAGATCTAAAATCAGAAAAAAAAACCCGTAAATATAAAATACATATTCTAGAAAAGATAGAACACGGAAATAAGATTAAAATATAAATTATAATCTATTTAAAACATTGTATAAAGGTAAAAATATATAATTTTATCTGTGATATAAGATAGAGTAACGAATAGAATAGAGGCAAACGTTTTCTATATTTTTTTACAATGAAGTTAAGAATTTACAATATGTATTGTATCTTAAAAATAACAAAGCATTTTGGTTAGAATTGAATCAAACGTATTCTATATTTTTATAGATCACAGAAAAGATGTTGGAATACGAATACTAACTTTGATAAAATATTGAAGACAAGTTAGAACATCTATTCTATCCTTGTAAAAAGGGTTATAATATATATTCTAACAAATGTAGAATAACACATCAAATTTTGTTTGCATTTAAGTTTTTTTTATCAAAAACCTTAAAATATTCTCATGATTTTATTGATTTTTTCATATTTTTCTGAGCTCTATAAAACTTTAAATAATTATTTTCATTATTATAAGGGTAATTATGTCTAAAACTGACAAATTAATACAAAAGTATAAAGGGACAAAAACCTCTTCATTATGGTCTATTTTCCTAATTTCCCCTATTTTTTATAATTTAACATGTGTTTTCTGAATATTATACTGGAAATTATTTATATAAATATATGATCTTTTAATGATTTTAGCGTGTCTAACTGAATCTTATAACTGTATTCTTTATGTAAAATAATTAGGTTATGAATATTAAATTTACACATATTATTCTTTTTGTGACAGCAATGAAATCTTTATAAATTAATAATGTTGGGATTACACCAAAACTATAATTTTTTATTAATTTATCGATATACTAATTGAACCAAAAACTCAATTTGAGACTATAAAATTATATTATTTTATAGAGGTTTTTAGTATATATTAATTTATAGAGTATAAATTTAAAGAAATTATACTGTAATTAACTTAATAAATAAAAATTATGATATATATATATATATATTATTTATAAACAATAATTAGGTTATGAATATTAAATTTACACATATGATTCTTTTTGTGACAACAGTGAAATCTTTATAAATTAATAATGTTGGGATTACACCAAAACTATAATTTTTTATTAATTTATCGATATACTAATTGAATCAAAAACTCAATTTGAGACTATAAAATTATATTATTTTATAGAAGCTTTTAGTATATATTAATTTATAGAGTATAAATTTAAAGAAATTATACTGTAATTAACTTAATAAATAAAAATTATGATATATATATATATTATTTATTTTTAAATTTATTGATCATATATATTATATTATTACTATCAATTATGTAAGAAGAATCTGCTTTCTAAAATCATGTATTTGTATGGCTAACTGATTAAAAACAGATATTATAACCGACATACACGGATATCGTTGACAAAAATGTATTACTTTTATACAAAAATAGAAGTAGTTTAGATATAAATATATAAATATCGTACGAAATTATAGAACTAACCATCATAGGTATTCCTCAAGATAGACAGCACTAGTCCCACCTCGACCTCGAATTTTATTTTATCGTTGTATCGATAACATCAGGGTGGGGATAAGATCTTTACAGTATTTCGAATTTTATTTTATCGTTGTATCGATAACATCAGGGTGGGGATAAGATCTTTACAGTGTTACCTTCTAAGCTAAGATAAAAACGTAATAACCAAAGCCTCCCTTTGGCGCTTCAAAAACCAATGAATTGGTTAAATTAATCAATAAAATAAAATGTGATAAATTTCTTTTCTTTGTCAAAAAAAAAAATCAATAAAATATATTTGTGGGATTTTCCTAGAAGTCTTGATATAAATAAAAGAATCCAAATGAGACTAAAGAAATGTGAATTTCACTACCCGTCCCTTCTTTATGTATTGGCCTAGCCACTCTAAAGGTAGGACTGGACACAGATCGGATATCCTGAATTTTGAAGATATTTTTGATTTGTTTCGTATGTTACGGATATCAAATTTTTCGATTTTTTTTGCTTCGGTAAAATACGGATATTTGGAAAAACGAATATCCGAAAAATAAATAGATATTTACGGATATTTACGAATACTTACGAATATCTCATCTATTTGGATTAATATAAATAAAATTTGATACAATTTTTTTTTTGTAAAATATTTTTTTACATAATATAAAAGATAAAAAAATTAAAAGAAGTAGTGAATCTACATATTTTGTAAATTTTTTAAACTTATTTAACAATTATAATAACACAAAACTTAAGAAAAAAATTATAATTGTCATAAATTTTTTCTCTTCCTTTTATGTAATACTTTTATCTCTATAATATTATTTGAGAAGTCAGTTTCCTACGTGTCGCACTCACGTTAACTTTCACAGTGGTTGATTACGATGATACCCTTAATGAATTAAAATATTATATTTAAACACTATTTTTGATTTTTTATTTAAATTATTTTAATATTTTCCAAATAACATATATAATAAAAAAGAAATATTATATAGTTTATAAGGAGAAATTAAAAACGGAAATATATGTATAAATAATATGATTTCATTAAAAAGGAAAATTCACAAAATAGTAATATTCTATTTAAAAATATTTTTAAATAACATAAAATATCTAATATACTTTCTTTATATTTTCACAAAAAAAATATTTATATTTTCACAGATAATCTTGATAGTAGAAAAATAAATATTATTTATTAAAACATAATTTAAACAGTACAACAATATATATTTTCACAATAACAGATATATTTTTAATATATTTATCTATTTTTTAGATAATTACATAAAATAATTAAGTAACATAAACTGATATATATTTTATTGACTAAAATATTTTATAATTAGTATTATTGAAATGTTATTTGTATTTTCTTATATTTATTTGACCATAATATCTTTCAATTACAGCCAAAAATATCTATAATTTTTTTACTTATATAATAAGATTTCTCAAATACAATCACACTTTTTACTGCTTATTTTTAAGAGATATTAAAAACGAAAAATAAATTTTAACAATAAACATCTTTTGATCAAATAACAAAATATTTTAAAATCACACTATACACTTTAGTGAGGTAGATATATTATATTTTGCATTATTAAAATTATATATATGTTTTCTTAATATTAAATTTTCTTTTAATTTTTATGTTTTATGTTTGTGGAAATTAATATAACCATAACTAAAAGGCATAAAATCATTTATAATTTATAAAAATATTTTAGTTATTGTAAATATTGATATGTGTCCATGAACTTCCAAAACGTATCAGTTACTTATTATGTAACTTTCTATAGATCATCGTTTTATTTTCTAACTTTTTTTAAAAAAAATCAGCATTTAATTTGATATTTATATATTATGAAAATACATGCACATTTAAACGATAAATAAAATTAATTTGACTTGACTTAATTATAATAAAAATAAGTATACCTCAGTTTGAATTTGAAAGAATATATGTAACTTAAGATACTCACAACATGAGTGACTCGACTAATCCAATTCATATCTAAAATCATAGATTTAACTATAATAAGAAAATATAATTTTATAATAATAATAATTTATTTTATAAATATAAATTATAAGATGACTCAAAATACCTTAACAAATGAAAATAAAATATTAAGCAGTTGTTTTAATTTAGTTCTTTTGTAAAATTTATATATATGCATGAGATTGCAAAATATTGTCATTATATTAATTTAAGTAATTTGGAACCAAACACTTTAGTTTATTTTTTATTTCATTCTAAGCACAATATATCTTAAGTTATAAATAATCTTCCTAAAATATATTTACATATCTAAAACAAAAACCAACCTAATGCAAATAAGAAAATTAATCAAAAAATTTATATATTTAGAATAAAAAATTTTATAACTGAATTCAGAGAAATAGATGCAACCTAATATATCCAAATGATAACTAAACTGATTGTAAAAAAAACATAACCTACTAGATATAACATATCTAAAATTATATGTCTAATTAAAGTAATATAAATTATGCATAAAACTATAAATTAATTAAAAATTAAAAGTAACTTGCAATCAATTGTTATAATAAATATTTACTTTATAAATATTTATACCGTGAGTTTTCTACGTGTCGCACTCACGTTAACTTTCACAGTGGTTGATTACGATGATACCCTTAATGAATTAAAATGTTATATTTAAACACTATTATTGATTTTTTATTTAAATTAATTTAATATTTTCCAAATAACATATATAATAAAAACTAAATATTATATAGTTTATAAAGAGAATTTAAAAACGGAAATATATGTATAAATAATAGGATTTCATTAAAAAGGAAAGTTCACAAAATAGTAATATTCCATTTAAAAATATTTTAAATAACATAAAATATCTAATATACTTTCTTTATATTTTCACAAAAAAAATATTTATATTTTTCACAGATAATCTTGATAGTAGAAAAAGAATTATTATTTATTAAAACATAATTTAAACAGTTCAACAATATACATTTTCAAAATAACCGATATATTTTTAATATATTTATCTATTTTTTAGATAATTACATAAAATAATTAAGTAACATAAACTGATATATATTTTATTTACTAAAATATTTTATAATTAGTATTATTGAAATGTTATTTGTATTTTCTTATATTTATTTGACCATAATATCTTTCAATTACAGCAAAAAAATATCTATAATTTTTTTACTTATATAATAAGATTTCTCAAATACAATCACACTTTTTTACTGCTTATTTTTAAGAGATATTAAAAACAAAAAATAAATTTTAACAATAAATATCTTTTGATCAAATAACAAAATATTTTAAAATCACACTATACACTTTAATGAGGTAGATATATTATATTTTGCATTATTAAAATTATATGTTTTCTTAATATTAATTTTTCTTTTAATTTTTATGTTTTTATGTTTGTGGAAATTAATATAACCATAACTAAAAGGCATAAAATCATTTATAATTTATAAAAATATTTTAGTTATTGTAAATATTGATATGTATTCATGAACTTCCAAAAACGTATCAGTTACTTATTATGTAACTTTCTATAGATCATCGTTTTATTTTCTAACTTTTTTTAAAAAAATCAGCATTTAATTTGATATATATATATATATATATTATAAAAATACATGCACATTTAAACGATAAATAAAATTAATTTGACTTGACTTAATTATAATAAAAATAAGTATACCTCAGTTTGAATTTGAAAGAATATATGTAACTTAAGATACTCACAACATGAGTGACTCGACTAATCCAATTTATATCTAAAATCATAGATTTAACTATAATAAGAAAATATAATTTTATAATAATAATAATTTATTTTATAAATATAAATTATAAGATGACTCAAAATACCTTAACAAATGAAAATAAAATATTAAGCAGTTGTTTTAATTTAGTTCTTTTGTAAAATTTATATATATGCATGAGATTGCAAAATATTGTCATTATATTAATTTACGTAATTTGGAACCAAAAACTTTAGTTTATTTTTTTATTTCATTCTAAGCACAATATATCTTAAGTTATAAATAATCTTCCTAAAATATATTTACATATCTAAGACAAAAACTAACCTAATGCAAATAAGAAAATTAGTCAAAAATTTAATATATTTTGAATAAAAAATTTTATAACTGAATTCAGAGAAATAGATGCAACCTAATATATTCAAATGATAACTAAACTGATTGTAAAAAAAAAAACAGAACCAACTAGATATAACATATCTAAAATTATATGTCTAATTAAAGTAATATAAATTATTAATATAAATTATGCATAAAACTATAAATTAATTTAAAATTAAAAGTAACTAGCAATCAATTGTTATAATAAATATTTACTTTATAAATATTTATACCCTTGCATGAGCACGGAAAAATCATCTAGTGTAAGTAATATGAGAACAGAATTTTTCAAATTATATGTTAGAATAATAATTATAAAATTTTATACATTTAAAACTTTAAATATAAACAAGATATACAAATATTTATATATTGCCGGATCAGATTGGGTATTCGCTTCCCAAAATTTTAGTATTTGTGATTTGCTTCCATTTTAACGGATATTGAGTTTTAGTATTTGTTTTGGTTCGAAAGTTTATTGATATTCAGAATTTTCGGATCGAATCGAAACGAATAACTAATCGAATCAAATTTAACGAATAAAATCCCCAACCCTACCTATAGGTAAATTGATAAACTCGATTAAATTGGTCAAACCTATAAACTATAAAGCCTATTCCCCTTATCGTAGAGATACATAGTCGTAACGTTTTAGTATATAACTACGCTCTATTTATCGTTGTTTCCGTCTTTCCAACAGCTGCATGGGATTAGTATTTTTAATGTATTATTATAAGTAATCCTTTCGGTAAATTTTTGTATTATATATTTGACTTTGTATGATTTAAAAAAAAAAAAGAAATCACAACCTGTATATAAAATTGAAATATGCCTAACGTCCGTGTTAGATTATATGATCCGTTATTCTGTGCGAGAATATGCGTATTCCATATTTATGAGAAATCATTTAATAGGAAATATATATATATGTCAATATCTAACAACATTCACCTACTATTCCTTCTATTTCACAAAAATGTTATTTGACATTTTTCTCTTGTCAGATAAAGTGTTATTTTAGAGTTTAAGTATAACTTATATTTAGGGTCTGACTGGTTCTAACGCAATTACAATTATGGTTGCGAGAGTTTGTGGATGTGGATGGCTGTGAATTCTAGTTTTATTAAGCGGTTTGTACAATTGATACAGCAGTTAAAAATTATTGCGTTTGCGGAATATTTATGATTGATGGATTATGAGATATTGAAGTGGTTTAATAATAAATTATTAATATTAACACATTTTAAAGTTATAAAATATCAAAAAGTATACTACTATTAATTGAAAGTTATAAATTCAAGATTTTTATTAGAACTTTAAAAGAATATTTTATTTTATTTTATTTATATATTTTATTTTATTTATATATGCATATATTGTTATATATGTATATTTATACATGTATATATATATATATATATGTGTGTGTGTATATATATTAATTTTAAAATATTATAATGAATATTTTTGGTTTAAAGTTTTTATAAAATAAAAATTATACTGTTAGTGAATTTTAATTAAAATATAAAAATATAGGTTATTTATAATATTTTTAATTTTAAAATTTAAATTTAAAAAAAATAAAAATATATTTTTATATTTATCCACTAGCAACTGCTCGAAACCGCAAATGCTAGCGGAAACCAGCTTTTGAATTTATGAGGTTTGGAGCGGTTTGAGGCGATAAGTATCGTTTTTGTGTGATTGTTTCAAAATGCCAACAACCGCTACCAACCGTAAAAACTGCGTTTGCGGGTCGTAGCGAGGAAACCAGTCACCCGCAAACTTGTTCGTTGCATAGATTCTATTTGATGTTTTAATTTCACCAACGGATAAAAAGAATGAAAATCTCTTTCACATAAGTTCTTGGATTTTTAGTCTATATTGATGACTTATTTTCGTA
Organism: Brassica juncea; assembly: GCA_018703725.1. Taxonomy (NCBI): domain Eukaryota; kingdom Viridiplantae; phylum Streptophyta; class Magnoliopsida; order Brassicales; family Brassicaceae; genus Brassica; species Brassica juncea. Next base: position 45,582,791 of record CM031936.1, on the reverse strand, counting down.
ATAATAATCTGTTTTCTTCCTTAAATTTTGATTAGTATTTCTATTTCAATAATCATAGTGTTTAAATTGTATATTAGATTTTTTTTTTTTTAACAAATACTTCACTTTTAATTATTTTTCAAAATAATATGAATTGTAGTTAATTAACACATAGAACTGTGAACTCTCTATATTGTTTATATTTTCTAAAACAAATTTAAAATAACACAATTCAAAATATTAATGCTACACAATACCAATCAATATGTATTATTGATAATCAGCCAAATATCAAATATATTGTTAGATAAAACATCAAATTTAATTACTTTAGCATACATGTCGTGACTTTAACCTCTTTTTTATATAATATATTATTGAAATTTTTTTGATATATAATATTTTGTAGAACACTATTGTCGTTATGTTTTAGAAATTTGAAGTTTTGTAGTTGTAGTGATTTTGTATAGTGCGGCGTATAATTGTATGACCTACCATAGCATAACCAATTTTTTATGTCGATAGGATTTTAAAAATGAAAAAATACTATTACTAATATTTATTACTTTTAACAAAATTCGTTTTTGTTATTATTTTAGTATATATATTTTTAATTGTTAGATAAATTAACACATGTCACAATCTTAAATATATAATTGACATGTGTCGCGATTATATTAATTAGAAACTTTGAAGAACCAAGTTTTATATAATAAAATTTGCACTGATTTTAAAAATAGGTTTATTTATTTCACATATTATTGTTTAAATATGTGCAATTAATTAAAAAAAATATAAATGTATTTCAACTATTTTATTAATGAAAAGTGTTAAAATGAAACTTATTGTAAATGGAAAAAGTATAAAATATGAATAATTAACAAGCGACTTTATTAAAAATAATTATTTACATCATTAAAGATTTACAAGCAATATAGTTGGTCCTGGTCACACATACACCCACAATTACCAACTATTTATTGGTTAAGTGTGATTGTTATGATTTTATCACTTGTGAAGAGAGCTTTGAACAAAAATATTTTTTTTTTTTTGAGCAAGAACAAAAATGTTTAAACCGACAATTTCTATAATGAAACACTTTCAGAAATTAACTACACACGGATAGTTTAACGGTTGGTGGATTTTGAGAAACTAAGCAATCCGAATCTTAAATAATTTCAAAACACTAAACATGTGTAACCATACAAATATATAGTAATGTTTTGAGTTTCATTTGAATATATAAAAAGAAGGTTCATTTGTGTACTGTATCTTTCTTTAGAAATTAGTTTGAGCATTTCTATAAGTTTGGGGTAATTCATGTTAATAAAAAAATACATTCTCAGAAATAGTGGCTTAAGCCCTTTATCAAAAAAAAAAAAAAAAAGAAATAGTGGCTTGCTTTTAACCAACCAAAATAGCATGTGGCCTTGAGGCTTGAGAATGCGAGGTGGACGGCATTATTCATTGGAACATGCTCCTGAAATATTCAAATTCCATCTCGATTGGAATTTTTGCAGCTTAGTGGTTAAGGACACTGCCACTGCCACATCATAATACATGGGCCCAATTACTATACACACAAATTGCTGTCATTTACACGTCAGCATAACCTTAGCACGCAAGATGATAAAAATGGCCTTTGCCGAGTAAACGGATGCAGCGCCTTCTCAGGTGCCTGTAACGGCGCTGATCGGTCATATCTACAACAACTAGATGACATGTGCTGGTTACTTGGTTTATTTGTATTCATTTTGGTTTGCTTCTTATCCTGTTCATCTTATAATACTATTCGAACCAGATTCGGTCCAATCAGAAATTGGTTTTCAAGCAATATATCATGGTTGAGTTTCGTGGTATTACAGTGGGAACTTTTAATTAAGCCAAGTTCTGAGACCGGGTACATGTCGTTAACGTCCACACGGTCTAGTTTTGGTTTCATTAGAAATATTCCATTTTAACAAAGAAAAAAAAGAAGGTTCCAAAGTTTGCGGACCAACCATCATATTGGCACCGATATTACAAACGACCGTATGCGTGACTAAAAGCCGTTGGATTACCAAGAAAGTTGGAATCATGTGCTCTTAAACAAATTGTTATTTTTTCTTAATATAAAAGCTAACGACAACTTTTTCCAAAGAGTCCATACACGCCAGACAAGGTAGAACTTAACGCATTTTAAAGCCAAGTGTCGATTTTCCCAGAAAAAAAAAGCCAAGTGTCGTTAGACTGAAGATGATATAATGACTAATTTCGATTTAATTAGGATTTTTTACGTTCGAATAGAATCTAACCAAAATCAAGCAGAACTAACTTCACCGATTTTCAATATGAAACCAAATGTCCAAAACTAAACTCAATAAGCCAACCTGTTGATCAATTATACTGTTCCCCTAATAATTTATATAAACAATGCCTTGCTTTAATTGTTGCCAAAACATTGAAAAGAAAAGAACCAACCCAAATCACATCAAACTAAGAAATTCCAGTGGTAATCTATTGAACTTTTTCTATACCAAACCGAAGAACACAGAATACCTACCTGGCTACCAATACAGCTCCAGTTAGATGGAAATATACAAAGTTCAAATCGTGTTCGTACTGTAGTTAATAGAATATGACCAAGCATCCACGGAGTTTATGGGCCACATCCCACATGATAAAAAGGATTTGTCTTTCGAGTGGCTCAAACTCTCATTCAAACATTTATACAAATTTCTTAAAGTTATTTTGACTTAGTAATCTATGTCAATTAATTATTTAATTGCATGTGTATGTTTGTTGAAAGAGAGGTTCTACACCACAATCTGACCTTTCGAATTTCAACTACTATGAGAATTGTATAATTTACCTAAGTGTTTTTTATTAAAAGGAGGTTATCCGGATCCGTAGGTCCGACTAATTTCCATGAACCGAACGCAGCGCTTGATAATACCCGTCCTGGCTACACGAATAGACAATCTCTGTGACAAATTTCGAACACGGAGCATATAATATCTTTCCGAGCCTACAGTACCATCCGAACGCACATGGTTTAATATTAGGGAGAATTGGAGAAAAGGCCCATTTCGAACTTTTATTTATCTCTTTAGAATTTTTCGTACTTTTGGCAACTCTGAACATGTTTTAACCTTCGTTTTTGAGAAAATAGTAAACTTAACTTTAAAAATGTAAAAATGTATGAAAACTATTAGAAACATAAGTATATATGTTTAATTTTTTTTTTTTAATGGGGAATCATATTTTATCTTGTCTTCTAACCTAGGTTATAATACACATTCTAGTAATCTACTTAATCAAGAAATTGGATAATAAGTTTTATACATAGATCTATCCATGGTATATAACGTAAACTAAATTTTCTTGTACTTTATATCTGAGCTACAATTTGTTACGTTACAATCTAGCAAGATGTCTTCAGTCTACCTAGAACTGGATAACGACATATAGTCCCAACTCTATGTTATACCTTACGTAGTTTTTGTGTCATAGACTCCTCTGCTTTTTACCTTATGTTACACCTAGGGAAGAATAGGTTTCCCACGTATTGTACTGTGTTTAGTGTGAGATAGGAAACGTACTCTAGGCAAATCCGAAAATATGGAAACTTCCATATTCGGTTAAAGATGTTTTCTAAATCTACCTAAATATCACAGAAAATATTTTCTCCCATGTTTTTCTTCTTTCCTCATCCCACGATTCCCTTTTCTTCGTTCTTTGTGTTTCTCTCTTCTTCATCGACCTATCTTCTCTTCTCTCTTCTCTCTTCTCTCTATCAATACAACATGGTTTTAATCTATGTTAAATTTGGTGAATGGATGTCTAGTTGCAGTGACGAGTGGAGTTTCATGGTAGACAAAAAAGACATGTCGAATGATAACATATAAACTACTACTCTGTTGGAGCAGCTCAAGATCATGGTGTGTGAGGATTATGGTGTGGAATCTAATTCCGTTAATGCCGCGAGTTCAGTATGAGATGGTGAATCAAAGAGAGAATCCTCCCATTATTATTAGCAATGATCAACAAGTATCTAATTTTGTGGGCTATGCGAAGAAGGGTTCGTCTACAACCTTGTGTGTCACGTTTTCTAATAGTGGTGTAAATCATAAGGAACGAGTCAATATCGATTTGAATAAGGAACCGTGTGATTCAAGTAATGTTGAGGATGAGGAAGTTCCTGAAATAAATCCAGCAGACTTTGTCAAACCGTCAAAGGAGTCTCGTGATAGAAGGAAGGATCATGTCGCTTTGGATGGTTGCGGTGATGCTGGTTTAAGGAGTGAAAATAATGGAGACAGTGAAAACAATAGAGATAGTGAAAAGGATGGTCGATCTTGGAGAGGAGATTTCGTGAAGAAGGATCAAAATTTCAGAAGTAAAAGGGTTCTGAACGCAACAATGGAAATTTGGGCGATCACTACAAGAAAACACGGTATATTCTGACTGACATTCTGACGGAGAAGAAGTCGTCGGACGTTATTGACGATATTCTGACGACATACCGACGAATATCAAAAATAAAAAGTCGTCAGAATGTCGTCGGAAAATTCTGACGACTTTCCGAGAAAAATTCATCCGTCTGAATATACTGACGGAATTCCGACGACATTCCGATATTATATTTATACGTTGTGGTCGTCGGAATTTCGTCACTATATACCGACGGACTTCCGACGACATCCCGATCATATATATAACCGTTGTGTTCGTCGGTATATAGTGACGAAATTCCGACGAACTTTATGACTGTTGTCGACAAATAGATATGATCGTTTTATAGCCGTTTGATATTGGAAAATACCGACGGAATTCCGACGAATATGACCGTTGGTCGTCGAAATTCCGTCGGAATGTCGTCGGATTGTCGGAACCAATTTCCAATAAATGCAACCTCTCCTCATTCAACTCATTCACTCCTCATTCTCTCTTCACTCTCTCTAATCACAATAATTCCGAGAAAATCATGTCTTCAGGAGTTTATTATCGTTCGTGGATGGATAAACCTCATATGGATCCCAACACCAATTTGCTTACGGATGAATACGTTCAAGGGATTGGAAAATTCATGAGGCTTGTTCAACAGCAACCGAATGCAAAAACCGGTATGTTAAAATGTCCCTGCTCTACTAGCAATAATAATAGAGTTATAAAATAATTTGATGTTTGGTCTCATTTGTATATGAGAGGGTTTTCACGTAATTATAAAGTTTGGTATCATCATGGAGAAACTGGTTATGAATATGGTAGTACTAGCGAACCTCAGCCTGTTAGCGAACTTCAGCCTGATATTAGGTTAGAAGAACCTAGAACGGATATAGATTATGGTGTAGGTACTGAGCAGATGGTACATGATCATTATAGAGGGGAAGAACCAAATCCCGAATCTAGGAGACTTTTTGACATGTTGGATGCAGGAAAACAGCCTTTGTATAAAGGTTGTAGAGATGGTCATTCACCCTTATCATCTGCAACTAGATTGATGGGTATTAAGACAGACTATAATTTGGCTGAAGAATGTGTGGACGCGATTACTGATTTTGTCAAAGGTATTCTACCTGAGGATAATCTTGCACCGGGTTCATACTACGAGGTTCAGAAACTTGTTGCGGGTTTTCAACTACCGTACCAAGTGATAGATGTATGTATTGACAACTGCATGATCTACTGGGGAGCTGATAAGGAACAGAATAAATGCAAATTTTGTAGGAAACCTCGTTATCAGGAGACGAGGGGAAGAGTTCCGGTCCCGTTCAAAAGGATGTGGTATTTGCCTTTGACAGAAAGATTGAAGAGGTTGTATCAGTATGAGCGCACAGCAAAAGCAATGAGATGGCATGCAGAGCATTCCACAAATGGTGAGATTAGACATCCTTCAGATGCGAAGGCTTGGAAATATTTCCAGTCAACATATCCAGAATTTGCGGAAGAGAGAAGAAATATTTATCTTGGATTATGTACTGATGGTTTCAGCCCATTTGGAAAGCATGAAAGACAGTATTCTCTATGGCCAGTTATTATGACACCGTACAACTTACCGCCGAGCTTGTGCATGCGACGAGAGTTTTTGTTCCTCTCAATTCTCATCCCTGAGCAAGAGCACCCTAAGAGATCACTAGATGTGTTTCTTCAACCACTGATATATGAGTTGCAACAACTATGGGCGCATGGTTTTGAGACATACGATGTTTCGTGCAAAGAAAACTTTCATATGCGGGCAGTACTTATGTGGACAATAAGTGACTTTCCAGCATATGGTATGTTATCCGGATGGACAACACATGAGAGGCTATCATGTCCATATTGTCAAAATGACACAGATGCTTTCCAACTAAAGTACGGAAGGAAAACGTGTTGGTTTGACTGTCACAGAAAATTTCTACCACCTGATCATCCATACCGTAGGAGTAAGACTTTGTTTACGAAGAACAAGCAGATGTTTGATGGTCCACCTGAGGAAGTTATTGGGGAAGATTTGTGGAAGGAGTTGAGGGATTTTGGTGCAGATAGGACGCCAGACATAGGTGGACATGAAAACATTCGAGTCGATGCGGTTGGAGAGCTACATAACTGACACAAAAAGAGTTCTTTGATTGGATTACAGATAGAGTGCAATTTCCAGATGGTTATGCATCAAATTTGTGGAACTGCGTTGATAGAAGCGAAGGAAAGTTTACTGGCTTGAAGAGTCATGATTGTCATGTAATTATGCAGCGCCTCCTTCCGTTTGCTTTTTCCGCACTATTGCCACGTAATGTTCATGAAGCAATTGCAGGTATCTTATATTTTTACATTTTAAGTGATTTTTATATTTTATGCTTATATAAACCTAATACTTATGAAAATTTTGTCTTTTATGTATGTAGGGATAAGTGTTTTCTTCCGCGATTTATGCACCAGAGCAGTGATTGCAGAGGGTATTAGTAATCTGAAGGCAAACATACCAGTCAGCATGTGCAACCTCGAGAAGATATTTCCTCCGTCATTCTTTGATGTAATGGAACATCTTGCTATTCATCTGGCAAGAGAATTGGAACTTGGTGGTCCTGTGCAGTACCGATGGATGTATATTTCCGGTGATGATATCTACTACGGCAACATAGAAGAAATATTGGAAATCCAGTTTCCTGGTATGGTTGGATTGCGGTGTGTAGTATTCTATTGTTATTGGTATGACACCACCCCAGATAGATGAGTGAAGACTGATGCGTTTGGTGTTACATCAGTTCATTCGCGGCAGAAACTTCAATATTATGATCCTTTCATTCTAGCTTCGCAAGCTGATCAGGTATGTCAATTTATTCATAATTTTTAACAACATAATTAATGATTTATATTTTACTAATACCTTGTATAATTGATAGGTGTGTTACATCAGTTACCCTCGGGTGACGTACAGAGACGATCCATGGGTCACTGTAACAAAAATCAACCCAAGAGGACGAGTGGATGGAACTTCTGATAATGAGCCATTACAACCAGACTCTACCAGCAACGTGAGTGCAGTTGAAGATTTGGCAGATGTTGGACTCGTTGAGAATTTTTCGGAGTTTGGAGTAGATGTTGTTGTACATTCGGAGTCAGAAGCTGAGGTTGGGGAGTTTGATGACGATTCTGAAGATTCTGAATAGGAATTCTTATTATTTGACTTGTATTTATTAGTTGTATAACATATTACTTAAGTTGTATTTTTTTAAGAGTCCGTCGGTATGTCGTTGGTATATAGCGACGACATAGCGACGGAATGTGGTTTATTCAAGATTGACATAAGTCGTCGGAAATTCCTCGGAATATACCGACGACATTCCGACGTACTTGACAAGTTCGTCGGAATGTCGTCGGTATATAGCGACGGAATGTGGTTTATTCAAGATTGACACAAGTCGTCGGAAATTCCTCGGAATATACCGACGACATTCCGACGAACTTGACAGGTTCGTCGGAATGTCGTCGGTATATTCCAAGGAATTTCCGACGACTTATGTTTTTAACATTTTTCACATCAAAAAATATATATATTTGGATACAAAACTATGTAAATAACACATATTAAGTGTTTAGTATAGTATTAGATCATAACCATTCAAATTAAACAACTTATTAAAATATTTTTGTATGTGTCATTGTTTTCATAACATCTTCCAAACACTCATATACTTATACTCATAACATCTTCATAACACTCATAAAATATTTTTGTATGATCGTGTTATGAATTTTTTTTTAAAGTTAAATCCTTAGGAAAATACTATATATATTATCAAAGATTTAGATTTTATATTTAGAAACTTGTGTTCAATCCCTAAACACTAATCCGTCGGAATGTCGTCAGAAAGGACTGACGACATTCCGACGAACCTACTTCCGTCGGAATATCATATTACCCGGGAGAAGGAAACCGTGTGAAATTTTCGCGGAACCGCCAATTTATATTTTATTAATATATTTTAAGATTCTGACGGAATTTCGACGGACCCTTGTCCGTCGGAATCACTAAATATAAAAACCCTCCCTTCTTCTTCCTCGTCATTTCCGCCGCATCTCTCCCTAATCTCTCCGACTTCTCTCCCTTCTCCGGCGATTCCGGCGCTCAAACCCGACTCTTCTCCTCCTAACCTCGAATCTCTTCCCCCACACCAACAAATCATGTAAGTTTCTCAAATCCCCCAAAGCTATTTCATTTTCTAGGGTTTATGAAGTTAGATATTAGGATTTGAGATTGTTTGATTAGTTATTTGAGATTGAATTGATTTGAGATTGTCTGATTAGTTGTTTAGGATTGGATTGTTGTTTTAGTTTTGTTTTTGGAATTATATTGTGTGTTTGTTTGATTAGTTGTTTAGGATTGGATTGGATTGTTTGTTAAAATTTTGTTTAGGATTGGATTGTTGTTTCTAAAATGTTTTTCTTTTATATTTTTAAAAACGTTTTTTTTGGGTTTCCAGTAATATATTAAATATAGTAAAACATTTTTAAATTTTTTATAATATATTTAAAAACCTTTTTCTATATTTATAAACGTTTTTAAAAATATTGATAATTTTTAAAACATTTTTTATACATGCATATATATAAATCAATTTTATATGTACAAATCATTTTAAGATATAAAAATATTATTTTTTTAAAATATATTTATAAACATTTTTAAAAATATTTTAAAATATTTATAATTTTTAAAATATTTTTTATAATTATAAACAGTTTTAAACATTTATAAATATTTAAAAAAAAATTAAAAAATATTTATAATTTTTATACATATATATATATATATATACAAATCATTTGTAGATGTAAAAATCATTTTTACATTTAAATATATAAAAGAAAAGATTTTAAATAGAAAATCTTTGAAAAGGTTTATGATGTATTAAATTTTTTTTTAGGTCTGAGGATGCACGCCATTCCACCGCACGTCGTTCAGCACCCCGTGGCAGCCGAGGTAGTTCGGTGAGTAGTTCCCGTGCATCAGGATCGTCTCACGAACAAAACTCGGTTCCCGCATATGTTCCCGCTCCAGCTGCCGATCCCGCTCCTGCTCAGCAGGATCCGGGGGTCATGTCAGTTGAACTATTGGTTCAACAACCAGGTCGAGAGCATCTCCCGGTTCTCCATCCCAACCCACGACCGGGACATACAACTTGGTTAATATTTTTATTTTATTTGTAGAATTATGTTTTTTCCATTAATTAACTTTCTAACATGCATTTTTTAATGGTTCAACAAGTCCAGCAATGGCATTAGCAGGAGCATCAACCAGATGATGTATTCCATGCTCCATACCGGATATCCGAAGTGGAGTGTGATCCCTTCCGAGGAGCGGGAGTTGTGGTTTCGTCAGTTTGCGGTAACTTTTCATTTTTTTAAGCATTTTTTATTTTTCAAAACATTTTTCAATTTATTTTAATATATCTACTAATTAAAATTAAGTATGTTTTGTAGCAAGAATTCACTTGGGAGTCCGGACTGACGGAAACAGTCCATAAGAAATTCAACGAGAAGGCCATGGACTCTTATACGAAGCAGATCAACTCGTGGAAGACAGTTTGGCAGAAGAACAAGAGGCCACGGTTCATCAACGGGACGGTGTGGGAGCAGTTGATAGTCCATTGGGAGAAGGACGACACTGCAGCGACGTCTCGTAAGACTCCAAGAACCGGAAGAGTGATCGTGGCAGGAAAGGTATTTATGTACACAACCTCGGCGCTTGCTCTATGTCCTCTAAGGAGGATCAACTTGTAAGTTCTATTATTTTTTATATTTATTTATCTTTACATTTATTTAAATAATTTTTTTTATATATTCCTTAACTAATGCTTTTTTTAGATCGAAGCAAACGACGGTAATCCCGTAGATTGTCTCGAGCTCATTAAAGAGGCTCACACTAACAAGACAACAAGACAAGTTCAGGATACCCTGATCAGAGAGGTCGTTGAGTTAGTGGAATCTCAAAAAGAAGCTTATCTAGCTTCTCAGCCTCTCTCTGATGACGGCGATTCTACGGGTGCTTCAACCACCATGTCCCGACTGCAAATAAATGAGATGGTCGAAAAGATAAAATTTTTCATTAATATATTTCTATTATAATGCTGTTTACTAACTTTAAATATTTTTGTAGGCGGTTCCTAAAAGGAAAGGAGGCTATTTAGTTGGGTTGGTCCGCCGTGCTTCTTCGTATCCGACTTCTTCTTCGCAAGTTCCATATGCCGATCCCATGATTCTGGAGCAGTTACACAGCAGAGATGAACGGATTGTGGCATTGGAGGAGCAGAATGCCACAATTCTTGCTGAGTTAGTGGATTCAAGGAAGACCAACGCCGAGATAATGGAGAAGTTAGATCGTTTGTTTCCTTCCAGTTCCTAGTTTTTTTTTTGTGAATTTTAAAACTTTCTGAATGTTTCTTTTTTTTTCTATTCCAGTTTGTATGAATTTTTAAATTCTATAATATTATTAATTTTAAATTTTGGATTTTATTTATTTATTAATATTTAATATTAAAAAATAAAATAAAAATGAAAATTTTTAATATATGTTAAAAATGCACTATTCTGACGAACTAGGGTTCGTCGGTATATTCCGACGAACTAGGGTTCGTCGGTATATTCCGACGAACTTGAGTCCTCGGTATATATCGACGGCTAAGCATCCGTCGGAATCTAGTATTTCCGATGAACTCTGTTCTCGGAATATGTTGTCGGACTTTCGTCGGAGGTTCGTCAGAATGTGGTTTCTCGGTACTCGTCAGAATGTCGTCGGAAGCTCTGACGAAATTCCGACGAATGTTTATTTCCGACGAAATTATACCGACGACCGTCTTCATCAGAAATTCGTCAGAAAATACCTATTCCGACGATATTCTGACGAAGTCTTCCGTCGGTATCCCCCTGCTTTCTTGTAGTGGATGAAGCATAATTTCGATTACACTATTAACAAATCTACGAGATAATGGTGGTATATTTGATGTAAGGATACATTATGCAACTGGGATGTGCGTGCGGAATGTCTGGATGGGTCTACATATTTCATGATCAACAAGTGTGAGGGAAGACATTCATGTGCTCCTTCGAAGAAAAGCAAAGTCGGAAAAACAGCATCGGCAAGAACAATTGGGAGTCTGATACAACATCGATTTGATGATGCCAATGATGGCCCAAAAGCAAACGAGATCATTCAATTTATGAGATTGGAGCATAGTTGTGAGATCACTTATTGGCACACTTGGGAAGCTCGTGAGTTTGCAATTGCAGCTGCTAGAGGTATACCATATCACAGTTATGCTAAAATACCAAAATATTTGCATATGATCAAAGAAGCTAATCCTGGTACGCATACTCACTATGAAACTACGGAGAAGGGGAGATTCATGTATCTATTTATGTCGTATAGGCAATCAGTTAGAGGACTCTACAATGCAATGTGTAGGGTGATTGTTTAAGATTGGAACTTTTCTGAAAAACAAATACAAAGGAGTTCTACTTGTTGCTACTGCTGTTGATGGTAACTCTAATTTGTATTCGATTGCATTTGGAGTTGTTGATCAGAGAATGACGATTCATGGGGGTGGTTCTTAAGACAGTTGAAAGTGGTTGTTGCTGACTCTAAGGACTTAGCTTTTGTTTCCGATAGAAATGCATCAATCGCTAAAACGATTGGGACTGTCTACCCTCGATCAGCACATGGAGTTTGCATTTACAACTTGCTGACCAATGTGGTTAAAATTTTAAGGAAAAGGGGTTACCTAAGTGTTGGTGACTTAACTAATAATAATAATGCAATGATTTATGTTGTATTCTGAATTTAAACCTTGTTTTATATGGAATATAATTTTTAAATTATAATTTTTAAATGTCATTTTTGGATTTGAAGAAGATTATGAGCTTAGATCCAAAACCTCCAAAGTCATAATATAATAAGTGACAACATTGTCTAATTGTTGGCATCCATGAGTCGCCACTAGAACATTTTTTCTAGATAATAATACTATATATTACTAAGTCACTGTAAAACGAAACTGAAATCCAAATATACTGTGAATGGGAGAGGTATATGCCAAATATAGAACAAAAACATTCCCCTTTTTTTGTAACTGAAAAGCATTCCATTTACAATGTAGAAATTACCGTTACTTTTTTGTAACTGAAAAGCATTCCATTTCCATGCAGAATGATAATAATGTTAAATTATTGATCTGCATAAACAAGAAGAAAATGGGAGGGGCTGTTTGCAGAAGACCAATTTTCTTATTGGTTTGACCAAAAAAACAATCTCACTTTGTTAATTCATTTAATTAACTTTCTAACCAAATAAACATACTTTCAAACATAAATTAATTGCTTTTAAAATTTGTATAGTATTTTTATTTTATAAATTTTTATTTATTAAAATTATATATAACATATAATTTATTTATTATCTTCTATGACATATGTATAGGAAAATTTTATAAATTTAGTTTGCATATTTATATATTTATATAATTTCTTTGCAATAAGTAATAAGTAGTCATACATGTTATTTTTGTTATAAAATGTATTTTTTTAATATATGAAATAAATAGCCATGGATATATAATTTCTAAAAAAATCTAAAAATTAGTTATAGTTCAATGCTATTGAAAATTTAATATATTAAAAATAAACTGAGATTCATATTCAATATTATTAATAAAAGGTTTTTTGACAAATATATCATGACTCATACAATTTTCTTACTTTATACTGGATAAGAATTTATACTTTTAATATTTAATTTACATAATTTTAATCTAGACTATTCAATAAAATAGTCTGATCAGTAAATCTGCATTTGGACTTGATAACTTATTTGATATGCATATGTTCAATCTAAATTATCTATTTGATATGGTGCTACCATTTGAAGCATGAACTAGACTCTGATCCGCGCACCTGCGTGGGTATTTTTTAATTTGCAATATTGATTTTTATTATTATTATTTAACAATTTTTATGTTTTATATGAATAATCTTATATTTCAAGTATTGAATTTTGATAAATTGATCCATGTGATTTTTATTCGATCCATATTGTGTGTGCCTAAATAATATATATTATATTTGTTTTGGAAAACAAAATAATGATTATATTTTTTCAAATAAATAGGTATTTTGACCAAAAATTAATATATTGTATTTTGATAATATTTTGACCCTAAATAAGTTTAGTTTTTTTAATATGATACTAACCTTATTTTGTGTAGTATTATAGTTTAAATATAGTTGGATAGATTATACATATATGAGAAACTTCACCTTAATATTTTTTAAAACTAAGCTAGTGTTATATATTTATACCAATAGATAGTTTATAATTGAAGCATAAGAATATAAAAAAAAATCAGTTTGGTTCAATATATGTATTATATATATAGCATATTTAAAGAATATATTATAATGGTTATGTACAGATAAAATGCATATTAATCAACAAAATTGGCCTTTATACTATTTGATAGTTTATAGTTGAAGCATTAGAATATCAAAAAATGTTCAGTTTGGTTCAGTATAAATATGTACTATATATATAACATATTTAAAGAATATACTACAAGGGTGGGAATATGGAGGAATTAACCAGGGTGTTTCCATGGATTATATGGTATATATGGAAAGCACGTAATGAAAAATTATTTAATGGACGCGAGTTCTCCCCAATGGACACAAAAGAACTGGCATTACGTGAATGTAATGCGTGGTTTTTGGCCAACGAAGAGGAAGAACCAGATGTAAACGATACTGATTGTATACCAAGGAGCCCATCCGAAGTACCTACATTCACATGTCATGTGGATGGATCGTGAAAAAATGATGGGCACACGAGTGGAGTTGGTTGGATCCTGCAGCTCCAAGATGGATCAATAGACCTTCTCGGCCTCCAAGGCTGCTAATTTAATACATATATGATTGTCATAACTTTTTTTTGGAAGGTAAATATTGTTTACATTTTTGCAATATTTTAAATACATAATGACTGAAACAGAACCCGTTGTCTTCCTTTTTAACATGTTATACCAAATTGATATTTGTAATAATGTATAGGATTGCATCAATATCCTAAGTTTATATATTGTATGTCGGGTTCTACTTGTAAGGGTCAAATCATAAGTCAAATTTTTTTTTTAATTATAGGATGCACAAAAAAATAAATAAATATATATATATATATCGTCAATTTTTTTTTTTAATTATAGGATATATATATATATATTTATTTTTTTGTGCACAATCAAAATATAATTTTGAGTATAAGATATGCAACTAAATTGGTCCAAATAATAGATACACGTTATATATAGTATAGTTAATGGGCTTTGGTGATATCAATATTTAAGGCCGACATGAGACGATTGTTTATAATTTGAAGACGATAGTGTTTTATGATCCCAGTGAGAATAATTAAGTCGCAGGTTTAGTAAACAGCTAAAACGACATAGTTTTATTCCAATGGCAATTCTTTGTAAATATTAAGAAAAAATCAGGGTTAAATATTAATTGTAATTCTGTTTTAATAGATTAGATTGAATATTTTAGTAGTTTCTTAACGTGGATGACTAGAGCAATTTAGGAAGACACGCGTTAGCTCGTCATGTGAAACTCCTAAACTTATTGTTTAATGTGTTCAGGTCTTTGAGTTTTGACTATGCGTTTTATTTGGTACTAACATTCTTTTGAGTTTTGACTACGCCTTAAAGTTTAATGAATATACTATACTATGCTAGAGACAACCAACACATTGGTGAAATTGCTGCTCCAAATTTGGTGACGTCGACGCAAATATGGTTATGTTTTTCCAGTTTGGTCTTTTCATAGTTTTCTGAAATGTGTTTATTCAGTTGTATTTTAACATTTTCTATCATATTAGGTAATCTCAATTTCTACCACAAATCAACTTATATGCAAAAATAAATGTGTTAAAATATGTAAAAATAATTGATGAACATAAATAGCAAAATAAAATATCAATTAAGAGATGTGATGCATTGTAAAAACGAGAATATTAATTAAGAGATGTGATGCATTGTAAAAACGAAAGATCACATCCTTTTCAAAAATTTAAAGAAAATTGCATGCTATATAGCTTAAAATTTTTATCAATTCATTGTCGAACGCTTTGACCTCATTAGAGAATACAGCCTATTTTTATGTAATAATCGGATCATGCCCTTTTAAACAATCAACGAAACTTGCAATCAAAACAACTTAAAATTAATAATTAGTTAATGTAAAAAGTAAGTAGTGGATTCTCCTTATTTCCATATCATTCTCAAGTTAACTTTTAATAAGTTAAAGTGGGGAAAGTCAATCGGTATCATCTCAGATTTACGAGACCCGTGATGCAACCTTCAGAGGTCACGGCGGTGCTTTCCAGGTTTCGTGCAAGGAGAGAAGGAGAAGGCTTCTGGGATTCCGAAACTGAGAGGCGCAAATAGGACCACACGTAGCGGCGGCGAGGTGAAGTCACGATTTCTGACTCACCTTCACGTATCCGTATTCTAAAGAGAATTTCAAGCCAGTGAGTTTTTGTTGGTGGTAAGGAATAACGACGATGACTAGTGAATGCATGTTGCCATGTCTGAAAAAGAGAAGGAGATGAATAAGACGACTATACTATATTCAGCGAAATAAAGTTATAGTATAATATATGTTATTTAGTGTACCTATTTATATAAAGCTATTATACCATTTAAAATATAGTCTTCTATTTTTCATGTATTTCTATAACTAACGATATCATTTATTCTTTCCATTTTTAACCGTCTACTTACAAAAATAAGAGTATAAATAGTTCAATTGGAAACTCAATGTTAAAAATTTAATACAGTCAAAATCATTGGTATATTTTTTAATTTCGCTTCTGAATTTGGTTATTCAGGAAATTCTCCCAAATTTAAATCGTAGAGTTTTATATATAGTGATAAAATTACCAAAATATAAATTATGGTAGATTCTTTTTATAAAATTTTATTTTCATTGATTATATTAAAATATCGCATGGATCTCACACGCTTAATATTTTAAGAGTCTTCTTCATCTTCTCGTTTTGTAGGGATTCTAACGATCTTCTGTGTCTCTAACCAATCCATGAGAATAACTCATTTTATCAGTCATCAATTTTCAGTAACTGAATAGTTACGGTTGGTAGTTCTTGGAGACATATCTCTTTCTTTTTCGAGGTATGGTTTGGTCTCTAGTGCGATGAAACTCTACAAGGACTTTATAGCCTTGGTAGCTCGTCGGACTTGGCGGTTGGCGCTCTCTATTAAAGAACAGTGGAGAGTATGTATAGAGTCTTGCAAGTTATTCATTGAGGCTTGGGATTTGTACAAGCTGTTGTGAGGGATTTCCATGACAGCTGTTTTTATCTTTGAGGATGGCGGTTCCTCTAGATGATCATAATGATGGACACAAAATCTGCTCTTAACCGGATTGAATCTAGAGCTCTGGTGGTATGACTGGTATCTGAATCTTGTGTGACAGCGAGGCATCAACCGAGTTTGTAGAGGCAATGATTTGAGTCAGATCTTTCTTGTGAAATCGTGAGACTCCTCTAAAAGCAGTTTTATTTCTGAAATGTTATCGACGGATCTACGGATTTGTCTCGAACACACTGGCCTCAGATAAGCCGCGGAGATGTCTTATTGTAACATCCCGAGTTGTGATATATTGGAAAGCTTAAGAGAATTGATTTGACTACCTATGTCACCAAAGTGCGCTTACCTTTTTCGGCACACATCTGTTTAGAACTCCAGAGTTAAGCGTACTTGATCTGGAGTAGTGGAAGGATGAGTGACCTATCAGGAAGTGATTCGTGATAGCGAGCGAGTGAGGACAAAGAACGGGAAAGGTCATGTGGTGATTGGAGAATCAGTAAACAAGACTTTCAGGCTTCGAAAAAATTAACGGATCGCCCGTCGGATGGTATCAAATGAGCGGATGTGGGTGACTCATTAGCCGTTGGCGGTCTGAGCGTATACTTATCTTTTGGTCGCTTATGTTTGTCAGAGTTGGAAGGTCATCGCTTCACTAGTATTTTTACCAAATCCCTTTCTTATTAATGGAGGAACATTTAGAATAAGTAACCTTTAAAATGTTAATTATTTACAGGAGTGCCATCCTAACGTGGCAGCACCTCCTTCACTCTCAGCATCTCTATTAATTTCCCCTTGCTTTGCTAGGCAATTTACGAATTATGCCATTGGCGGTCCAAACTTAATTATGTCGTTTCCCCAATGTATATTACTTTGCACTTAACTAATTCAATTATATTTTGAACATGGCTCCCAGCATAAGAGACGAACATGGCTCCCACCTTAATATTCGATCACAATAGCTCCACTTTACTGAAAGAAAATTATACGATTCTTTACTTACCTACATGAGAATGTGTTTTTTGCAGAACGCAATAATATATCATTTTCGAAGGCATATTTAATATTCACACAATATTTCATATTTGAAATTTTTGTATTATAAAGTAAATATATAATAAATATAATATAATCTCATTGTTATACTCAACATCCAAGAACATTATTATCGGAATATTTTAAAATGATATATTTAATATTCACACAATATTTCATATTTGAACTTTCTGTATTATAAAGTAAATATAATATAATCTCATTGTTGTACTCAGCATCCAATAACATTATTATCGGAATATTGAAAAATGATATATTGATTAAATCTTTGTGGCTAAACAACTATTTGAAAAATATTATAAAGGTCAATAATTAATTCAGTAATATAAATGGAAAACGTGTGCAATAATGTATATTAGGAAAGCCTTTGTTTAGATTTCAGGCAAATTAAGGAATATATTCAATCCAAAGGCGTTGATTGAGCATCTATTAGCAAATTTAATAATTATAATTGATTGAGTGTAGAGAATTAGGAGAGATACGGAAAATATGTTAACCTACAGAAAATATTTTGATAGTCATTCTTTCAATATGGCGCGATATAGTTATGCTTCTATAATATATGTCAACGATTAAAATGTAACGTTTCGACAGTTTTTAGTCTATGCGTTAGACTTCATTTTGTTTTGACTTAACGACGACCACCACTTTCGTGGATGATACACAAGATTTTTACAACCAGCAAATTGAAACCAGACGATATTTATGTGAGTAAATTGTCAAGTAAAAGGCAATCATTAAATTCATAATATTAGAGTGCAATGATATAGGCTTTGATTGACTGGCGATTGCATTAGATTTTATGATACCAATATTCGATTGTCAAAGTTGATTTTGTGTTCAACCCAACATTTCCTAATTTTTGTAATGTAATTACTGTATATCAAACGGGGGAATATTTTTTATTTAATAGTATTAAATATGTAATTACTCTGTGTTTTCGAAAATGTAGAGGGCAACCGCCTTGGAGGCTTGGACCCTATATCTCTCCACTTCATCACGCAAAAAAAAAAAATTCAGTAAACCCTTCTCGCGATAAAAGAATGGCCGGTTTTCACCAAGTTTCACAACTGAAACCCTACAAGTTGTGGAGAATCAAGGTCAAGATAGTTCGTCTATGGAAGCAATATTCTGCTCAGGGTGGTGAGACTATCGAATTGGTTTTGGTTGATTCCACCGTGAGTACCAAATTGGTTTGATTATATATTTAAAACAAATGTCTGTTCTTATTAAAGCTTTTAACTGTTTCTCATTGTGTATATTTGGAATAGGGAGATAAAATCTATGGCAGTGTTAAGAAAGAACAGGTGGCTCAGTTTGATCCATTTCTAAGTGAAGGTGACTCGAAATTTTGATTAATTTTGCAGTTACTCACGCATGCGGCTCTTATCAGACAACCAAGCATGCCTACAAGATTGGATTTCTTGCCACTACGCGGGTGAGAAGTTGCGAGGATTTGCCAATGAAACTAACTGGTTTTTCACCTGCAAACTTCCGAGAGCTCCTCGATGGTAGTTTAAATACTAACTATCTGGTTGGTAAGTATTTATATAATAGCGTATCATTACATATTTTGTATCTTAAACTATGTTTACTAAATCCATTGTATATTTATTCTACCTTTTTTTTGTAGATGTCATAGGGCAGATTGTGGAAGTTAGTCATGCGGTGATCTTGGTTGCAAATGGAAAAGACACAGAAAATATCACTGGAGCTTCGTAATGAAGAGTAAGTTTGTTGTTTTTGTTTGGTTGCCAATTTTTTTGTTGTTTTCGCGTGGTTTTCACTATCATATTGCTAATATACAATTATATAATCTGTATGTTCATATTCGAAGTTGAGTTCTGTTTGGGTTTTGAGAAACATATACAGCTTTACCTTTGAATTTATTTACTTTTGCTTTTTACAATAATATGCATCTTTTTATTTGTTAAGAATATTTTTTTATAATATGAAGCTTTTGCGTACTATCTGTTATGTCTGGTTTTTATTAATAATATGAAGTTTTCTTAGTTGAGATAAATTGCAGAAATAGTTTTCACCGAAGACATTCTTTATCCTAAACTCAAATTATTTCACACACATTCTTAGAAAGAGTAAATTTATTTGTTTGATTGCTAGCTGTAGTTTTTTCACTATAACAAACGATCCGATGATCAAAAAATTTCAATTTTTTTTTAATTTCAAATTTACGTTCTTGATATCTAACCGTTTCACAGTGGGGTTTATCAACAATATATGGTTCAGTGTCAATTAGCTATGATCTAAATATACATCTAATAGAGTTAACTGACCTGGAAGGGTACTTCAGATTGACCCGAGGAAATCTGAACTTATCAGAGACCTGTATCGCCGTCGAATGTGATTGACTTAGTGGGGAAGGAATTGCAGAAGCTTATTTCCCCCACCTAATGTTCAAGGGTTTTTGTATTGTCTGTACTTCGCCTTCGATTTAGTTTGTTCGACAAATTAAAAAAAAATAATTAGATCTGTCAATGAACAGAACAACGATATCAATGAAGAATAAAAAAAAACTAAACAAAACCTATAAACCGATAGCAAATCACCTAGAAGATCTTCTGATTGGAATTCGCCAAAACCAAACCCTAGCCCCTTTTCCCTCGCTCTTCTGATTTTCGATGTTGACTTATTATTTTGGAAAGCTCATGTCAAAATTTTATGTACAGGATCTTTGTCTCACGAAAGACCAAATGGAAGCTTTGTAAAAGCCCAATAGCTAACCAATTGTGGTATTCTTGCTAAAATCTTTTTTTTTTGTAAAATAGAGTTTGCTAATTTATTAACTATATGTCTAACTGTGATAAATCATACACATTTATTAAAATTAAAGTTTGAAAAATTATTAACTATAAGTCTGTAAAATAAAGCTTTGATATAAGATAAATAAAGCCAAATTTATTAAAATAATATATTATGTCTTTATACGTTTAATTATATGGGAAAAACATCAAATAACCACATATTATAGGAAAATTAATTATATAGCTGATTTTAAAAAACCCATTAATACCTCAATCCGAAATTAGTTTTATACTTTCAAACAAATTATAAAACCAACTATTTTATTTTATTATATATGGTGTAATGCATAATGATCTGAAACAAAAACAAAACTTTTAAACAAATTTATAATTTTTAGCATGACAAAAACATATGTTTTAAAACTTTATAAAATTTTAACAAATTATTAAATAGTATTTTTACTCCGCGCAAGGCGCGGGTCTCAGCCTAGTACATTTGTATTGTTGTTTTATCAAATAAGAGCGTAGAGAGAGAGGTTTATCACTAAAGACATCATCCAAATGTTTTGGGCCACACACTGAGAACATAGGCTTCGGATTCTGCACTCTTTACTCTTCGGAACCACATTTTCAATGGCGTTCACATTGCCCACCACCACAAAGACCTTCACCAACAACATAAACTGCTCGAGCACAACCTCCTTTAAACCCCTCAAGCTCCCGCTTTTCTGGCCATGGCAAAAGGTAAAACGATGCACAACTTTTAAACATATATACGTCATCAATGGTCTCTCTCTTTTCGATTGTAACTGGATGGAGTGATCGACGTGTTAGGTCAAAATGGGTCCTCTGAGTATTTCTCCGATGGGGTTTGGGACGTGGGCTTGGGGCAATCAGCTTCTTTGGGGTTACCAGACTTCCATGGACGATCAGCTCCAACAGGCTTTCGAGCTGGCTTTGCAAAACGGAATCAATTTGTTTGATACTGCAGATTCTTATGGCACTGGTCGGCTTAATGGCCAAAGTGAGAGACTTTTAGGGCAATTCATCAAACAGTCTCAAGGTTTAATCTTCATTTCAGTACAATTTAGTTTGTCTTCATGATCCATTTCTTGTGCTTGGAGCTGTCTGAAATGTTGCTCTTGTGTCAGCCTTAAAAGGGAAACAGAGTGAAGTTGTGATAGCTACAAAGTTTGCAGCTTATCCATGGCGGTTAACTTCAGGACAGTTTGTGAATGCTTGCAGGTCTCTTTTAACTCATCGCTTTTGTGTCTCTTTTTTACTTCTGGTTTGTTGGAGGTTGTTGATAAATGGATGTTCTTTTTCATGTTTCAAGAGCTTCTTTAGACCGGCTTCAGATAGACCAGCTCGGGATCGGACAGCTTCACTGGTCAACCGCTAACTACGCACCTCTGCAGGAACTTGCTCTTTGGGATGGTCTAGTGGCAATGTACGAGAAGGTTGCTTTGTAATAAAACATTAATCTCTCTAATGTACACTAAGAAGCTCTTCGGAGAGTTGATGATACCGGTTCCTCTTTTTCTCAGGGGCTAGTTCGAGCCGTTGGAGTCAGTAACTATGGACCTCAACAGCTTGTGAAGATTCATGATTACCTCAAGATCAGAGGGGTTCCTTTATGCTCTGCTCAGGTGCAGTTCTCATTGCTAAGCTGCGGTAAAGAGCAACAAGAGATCAAGAACGCATGCGACCAGCTCGGGATTCGTTTGATCTCTTATAGTCCTCTTGGTCTAGGAATGCTAACCGGGAAATACTCCTCTTCAAAGCTTCCCACTGGTCCTCGGTTAAGTATTCTCCAGGCTTATCCATACCATCTCTTGTTTGTAACTATACTTGAACATTTTCTTGTTTTCTTGTAACAGATCATTGCTGTTTGGACAGATTCTTCCTGGACTAGAGCCTCTGCTTGTAGCGCTGAGAGAGATTGCGAGAAAACGAGGAAAGACCATGCCTCAGGTAATGTTTTTACTGATTATAAGTTTCTTGAGAATAAGAAATGTGACACTCTTGAATATTATCTCTAGGTTGCAATAAACTGGTGTATATGCAAAGGGACAGTTCCTATACCGGGTATAAAGTCGGTTAGACATGTTGAGGATAACTTGGGTGCTATGGGATGGAGACTTACAAATGATGAACAGCTTCAGTTAGAATATGCAGCTCAAGAGTCACCAAGGTCTATGATTCAGAATATTTTTCAGACAAGATGATAGGACTATGAGAGAAATACTTAATACATTTTAGACCACAATTTAGAACAGGGTCTATTAACAGAAGTATTTATATGTATGCATCATACTGTTTGTAGCTATCATTCAAATCAAAATCTCATGTATTTTTATATGCTTTTTTACTGAAAACCAAAATCAGCAAAGATGGATAGATTTTACTAAGTATAATGTTATGGAACTTATAATGTTATCAAATTGGTACTTATCATCCTTAATGAGTTTTGCGTAAGGATTTTGTGGCTATAAACAATTTACTAATGAAATCTTACTTTTAATAATTTATGAGTTTTAGAATTTTATGTATAGTAGCTTTTGAATTTTAGAGATCTTAAACCAGTACTGTACTTGGTTATGTTCAGGTCCTAGAGTTTTGGTCAATAGATATCAAAGTCGCCTATCATAGATTTGCCTTTAGGATTGAATGATTGTTGTAACCATTAATCCGCTTACAAACTGGTCTTGAGTCAACACTGTTGTTGCTTACGTTGATAGACACTATAGCATTGTTGAGGGAAACATAAACAAAATCATCGATTGCTGTGTGTTTTCTGCTCTGCAAAGCTCTCTATCCAGTTGTGAGCAAACTTATCATTGCAGTTTCTGTATTTGCATAGACAAAAACTTAAGTATCTTTCAAGCAACCAAGTGTTTGTCCCTTAAAAAATAATAAATGTTAGTATATACCTACAACTTGGCTACTAGTCTTGCAAGTCATCTCTATCCAACGAACTTAATCTCCTCATTCAAATCTCACTAGCTTCTCTTCTTTGTAATCTGGAATATCATTTAAGGACAATTATAGTCCCAAGAACATGCAAGTATATTTTCATAAGTAATACTTAAATAAAATACAACTAGTACATTATCAGAATAATTCTATTCCATATGCTTTCTAATTTATTAGTACCAATTATATTCCATAGTATTTGTTTGATGACATACGCGGCTATATCTAACCTATATTAAAAGGGGAATAAGATCAACATCTAAGCTGTCCACATAGGACTAAAAAATCAACCAATAGAAAAGAGTTATTTTGCCACGTTTTTCTTGGTTTGTTTTTTGACTGGTTTCTGTTGTCCGCTTCGGTTTAATCATTTCGTTTCATCTGGTTAGTAAACAAAACACCGCTTTTTGAATTTCGATTAGGGTTTCCATTGTCTTCGTCTTACATCTCTTCGATCCACCGTCCCCGGTATTCATGGGGAGCGTATCTTACGTTGTTCTCGGTACCGGTCTCAAGGAGTGTATCCTCAGCGGTCTCCTCTCCGTCGATGCTGTTAAGGTCTCGATCCTCTTTTTCTTCGATTCATATTTCCTCTTATCCGTTCACGGAGCTTTCGATTCACGATCTGGATTTGAGTTTCAACTTTTATTTTGAGCTGATCTCAGCCAGATTAGATCTACGATTGTATGATTTTGAGATTCCATTTTCAATCGTATTGTGTATGAGATGTGATGAAAGTGATTAGCGAGTTCGAGAGATGTGGGCCATTCGTTTGGTAGACTGATCATGTTGTGTTTATGGATAATTGCAAGTAGGTGCTTCACATGGACAGGAACGATTACTATGGTGGAGAATCAACATTGCTTAATCTCAATCAGGTTATTCTTTCTTAATTTCCTTTAGAGGTTTTGCTATAACGGAATCGAGAAGAGAATCATATATATAATGAGGATTATTTCCCTTCAATAATCATCAGTATGGGATTACTGAATTCTTTCTTCTTTTTTCGAATGATATGTTTTAGCAAGCCAAAAAGCGCAAGATCCACACAAATGGAGGGGAAATCTGGAGAATCTTCAGAGACCCCAGTCAAGGTTTGTCGTTTCTTATCTCGAAACTATAGTATATTTTGTATTACTTGCTTGCTTACCATTAGCTCCTTTTCTGTCCTTGGTTTCTAATATGCTCTTCGTATGGCTGATGTTTATTTCTAAATGTATTTGACTCTTTTACCTGTGTTCTTGATTTATTTGCTGTTGAACATGAGTACATTTTCTTACTTAACAGAGGAAAATACAAACATAAAAGCAAGATCAGCCATCTGACGCAGAAGAAGGCAAGGATGAAGGGGATTCTGATTCTGAAGGTACTAAGGATACTCATGAAGAAGATGATGCAGCATGAGAAGAAGAAGAAGAAAGTGACCATGAAAAGGCTGGAACTGAAGATGAGAGAGACGAAGCAGAGGATGAAAAGCCGCCATCTGATAAGAAAATTTCATCGGAAAAAAAACTAACGAGGAGAGCTCAGTGACCAAAGGTAAGGATAAACAAGCTTCTAAAAAGTCGGGTGAAAAGTCCTCCAAAAAAAGTTGCCAAGTCAACTTCATCCCCAGCTAAGAAGCAAAAAGTTGATCACGAAGAGTCTTCTTAAGGGAAAAGCAAAAAAGAAACAGTCAACTAAGACACAGGCTAAGGGATCTAAAGAGAAAGGTAATAACCGTTCTTAGCTGTTAGATTTATTTTTCCTAAAATGAAATTATTCTCTTTGAAGCTCATTGTTAGGCTGTTTTGACATACTATCATGGATTGGGTGCAGGAAAAGCCATTAAGAAAAGCAAAGCAGAGCCCACGAGAGAAGAGATGCTTGAAGTGGTGTCCAAACTGCTGCAGGAAGTAGACTTCAATACGGTGATTGTTTGTTATTTTATTTAAGTCTCTATAATATTATATTTACAGCAAATGAACACCAACTTTTTTTAAAGTAAACAAAATTTAACATTCAATATTGATGGTTTTGCAAAAACGCCTCCTACGAGAATAAAAACTTAAAACGTGATAATCCTTTAACTTGGTCAAAAACATCATTTTTTTTTGACAAAAGACCAACGTTAGAGAAAGCAACACTACAATAGAACAATAGCTGATATTCTGGAAAAGTTGTAGAACAATGGTTAGTAGAATGAATTGATTGCAGAACATGTTATTTACAACATAAACACTATCCCAGTAAATATACGTTGCCATCGGCTCTCTTCGAATGCATTCTCGGATAAATTGATTTAAAAACATTACACATGACCATTATTCTGAATTAAGTATATACAAACTTAGATATTCTACATATTCAATGAGTCAGTCTCCTTTTTCTTCACAGTGCAAATTATGCTTCGACATGATCAACAACACGATTTATAGTTTGCCTTCATCACAAATTTATGATTCATTAAGAAAGAGAACATTTCATTAAGTTTACTATACACAACTAAGTGAAACTTAGAAGATGATTTCATTAAGTTTACTATACACAACCAAGTGAAATTTAGAAGATGATTACTTTATTGGTTCCTTAATTTTAATAGAATTTCTAGCACCCAACTTGAAGATATGTGGGAAAGGAGCATCAAGAGTTCCAGTGTCGACAAAAAAATAGAAGAAATTTTCAGATTTTCAAAATGCTATTAAAATTTGTTAAAGATCAATCACATAAAGCAAAAGAGAATCTAATATTTTGTTTACATTGTTCGACAGTTTGTGTATTTTATTTATACTTTTACAAGAAAAAGTGTTATTGGCACATGAATCATTGGTTCTTAGCTGTGAGATATGTTCAAAATAATTAAATTAATAACTAGATAGTATAAATAACGACATTAAAAATAACTTTCAAGTTATTGTTTGTGTTTAAGCCAAGAGTGTAACTATTATAGTGTAGTTTTTGGTTCTAATATATGTGGACTTCTATATATAACACAAATACAGTGAGAAAACTAGAAAATTCGATACAAATAATATTTAGTTTCATTTGATGCAAAGAAGTCACATACCAAAGAATTTTGGGGACAAAATAATATGCAGAAACATTACAAATGGGTATCTTCATATTATTGTGGTTTTGTATTTTTGTTAGCTAACTACTACAGAATTTAAGTTTTCAAAAATATCTCTACAAAGTGAGCCAGGGTATTGGAGATCGTTAACAAATAAACATAGTTTATATTCGTTTTAGAGCCATCTCTAACCCCTATTCATTTTTTATTTTAAAATAGCATGAGAAATAGAATAATAAACAAAAATAAAAACTTAATTCATTTATAACCTCACTTTATTTTGGAGTAAAAAATAGAGCGAAATTGAAAATGATCTAAGTTTGACTAATATTAATGCATTTGGTTTTAAAGATTAAATATGAATTAAAATACAAATAGTTAAATATTTATTGGAAAAAAACGAAGTAAAAGTCAAATAAATGCAATTAATTATTTTTTTTAATATACATGAAAAACTTAAAACATCAGCTTTTTAAATAAAAAGAAAATAAATAACATAAAAATAATAAATGATAAAAATAGACATATATAAATATAAAAATTAATATTTACAACTCGCGCATACCAAAAGATATGTATTACCACCACATATAAGACCAGCGAAAATTAACGACTGATATAAAAGAATAACATCAAAATACTTACTCAACATCAAAATACTTCCTCACATTTAGTGTGTTATTCGTGGTACTCATTTTCCTGTTACATGAATTGTAAACCTATATTGTAATGTCAAAAGATATATGTTGTATATATAGTAAATAATTAAATTCATACTCTAATTTTTTAGAAAAAAAAAAGAACACTGCCACTGCCACATCATAATACATGGGCCCAATTACTATACACACAAATTGCTGTCATTTACACGTCAGCATAACCTTAGCACGCAAGATGATAAAAATGGCCTTTGCCGAGTAAACGGATGCAGCGCCTTCTCAGGTGCCTGTAACGGCGCTGATCGGTCATATCTACAACAACTAGATGACATGTGCTGGTTACTTGGTTTATTTGTATTCATTTTGGTTTGCTTCTTATCCTGTTCATCTTATAATACTATTCGAACCAGATTCGGTCCAATCAGAAATTGGTTTTCAAGCAATATATCATGGTTGAGTTTCGTGGTATTACAGTGGGAACTTTTAATTAAGCCAAGTTCTGAGACCGGGTACATGTCGTTAACGTCCACACGGTCTAGTTTTGGTTTCATTAGAAATATTCCATTTTAACAAAGAAAAAAAAGAAGGTTCCAAAGTTTGCGGACCAACCATCATATTGGCACCGATATTACAAACGACCGTATGCGTGACTAAAAGCCGTTGGATTACCAAGAAAGTTGGAATCATGTGCTCTTAAACAAATTGTTATTTTTTCTTAATATAAAAGCTAACGACAACTTTTTCCAAAGAGTCCATACACGCCAGACAAGGTAGAACTTAACGCATTTTAAAGCCAAGTGTCGATTTTCCCAGAAAAAAAAAGCCAAGTGTCGTTAGACTGAAGATGATATAATGACTAATTTCGATTTAATTAGGATTTTTTACGTTCGAATAGAATCTAACCAAAATCAAGCAGAACTAACTTCACCGATTTTCAATATGAAACCAAATGTCCAAAACTAAACTCAATAAGCCAACCTGTTGATCAATTATACTGTTCCCCTAATAATTTATATAAACAATGCCTTGCTTTAATTGTTGCCAAAACATTGAAAAGAAAAGAACCAACCCAAATCACATCAAACTAAGAAATTCCAGTGGTAATCTATTGAACTTTTTCTATACCAAACCGAAGAACACAGAATACCTACCTGGCTACCAATACAGCTCCAGTTAGATGGAAATATACAAAGTTCAAATCGTGTTCGTACTGTAGTTAATAGAATATGACCAAGCATCCACGGAGTTTATGGGCCACATCCCACATGATAAAAAGGATTTGTCTTTCGAGTGGCTCAAACTCTCATTCAAACATTTATACAAATTTCTTAAAGTTATTTTGACTTAGTAATCTATGTCAATTAATTATTTAATTGCATGTGTATGTTTGTTGAAAGAGAGGTTCTACACCACAATCTGACCTTTCGAATTTCAACTACTATGAGAATTGTATAATTTACCTAAGTGTTTTTTATTAAAAGGAGGTTATCCGGATCCGTAGGTCCGACTAATTTCCATGAACCGAACGCAGCGCTTGATAATACCCGTCCTGGCTACACGAATAGACAATCTCTGTGACAAATTTCGAACACGGAGCATATAATATCTTTCCGAGCCTACAGTACCATCCGAACGCACATGGTTTAATATTAGGGAGAATTGGAGAAAAGGCCCATTTCGAACTTTTATTTATCTCTTTAGAATTTTTCGTACTTTTGGCAACTCTGAACATGTTTTAACCTTCGTTTTTGAGAAAATAGTAAACTTAACTTTAAAAATGTAAAAATGTATGAAAACTATTAGAAACATAAGTATATATGTTTAATTTTTTTTTTTTAATGGGGAATCATATTTTATCTTGTCTTCTAACCTAGGTTATAATACACATTCTAGTAATCTACTTAATCAAGAAATTGGATAATAAGTTTTATACATAGATCTATCCATGGTATATAACGTAAACTAAATTTTCTTGTACTTTATATCTGAGCTACAATTTGTTACGTTACAATCTAGCAAGATGTCTTCAGTCTACCTAGAACTGGATAACGACATATAGTCCCAACTCTATGTTATACCTTACGTAGTTTTTGTGTCATAGACTCCTCTGCTTTTTACCTTATGTTACGCCTAGGGAAGAATAGGTTTCCCACGTATTGTACTGTGTTTAGTGTGAGATAGGAAACGTACTCTAGGCAAATCCGAAAATATGGAAACTTCCATATTCGGTTAAAGATGTTTTCTAAATCTACCTAAATATCACAGAAAATATTTTCTCCCATGTTTTTCTTCTTTCCTCATCCCACGATTCCCTTTTCTTCGTTCTTTGTGTTTCTCTCTTCTTCATCGACCTATCTTCTCTTCTCTCTTCTCTCTTCTCTCTATCAATACAACATGGTTTTAATCTATGTTAAATTTGGTGAATGGATGTCTAGTTGCAGTGACGAGTGGAGTTTCATGGTAGACAAAAAAGACATGTCGAATGATAACATATAAACTACTACTCTGTTGGAGCAGCTCAAGATCATGGTGTGTGAGGATTATGGTGTGGAATCTAATTCCGTTAATGCCGCGAGTTCAGTATGAGATGGTGAATCAAAGAGAGAATCCTCCCATTATTATTAGCAATGATCAACAAGTATCTAATTTTGTGGGCTATGCGAAGAAGGGTTCGTCTACAACCTTGTGTGTCACGTTTTCTAATAGTGGTGTAAATCATAAGGAACGAGTCAATATCGATTTGAATAAGGAACCGTGTGATTCAAGTAATGTTGAGGATGAGGAAGTTCCTGAAATAAATCCAGCAGACTTTGTCAAACCGTCAAAGGAGTCTCGTGATAGAAGGAAGGATCATGTCGCTTTGGATGGTTGCGGTGATGCTGGTTTAAGGAGTGAAAATAATGGAGACAGTGAAAACAATAGAGATAGTGAAAAGGATGGTCGATCTTGGAGAGGAGATTTCGTGAAGAAGGATCAAAATTTCAGAAGTAAAAGGGTTCTGAACGCAACAATGGAAATTTGGGCGATCACTACAAGAAAACACGGTATATTCTGACTGACATTCTGACGGAGAAGAAGTCGTCGGACGTTATTGACGATATTCTGACGACATACCGACGAATATCAAAAATAAAAAGTCGTCAGAATGTCGTCGGAAAATTCTGACGACTTTCCGAGAAAAATTCATCCGTCTGAATATACTGACGGAATTCCGACGACATTCCGATATTATATTTATACGTTGTGGTCGTCGGAATTTCGTCACTATATACCGACGGACTTCCGACGACATCCCGATCATATATATAACCGTTGTGTTCGTCGGTATATAGTGACGAAATTCCGACGAACTTTATGACTGTTGTCGACAAATAGATATGATCGTTTTATAGCCGTTTGATATTGGAAAATACCGACGGAATTCCGACGAATATGACCGTTGGTCGTCGAAATTCCGTCGGAATGTCGTCGGATTGTCGGAACCAATTTCCAATAAATGCAACCTCTCCTCATTCAACTCATTCACTCCTCATTCTCTCTTCACTCTCTCTAATCACAATAATTCCGAGAAAATCATGTCTTCAGGAGTTTATTATCGTTCGTGGATGGATAAACCTCATATGGATCCCAACACCAATTTGCTTACGGATGAATACGTTCAAGGGATTGGAAAATTCATGAGGCTTGTTCAACAGCAACCGAATGCAAAAACCGGTATGTTAAAATGTCCCTGCTCTACTAGCAATAATAATAGAGTTATAAAATAATTTGATGTTTGGTCTCATTTGTATATGAGAGGGTTTTCACGTAATTATAAAGTTTGGTATCATCATGGAGAAACTGGTTATGAATATGGTAGTACTAGCGAACCTCAGCCTGTTAGCGAACTTCAGCCTGATATTAGGTTAGAAGAACCTAGAACGGATATAGATTATGGTGTAGGTACTGAGCAGATGGTACATGATCATTATAGAGGGGAAGAACCAAATCCCGAATCTAGGAGACTTTTTGACATGTTGGATGCAGGAAAACAGCCTTTGTATAAAGGTTGTAGAGATGGTCATTCACCCTTATCATCTGCAACTAGATTGATGGGTATTAAGACAGACTATAATTTGGCTGAAGAATGTGTGGACGCGATTACTGATTTTGTCAAAGGTATTCTACCTGAGGATAATCTTGCACCGGGTTCATACTACGAGGTTCAGAAACTTGTTGCGGGTTTTCAACTACCGTACCAAGTGATAGATGTATGTATTGACAACTGCATGATCTACTGGGGAGCTGATAAGGAACAGAATAAATGCAAATTTTGTAGGAAACCTCGTTATCAGGAGACGAGGGGAAGAGTTCCGGTCCCGTTCAAAAGGATGTGGTATTTGCCTTTGACAGAAAGATTGAAGAGGTTGTATCAGTATGAGCGCACAGCAAAAGCAATGAGATGGCATGCAGAGCATTCCACAAATGGTGAGATTAGACATCCTTCAGATGCGAAGGCTTGGAAATATTTCCAGTCAACATATCCAGAATTTGCGGAAGAGAGAAGAAATATTTATCTTGGATTATGTACTGATGGTTTCAGCCCATTTGGAAAGCATGAAAGACAGTATTCTCTATGGCCAGTTATTATGACACCGTACAACTTACCGCCGAGCTTGTGCATGCGACGAGAGTTTTTGTTCCTCTCAATTCTCATCCCTGAGCAAGAGCACCCTAAGAGATCACTAGATGTGTTTCTTCAACCACTGATATATGAGTTGCAACAACTATGGGCGCATGGTTTTGAGACATACGATGTTTCGTGCAAAGAAAACTTTCATATGCGGGCAGTACTTATGTGGACAATAAGTGACTTTCCAGCATATGGTATGTTATCCGGATGGACAACACATGAGAGGCTATCATGTCCATATTGTCAAAATGACACAGATGCTTTCCAACTAAAGTACGGAAGGAAAACGTGTTGGTTTGACTGTCACAGAAAATTTCTACCACCTGATCATCCATACCGTAGGAGTAAGACTTTGTTTACGAAGAACAAGCAGATGTTTGATGGTCCACCTGAGGAAGTTATTGGGGAAGATTTGTGGAAGGAGTTGAGGGATTTTGGTGCAGATAGGACGCCAGACATAGGTGGACATGAAAACATTCGAGTCGATGCGGTTGGAGAGCTACATAACTGACACAAAAAGAGTTCTTTGATTGGATTACAGATAGAGTGCAATTTCCAGATGGTTATGCATCAAATTTGTGGAACTGCGTTGATAGAAGCGAAGGAAAGTTTACTGGCTTGAAGAGTCATGATTGTCATGTAATTATGCAGCGCCTCCTTCCGTTTGCTTTTTCCGCACTATTGCCACGTAATGTTCATGAAGCAATTGCAGGTATCTTATATTTTTACATTTTAAGTGATTTTTATATTTTATGCTTATATAAACCTAATACTTATGAAAATTTTGTCTTTTATGTATGTAGGGATAAGTGTTTTCTTCCGCGATTTATGCACCAGAGCAGTGATTGCAGAGGGTATTAGTAATCTGAAGGCAAACATACCAGTCAGCATGTGCAACCTCGAGAAGATATTTCCTCCGTCATTCTTTGATGTAATGGAACATCTTGCTATTCATCTGGCAAGAGAATTGGAACTTGGTGGTCCTGTGCAGTACCGATGGATGTATATTTCCGGTGATGATATCTACTACGGCAACATAGAAGAAATATTGGAAATCCAGTTTCCTGGTATGGTTGGATTGCGGTGTGTAGTATTCTATTGTTATTGGTATGACACCACCCCAGATAGATGAGTGAAGACTGATGCGTTTGGTGTTACATCAGTTCATTCGCGGCAGAAACTTCAATATTATGATCCTTTCATTCTAGCTTCGCAAGCTGATCAGGTATGTCAATTTATTCATAATTTTTAACAACATAATTAATGATTTATATTTTACTAATACCTTGTATAATTGATAGGTGTGTTACATCAGTTACCCTCGGGTGACGTACAGAGACGATCCATGGGTCACTGTAACAAAAATCAACCCAAGAGGACGAGTGGATGGAACTTCTGATAATGAGCCATTACAACCAGACTCTACCAGCAACGTGAGTGCAGTTGAAGATTTGGCAGATGTTGGACTCGTTGAGAATTTTTCGGAGTTTGGAGTAGATGTTGTTGTACATTCGGAGTCAGAAGCTGAGGTTGGGGAGTTTGATGACGATTCTGAAGATTCTGAATAGGAATTCTTATTATTTGACTTGTATTTATTAGTTGTATAACATATTACTTAAGTTGTATTTTTTTAAGAGTCCGTCGGTATGTCGTTGGTATATAGCGACGACATAGCGACGGAATGTGGTTTATTCAAGATTGACATAAGTCGTCGGAAATTCCTCGGAATATACCGACGACATTCCGACGTACTTGACAAGTTCGTCGGAATGTCGTCGGTATATAGCGACGGAATGTGGTTTATTCAAGATTGACACAAGTCGTCGGAAATTCCTCGGAATATACCGACGACATTCCGACGAACTTGACAGGTTCGTCGGAATGTCGTCGGTATATTCCAAGGAATTTCCGACGACTTATGTTTTTAACATTTTTCACATCAAAAAATATATATATTTGGATACAAAACTATGTAAATAACACATATTAAGTGTTTAGTATAGTATTAGATCATAACCATTCAAATTAAACAACTTATTAAAATATTTTTGTATGTGTCATTGTTTTCATAACATCTTCCAAACACTCATATACTTATACTCATAACATCTTCATAACACTCATAAAATATTTTTGTATGATCGTGTTATGAATTTTTTTTTAAAGTTAAATCCTTAGGAAAATACTATATATATTATCAAAGATTTAGATTTTATATTTAGAAACTTGTGTTCAATCCCTAAACACTAATCCGTCGGAATGTCGTCAGAAAGGACTGACGACATTCCGACGAACCTACTTCCGTCGGAATATCATATTACCCGGGAGAAGGAAACCGTGTGAAATTTTCGCGGAACCGCCAATTTATATTTTATTAATATATTTTAAGATTCTGACGGAATTTCGACGGACCCTTGTCCGTCGGAATCACTAAATATAAAAACCCTCCCTTCTTCTTCCTCGTCATTTCCGCCGCATCTCTCCCTAATCTCTCCGACTTCTCTCCCTTCTCCGGCGATTCCGGCGCTCAAACCCGACTCTTCTCCTCCTAACCTCGAATCTCTTCCCCCACACCAACAAATCATGTAAGTTTCTCAAATCCCCCAAAGCTATTTCATTTTCTAGGGTTTATGAAGTTAGATATTAGGATTTGAGATTGTTTGATTAGTTATTTGAGATTGAATTGATTTGAGATTGTCTGATTAGTTGTTTAGGATTGGATTGTTGTTTTAGTTTTGTTTTTGGAATTATATTGTGTGTTTGTTTGATTAGTTGTTTAGGATTGGATTGGATTGTTTGTTAAAATTTTGTTTAGGATTGGATTGTTGTTTCTAAAATGTTTTTCTTTTATATTTTTAAAAACGTTTTTTTTGGGTTTCCAGTAATATATTAAATATAGTAAAACATTTTTAAATTTTTTATAATATATTTAAAAACCTTTTTCTATATTTATAAACGTTTTTAAAAATATTGATAATTTTTAAAACATTTTTTATACATGCATATATATAATCAATTTTATATGTACAAATCATTTTAAGATATAAAAATATTATTTTTTTAAAATATATTTATAAACATTTTTAAAAATATTTTAAAATATTTATAATTTTTAAAATATTTTTTATAATTATAAACAGTTTTAAACATTTATAAATATTTAAAAAAAAATTAAAAAATATTTATAATTTTTATACATATATATATATATATATACAAATCATTTGTAGATGTAAAAATCATTTTTACATTTAAATATATAAAAGAAAAGATTTTAAATAGAAAATCTTTGAAAAGGTTTATGATGTATTAAATTTTTTTTAGGTCTGAGGATGCACGCCATTCCACCGCACGTCGTTCAGCACCCCGTGGCAGCCGAGGTAGTTCGGTGAGTAGTTCCCGTGCATCAGGATCGTCTCACGAACAAAACTCGGTTCCCGCATATGTTCCCGCTCCAGCTGCCGATCCCGCTCCTGCTCAGCAGGATCCGGGGGTCATGTCAGTTGAACTATTGGTTCAACAACCAGGTCGAGAGCATCTCCCGGTTCTCCATCCCAACCCACGACCGGGACATACAACTTGGTTAATATTTTTATTTTATTTGTAGAATTATGTTTTTTCCATTAATTAACTTTCTAACATGCATTTTTTAATGGTTCAACAAGTCCAGCAATGGCATTAGCAGGAGCATCAACCAGATGATGTATTCCATGCTCCATACCGGATATCCGAAGTGGAGTGTGATCCCTTCCGAGGAGCGGGAGTTGTGGTTTCGTCAGTTTGCGGTAACTTTTCATTTTTTTAAGCATTTTTTATTTTTCAAAACATTTTTCAATTTATTTTAATATATCTACTAATTAAAATTAAGTATGTTTTGTAGCAAGAATTCACTTGGGAGTCCGGACTGACGGAAACAGTCCATAAGAAATTCAACGAGAAGGCCATGGACTCTTATACGAAGCAGATCAACTCGTGGAAGACAGTTTGGCAGAAGAACAAGAGGCCACGGTTCATCAACGGGACGGTGTGGGAGCAGTTGATAGTCCATTGGGAGAAGGACGACACTGCAGCGACGTCTCGTAAGACTCCAAGAACCGGAAGAGTGATCGTGGCAGGAAAGGTATTTATGTACACAACCTCGGCGCTTGCTCTATGTCCTCTAAGGAGGATCAACTTGTAAGTTCTATTATTTTTTATATTTATTTATCTTTACATTTATTTAAATAATTTTTTTTATATATTCCTTAACTAATGCTTTTTTTAGATCGAAGCAAACGACGGTAATCCCGTAGATTGTCTCGAGCTCATTAAAGAGGCTCACACTAACAAGACAACAAGACAAGTTCAGGATACCCTGATCAGAGAGGTCGTTGAGTTAGTGGAATCTCAAAAAGAAGCTTATCTAGCTTCTCAGCCTCTCTCTGATGACGGCGATTCTACGGGTGCTTCAACCACCATGTCCCGACTGCAAATAAATGAGATGGTCGAAAAGATAAAATTTTTCATTAATATATTTCTATTATAATGCTGTTTACTAACTTTAAATATTTTTGTAGGCGGTTCCTAAAAGGAAAGGAGGCTATTTAGTTGGGTTGGTCCGCCGTGCTTCTTCGTATCCGACTTCTTCTTCGCAAGTTCCATATGCCGATCCCATGATTCTGGAGCAGTTACACAGCAGAGATGAACGGATTGTGGCATTGGAGGAGCAGAATGCCACAATTCTTGCTGAGTTAGTGGATTCAAGGAAGACCAACGCCGAGATAATGGAGAAGTTAGATCGTTTGTTTCCTTCCAGTTCCTAGTTTTTTTTTTGTGAATTTTAAAACTTTCTGAATGTTTCTTTTTTTTTCTATTCCAGTTTGTATGAATTTTTAAATTCTATAATATTATTAATTTTAAATTTTGGATTTTATTTATTTATTAATATTTAATATTAAAAAATAAAATAAAAATGAAAATTTTTAATATATGTTAAAAATGCACTATTCTGACGAACTAGGGTTCGTCGGTATATTCCGACGAACTAGGGTTCGTCGGTATATTCCGACGAACTTGAGTCCTCGGTATATATCGACGGCTAAGCATCCGTCGGAATCTAGTATTTCCGATGAACTCTGTTCTCGGAATATGTTGTCGGACTTTCGTCGGAGGTTCGTCAGAATGTGGTTTCTCGGTACTCGTCAGAATGTCGTCGGAAGCTCTGACGAAATTCCGACGAATGTTTATTTCCGACGAAATTATACCGACGACCGTCTTCATCAGAAATTCGTCAGAAAATACCTATTCCGACGATATTCTGACGAAGTCTTCCGTCGGTATCCCCCTGCTTTCTTGTAGTGGATGAAGCATAATTTCGATTACACTATTAACAAATCTACGAGATAATGGTGGTATATTTGATGTAAGGATACATTATGCAACTGGGATGTGCGTGCGGAATGTCTGGATGGGTCTACATATTTCATGATCAACAAGTGTGAGGGAAGACATTCATGTGCTCCTTCGAAGAAAAGCAAAGTCGGAAAAACAGCATCGGCAAGAACAATTGGGAGTCTGATACAACATCGATTTGATGATGCCAATGATGGCCCAAAAGCAAACGAGATCATTCAATTTATGAGATTGGAGCATAGTTGTGAGATCACTTATTGGCACACTTGGGAAGCTCGTGAGTTTGCAATTGCAGCTGCTAGAGGTATACCATATCACAGTTATGCTAAAATACCAAAATATTTGCATATGATCAAAGAAGCTAATCCTGGTACGCATACTCACTATGAAACTACGGAGAAGGGGAGATTCATGTATCTATTTATGTCGTATAGGCAATCAGTTAGAGGACTCTACAATGCAATGTGTAGGGTGATTGTTTAAGATTGGAACTTTTCTGAAAAACAAATACAAAGGAGTTCTACTTGTTGCTACTGCTGTTGATGGTAACTCTAATTTGTATTCGATTGCATTTGGAGTTGTTGATCAGAGAATGACGATTCATGGGGGTGGTTCTTAAGACAGTTGAAAGTGGTTGTTGCTGACTCTAAGGACTTAGCTTTTGTTTCCGATAGAAATGCATCAATCGCTAAAACGATTGGGACTGTCTACCCTCGATCAGCACATGGAGTTTGCATTTACAACTTGCTGACCAATGTGGTTAAAATTTTAAGGAAAAGGGGTTACCTAAGTGTTGGTGACTTAACTAATAATAATAATGCAATGATTTATGTTGTATTCTGAATTTAAACCTTGTTTTATATGGAATATAATTTTTAAATTATAATTTTTAAATGTCATTTTTGGATTTGAAGAAGATTATGAGCTTAGATCCAAAACCTCCAAAGTCATAATATAATAAGTGACAACATTGTCTAATTGTTGGCATCCATGAGTCGCCACTAGAACATTTTTTCTAGATAATAATACTATATATTACTAAGTCACTGTAAAACGAAACTGAAATCCAAATATACTGTGAATGGGAGAGGTATATGCCAAATATAGAACAAAAACATTCCCCTTTTTTTGTAACTGAAAAGCATTCCATTTACAATGTAGAAATTACCGTTACTTTTTTGTAACTGAAAAGCATTCCATTTCCATGCAGAATGATAATAATGTTAAATTATTGATCTGCATAAACAAGAAGAAAATGGGAGGGGCTGTTTGCAGAAGACCAATTTTCTTATTGGTTTGACCAAAAAAACAATCTCACTTTGTTAATTCATTTAATTAACTTTCTAACCAAATAAACATACTTTCAAACATAAATTAATTGCTTTTAAAATTTGTATAGTATTTTTATTTTATAAATTTTTATTTATTAAAATTATATATAACATATAATTTATTTATTATCTTCTATGACATATGTATAGGAAAATTTTATAAATTTAGTTTGCATATTTATATATTTATATAATTTCTTTGCAATAAGTAATAAGTAGTCATACATGTTATTTTTGTTATAAAATGTATTTTTTTAATATATGAAATAAATAGCCATGGATATATAATTTCTAAAAAAATCTAAAAATTAGTTATAGTTCAATGCTATTGAAAATTTAATATATTAAAAATAAACTGAGATTCATATTCAATATTATTAATAAAAGGTTTTTTGACAAATATATCATGACTCATACAATTTTCTTACTTTATACTGGATAAGAATTTATACTTTTAATATTTAATTTACATAATTTTAATCTAGACTATTCAATAAAATAGTCTGATCAGTAAATCTGCATTTGGACTTGATAACTTATTTGATATGCATATGTTCAATCTAAATTATCTATTTGATATGGTGCTACCATTTGAAGCATGAACTAGACTCTGATCCGCGCACCTGCGTGGGTATTTTTTAATTTGCAATATTGATTTTTATTATTATTATTTAACAATTTTTATGTTTTATATGAATAATCTTATATTTCAAGTATTGAATTTTGATAAATTGATCCATGTGATTTTTATTCGATCCATATTGTGTGTGCCTAAATAATATATATTATATTTGTTTTGGAAAACAAAATAATGATTATATTTTTTCAAATAAATAGGTATTTTGACCAAAAATTAATATATTGTATTTTGATAATATTTTGACCCTAAATAAGTTTAGTTTTTTTAATATGATACTAACCTTATTTTGTGTAGTATTATAGTTTAAATATAGTTGGATAGATTATACATATATGAGAAACTTCACCTTAATATTTTTTAAAACTAAGCTAGTGTTATATATTTATACCAATAGATAGTTTATAATTGAAGCATAAGAATATAAAAAAAAATCAGTTTGGTTCAATATATGTATTATATATATAGCATATTTAAAGAATATATTATAATGGTTATGTACAGATAAAATGCATATTAATCAACAAAATTGGCCTTTATACTATTTGATAGTTTATAGTTGAAGCATTAGAATATCAAAAAATGTTCAGTTTGGTTCAGTATAAATATGTACTATATATATAACATATTTAAAGAATATACTACAAGGGTGGGAATATGGAGGAATTAACCAGGGTGTTTCCATGGATTATATGGTATATATGGAAAGCACGTAATGAAAAATTATTTAATGGACGCGAGTTCTCCCCAATGGACACAAAAGAACTGGCATTACGTGAATGTAATGCGTGGTTTTTGGCCAACGAAGAGGAAGAACCAGATGTAAACGATACTGATTGTATACCAAGGAGCCCATCCGAAGTACCTACATTCACATGTCATGTGGATGGATCGTGAAAAAATGATGGGCACACGAGTGGAGTTGGTTGGATCCTGCAGCTCCAAGATGGATCAATAGACCTTCTCGGCCTCCAAGGCTGCTAATTTAATACATATATGATTGTCATAACTTTTTTTTGGAAGGTAAATATTGTTTACATTTTTGCAATATTTTAAATACATAATGACTGAAACAGAACCCGTTGTCTTCCTTTTTAACATGTTATACCAAATTGATATTTGTAATAATGTATAGGATTGCATCAATATCCTAAGTTTATATATTGTATGTCGGGTTCTACTTGTAAGGGTCAAATCATAAGTCAAATTTTTTTTTTAATTATAGGATGCACAAAAAAATAAATAAATATATATATATATATCGTCAATTTTTTTTTTTAATTATAGGATATATATATATATATTTATTTTTTTGTGCACAATCAAAATATAATTTTGAGTATAAGATATGCAACTAAATTGGTCCAAATAATAGATACACGTTATATATAGTATAGTTAATGGGCTTTGGTGATATCAATATTTAAGGCCGACATGAGACGATTGTTTATAATTTGAAGACGATAGTGTTTTATGATCCCAGTGAGAATAATTAAGTCGCAGGTTTAGTAAACAGCTAAAACGACATAGTTTTATTCCAATGGCAATTCTTTGTAAATATTAAGAAAAAATCAGGGTTAAATATTAATTGTAATTCTGTTTTAATAGATTAGATTGAATATTTTAGTAGTTTCTTAACGTGGATGACTAGAGCAATTTAGGAAGACACGCGTTAGCTCGTCATGTGAAACTCCTAAACTTATTGTTTAATGTGTTCAGGTCTTTGAGTTTTGACTATGCGTTTTATTTGGTACTAACATTCTTTTGAGTTTTGACTACGCCTTAAAGTTTAATGAATATACTATACTATGCTAGAGACAACCAACACATTGGTGAAATTGCTGCTCCAAATTTGGTGACGTCGACGCAAATATGGTTATGTTTTTCCAGTTTGGTCTTTTCATAGTTTTCTGAAATGTGTTTATTCAGTTGTATTTTAACATTTTCTATCATATTAGGTAATCTCAATTTCTACCACAAATCAACTTATATGCAAAAATAAATGTGTTAAAATATGTAAAAATAATTGATGAACATAAATAGCAAAATAAAATATCAATTAAGAGATGTGATGCATTGTAAAAACGAGAATATTAATTAAGAGATGTGATGCATTGTAAAAACGAAAGATCACATCCTTTTCAAAAATTTAAAGAAAATTGCATGCTATATAGCTTAAAATTTTTATCAATTCATTGTCGAACGCTTTGACCTCATTAGAGAATACAGCCTATTTTTATGTAATAATCGGATCATGCCCTTTTAAACAATCAACGAAACTTGCAATCAAAACAACTTAAAATTAATAATTAGTTAATGTAAAAAGTAAGTAGTGGATTCTCCTTATTTCCATATCATTCTCAAGTTAACTTTTAATAAGTTAAAGTGGGGAAAGTCAATCGGTATCATCTCAGATTTACGAGACCCGTGATGCAACCTTCAGAGGTCACGGCGGTGCTTTCCAGGTTTCGTGCAAGGAGAGAAGGAGAAGGCTTCTGGGATTCCGAAACTGAGAGGCGCAAATAGGACCACACGTAGCGGCGGCGAGGTGAAGTCACGATTTCTGACTCACCTTCACGTATCCGTATTCTAAAGAGAATTTCAAGCCAGTGAGTTTTTGTTGGTGGTAAGGAATAACGACGATGACTAGTGAATGCATGTTGCCATGTCTGAAAAAGAGAAGGAGATGAATAAGACGACTATACTATATTCAGCGAAATAAAGTTATAGTATAATATATGTTATTTAGTGTACCTATTTATATAAAGCTATTATACCATTTAAAATATAGTCTTCTATTTTTCATGTATTTCTATAACTAACGATATCATTTATTCTTTCCATTTTTAACCGTCTACTTACAAAAATAAGAGTATAAATAGTTCAATTGGAAACTCAATGTTAAAAATTTAATACAGTCAAAATCATTGGTATATTTTTTAATTTCGCTTCTGAATTTGGTTATTCAGGAAATTCTCCCAAATTTAAATCGTAGAGTTTTATATATAGTGATAAAATTACCAAAATATAAATTATGGTAGATTCTTTTTATAAAATTTTATTTTCATTGATTATATTAAAATATCGCATGGATCTCACACGCTTAATATTTTAAGAGTCTTCTTCATCTTCTCGTTTTGTAGGGATTCTAACGATCTTCTGTGTCTCTAACCAATCCATGAGAATAACTCATTTTATCAGTCATCAATTTTCAGTAACTGAATAGTTACGGTTGGTAGTTCTTGGAGACATATCTCTTTCTTTTTCGAGGTATGGTTTGGTCTCTAGTGCGATGAAACTCTACAAGGACTTTATAGCCTTGGTAGCTCGTCGGACTTGGCGGTTGGCGCTCTCTATTAAAGAACAGTGGAGAGTATGTATAGAGTCTTGCAAGTTATTCATTGAGGCTTGGGATTTGTACAAGCTGTTGTGAGGGATTTCCATGACAGCTGTTTTTATCTTTGAGGATGGCGGTTCCTCTAGATGATCATAATGATGGACACAAAATCTGCTCTTAACCGGATTGAATCTAGAGCTCTGGTGGTATGACTGGTATCTGAATCTTGTGTGACAGCGAGGCATCAACCGAGTTTGTAGAGGCAATGATTTGAGTCAGATCTTTCTTGTGAAATCGTGAGACTCCTCTAAAAGCAGTTTTATTTCTGAAATGTTATCGACGGATCTACGGATTTGTCTCGAACACACTGGCCTCAGATAAGCCGCGGAGATGTCTTATTGTAACATCCCGAGTTGTGATATATTGGAAAGCTTAAGAGAATTGATTTGACTACCTATGTCACCAAAGTGCGCTTACCTTTTTCGGCACACATCTGTTTAGAACTCCAGAGTTAAGCGTACTTGATCTGGAGTAGTGGAAGGATGAGTGACCTATCAGGAAGTGATTCGTGATAGCGAGCGAGTGAGGACAAAGAACGGGAAAGGTCATGTGGTGATTGGAGAATCAGTAAACAAGACTTTCAGGCTTCGAAAAAATTAACGGATCGCCCGTCGGATGGTATCAAATGAGCGGATGTGGGTGACTCATTAGCCGTTGGCGGTCTGAGCGTATACTTATCTTTTGGTCGCTTATGTTTGTCAGAGTTGGAAGGTCATCGCTTCACTAGTATTTTTACCAAATCCCTTTCTTATTAATGGAGGAACATTTAGAATAAGTAACCTTTAAAATGTTAATTATTTACAGGAGTGCCATCCTAACGTGGCAGCACCTCCTTCACTCTCAGCATCTCTATTAATTTCCCCTTGCTTTGCTAGGCAATTTACGAATTATGCCATTGGCGGT
The DNA here is from genome assembly GCA_018703725.1 of Brassica juncea. Classification (NCBI taxonomy): domain Eukaryota; kingdom Viridiplantae; phylum Streptophyta; class Magnoliopsida; order Brassicales; family Brassicaceae; genus Brassica; species Brassica juncea. Next base: position 45,539,090 of record CM031936.1, on the reverse strand, counting down.
CCAAACTTAATTATGTCGTTTCCCCAATGTATATTACTTTGCACTTAACTAATTCAATTATATTTTGAACATGGCTCCCAGCATAAGAGACGAACATGGCTCCCACCTTAATATTCGATCACAATAGCTCCACTTTACTGAAAGAAAATTATACGATTCTTTACTTACCTACATGAGAATGTGTTTTTTGCAGAACGCAATAATATATCATTTTCGAAGGCATATTTAATATTCACACAATATTTCATATTTGAAATTTTTGTATTATAAAGTAAATATATAATAAATATAATATAATCTCATTGTTATACTCAACATCCAAGAACATTATTATCGGAATATTTTAAAATGATATATTTAATATTCACACAATATTTCATATTTGAACTTTCTGTATTATAAAGTAAATATAATATAATCTCATTGTTGTACTCAGCATCCAATAACATTATTATCGGAATATTGAAAAATGATATATTGATTAAATCTTTGTGGCTAAACAACTATTTGAAAAATATTATAAAGGTCAATAATTAATTCAGTAATATAAATGGAAAACGTGTGCAATAATGTATATTAGGAAAGCCTTTGTTTAGATTTCAGGCAAATTAAGGAATATATTCAATCCAAAGGCGTTGATTGAGCATCTATTAGCAAATTTAATAATTATAATTGATTGAGTGTAGAGAATTAGGAGAGATACGGAAAATATGTTAACCTACAGAAAATATTTTGATAGTCATTCTTTCAATATGGCGCGATATAGTTATGCTTCTATAATATATGTCAACGATTAAAATGTAACGTTTCGACAGTTTTTAGTCTATGCGTTAGACTTCATTTTGTTTTGACTTAACGACGACCACCACTTTCGTGGATGATACACAAGATTTTTACAACCAGCAAATTGAAACCAGACGATATTTATGTGAGTAAATTGTCAAGTAAAAGGCAATCATTAAATTCATAATATTAGAGTGCAATGATATAGGCTTTGATTGACTGGCGATTGCATTAGATTTTATGATACCAATATTCGATTGTCAAAGTTGATTTTGTGTTCAACCCAACATTTCCTAATTTTTGTAATATAATTACTGTATATCAAACGGGGGAATATTTTTTATTTAATAGTATTAAATATGTAATTACTCTGTGTTTTCGAAAATGTAGAGGGCAACCGCCTTGGAGGCTTGGACCCTATATCTCTCCACTTCATCACGCAAAAAAAAAAAATTCAGTAAACCCTTCTCGCGATAAAAGAATGGCCGGTTTTCACCAAGTTTCACAACTGAAACCCTACAAGTTGTGGAGAATCAAGGTCAAGATAGTTCGTCTATGGAAGCAATATTCTGCTCAGGGTGGTGAGACTATCGAATTGGTTTTGGTTGATTCCACCGTGAGTACCAAATTGGTTTGATTATATATTTAAAACAAATGTCTGTTCTTATTAAAGCTTTTAACTGTTTCTCATTGTGTATATTTGGAATAGGGAGATAAAATCTATGGCAGTGTTAAGAAAGAACAGGTGGCTCAGTTTGATCCATTTCTAAGTGAAGGTGACTCGAAATTTTGATTAATTTTGCAGTTACTCACGCATGCGGCTCTTATCAGACAACCAAGCATGCCTACAAGATTGGATTTCTTGCCACTACGCGGGTGAGAAGTTGCGAGGATTTGCCAATGAAACTAACTGGTTTTTCACCTGCAAACTTCCGAGAGCTCCTCGATGGTAGTTTAAATACTAACTATCTGGTTGGTAAGTATTTATATAATAGCGTATCATTACATATTTTGTATCTTAAACTATGTTTACTAAATCCATTGTATATTTATTCTACCTTTTTTTTGTAGATGTCATAGGGCAGATTGTGGAAGTTAGTCATGCGGTGATCTTGGTTGCAAATGGAAAAGACACAGAAAATATCACTGGAGCTTCGTAATGAAGAGTAAGTTTGTTGTTTTTGTTTGGTTGCCAATTTTTTTGTTGTTTTCGCGTGGTTTTCACTATCATATTGCTAATATACAATTATATAATCTGTATGTTCATATTCGAAGTTGAGTTCTGTTTGGGTTTTGAGAAACATATACAGCTTTACCTTTGAATTTATTTACTTTTGCTTTTTACAATAATATGCATCTTTTTATTTGTTAAGAATATTTTTTTATAATATGAAGCTTTTGCGTACTATCTGTTATGTCTGGTTTTTATTAATAATATGAAGTTTTCTTAGTTGAGATAAATTGCAGAAATAGTTTTCACCGAAGACATTCTTTATCCTAAACTCAAATTATTTCACACACATTCTTAGAAAGAGTAAATTTATTTGTTTGATTGCTAGCTGTAGTTTTTTCACTATAACAAACGATCCGATGATCAAAAAATTTCAATTTTTTTTTAATTTCAAATTTACGTTCTTGATATCTAACCGTTTCACAGTGGGGTTTATCAACAATATATGGTTCAGTGTCAATTAGCTATGATCTAAATATACATCTAATAGAGTTAACTGACCTGGAAGGGTACTTCAGATTGACCCGAGGAAATCTGAACTTATCAGAGACCTGTATCGCCGTCGAATGTGATTGACTTAGTGGGGAAGGAATTGCAGAAGCTTATTTCCCCCACCTAATGTTCAAGGGTTTTTGTATTGTCTGTACTTCGCCTTCGATTTAGTTTGTTCGACAAATTAAAAAAAAAATAATTAGATCTGTCAATGAACAGAACAACGATATCAATGAAGAATAAAAAAAAACTAAACAAAACCTATAAACCGATAGCAAATCACCTAGAAGATCTTCTGATTGGAATTCGCCAAAACCAAACCCTAGCCCCTTTTCCCTCGCTCTTCTGATTTTCGATGTTGACTTATTATTTTGGAAAGCTCATGTCAAAATTTTATGTACAGGATCTTTGTCTCACGAAAGACCAAATGGAAGCTTTGTAAAAGCCCAATAGCTAACCAATTGTGGTATTCTTGCTAAAATCTTTTTTTTTTGTAAAATAGAGTTTGCTAATTTATTAACTATATGTCTAACTGTGATAAATCATACACATTTATTAAAATTAAAGTTTGAAAAATTATTAACTATAAGTCTGTAAAATAAAGCTTTGATATAAGATAAATAAAGCCAAATTTATTAAAATAATATATTATGTCTTTATACGTTTAATTATATGGGAAAAACATCAAATAACCACATATTATAGGAAAATTAATTATATAGCTGATTTTAAAAAACCCATTAATACCTCAATCCGAAATTAGTTTTATACTTTCAAACAAATTATAAAACCAACTATTTTATTTTATTATATATGGTGTAATGCATAATGATCTGAAACAAAAACAAAACTTTTAAACAAATTTATAATTTTTAGCATGACAAAAACATATGTTTTAAAACTTTATAAAATTTTAACAAATTATTAAATAGTATTTTTACTCCGCGCAAGGCGCGGGTCTCAGCCTAGTACATTTGTATTGTTGTTTTATCAAATAAGAGCGTAGAGAGAGAGGTTTATCACTAAAGACATCATCCAAATGTTTTGGGCCACACACTGAGAACATAGGCTTCGGATTCTGCACTCTTTACTCTTCGGAACCACATTTTCAATGGCGTTCACATTGCCCACCACCACAAAGACCTTCACCAACAACATAAACTGCTCGAGCACAACCTCCTTTAAACCCCTCAAGCTCCCGCTTTTCTGGCCATGGCAAAAGGTAAAACGATGCACAACTTTTAAACATATATACGTCATCAATGGTCTCTCTCTTTTCGATTGTAACTGGATGGAGTGATCGACGTGTTAGGTCAAAATGGGTCCTCTGAGTATTTCTCCGATGGGGTTTGGGACGTGGGCTTGGGGCAATCAGCTTCTTTGGGGTTACCAGACTTCCATGGACGATCAGCTCCAACAGGCTTTCGAGCTGGCTTTGCAAAACGGAATCAATTTGTTTGATACTGCAGATTCTTATGGCACTGGTCGGCTTAATGGCCAAAGTGAGAGACTTTTAGGGCAATTCATCAAACAGTCTCAAGGTTTAATCTTCATTTCAGTACAATTTAGTTTGTCTTCATGATCCATTTCTTGTGCTTGGAGCTGTCTGAAATGTTGCTCTTGTGTCAGCCTTAAAAGGGAAACAGAGTGAAGTTGTGATAGCTACAAAGTTTGCAGCTTATCCATGGCGGTTAACTTCAGGACAGTTTGTGAATGCTTGCAGGTCTCTTTTAACTCATCGCTTTTGTGTCTCTTTTTTACTTCTGGTTTGTTGGAGGTTGTTGATAAATGGATGTTCTTTTTCATGTTTCAAGAGCTTCTTTAGACCGGCTTCAGATAGACCAGCTCGGGATCGGACAGCTTCACTGGTCAACCGCTAACTACGCACCTCTGCAGGAACTTGCTCTTTGGGATGGTCTAGTGGCAATGTACGAGAAGGTTGCTTTGTAATAAAACATTAATCTCTCTAATGTACACTAAGAAGCTCTTCGGAGAGTTGATGATACCGGTTCCTCTTTTTCTCAGGGGCTAGTTCGAGCCGTTGGAGTCAGTAACTATGGACCTCAACAGCTTGTGAAGATTCATGATTACCTCAAGATCAGAGGGGTTCCTTTATGCTCTGCTCAGGTGCAGTTCTCATTGCTAAGCTGCGGTAAAGAGCAACAAGAGATCAAGAACGCATGCGACCAGCTCGGGATTCGTTTGATCTCTTATAGTCCTCTTGGTCTAGGAATGCTAACCGGGAAATACTCCTCTTCAAAGCTTCCCACTGGTCCTCGGTTAAGTATTCTCCAGGCTTATCCATACCATCTCTTGTTTGTAACTATACTTGAACATTTTCTTGTTTTCTTGTAACAGATCATTGCTGTTTGGACAGATTCTTCCTGGACTAGAGCCTCTGCTTGTAGCGCTGAGAGAGATTGCGAGAAAACGAGGAAAGACCATGCCTCAGGTAATGTTTTTACTGATTATAAGTTTCTTGAGAATAAGAAATGTGACACTCTTGAATATTATCTCTAGGTTGCAATAAACTGGTGTATATGCAAAGGGACAGTTCCTATACCGGGTATAAAGTCGGTTAGACATGTTGAGGATAACTTGGGTGCTATGGGATGGAGACTTACAAATGATGAACAGCTTCAGTTAGAATATGCAGCTCAAGAGTCACCAAGGTCTATGATTCAGAATATTTTTCAGACAAGATGATAGGACTATGAGAGAAATACTTAATACATTTTAGACCACAATTTAGAACAGGGTCTATTAACAGAAGTATTTATATGTATGCATCATACTGTTTGTAGCTATCATTCAAATCAAAATCTCATGTATTTTTATATGCTTTTTTACTGAAAACCAAAATCAGCAAAGATGGATAGATTTTACTAAGTATAATGTTATGGAACTTATAATGTTATCAAATTGGTACTTATCATCCTTAATGAGTTTTGCGTAAGGATTTTGTGGCTATAAACAATTTACTAATGAAATCTTACTTTTAATAATTTATGAGTTTTAGAATTTTATGTATAGTAGCTTTTGAATTTTAGAGATCTTAAACCAGTACTGTACTTGGTTATGTTCAGGTCCTAGAGTTTTGGTCAATAGATATCAAAGTCGCCTATCATAGATTTGCCTTTAGGATTGAATGATTGTTGTAACCATTAATCCGCTTACAAACTGGTCTTGAGTCAACACTGTTGTTGCTTACGTTGATAGACACTATAGCATTGTTGAGGGAAACATAAACAAAATCATCGATTGCTGTGTGTTTTCTGCTCTGCAAAGCTCTCTATCCAGTAGTGAGCAAACTTATCATTGCAGTTTCTGTATTTGCATAGACAAAAACTTAAGTATCTTTCAAGCAACCAAGTGTTTGTCCCTTAAAAAATAATAAATGTTAGTATATACCTACAACTTGGCTACTAGTCTTGCAAGTCATCTCTATCCAACGAACTTAATCTCCTCATTCAAATCTCACTAGCTTCTCTTCTTTGTAATCTGGAATATCATTTAAGGACAATTATAGTCCCAAGAACATGCAAGTATATTTTCATAAGTAATACTTAAATAAAATACAACTAGTACATTATCAGAATAATTCTATTCCATATGCTTTCTAATTTATTAGTACCAATTATATTCCATAGTATTTGTTTGATGACATACGCGGCTATATCTAACCTATATTAAAAGGGGAATAAGATCAACATCTAAGCTGTCCACATAGGACTAAAAAATCAACCAATAGAAAAGAGTTATTTTGCCACGTTTTTCTTGGTTTGTTTTTTGACTGGTTTCTGTTGTCCGCTTCGGTTTAATCATTTCGTTTCATCTGGTTAGTAAACAAAACACCGCTTTTTGAATTTCGATTAGGGTTTCCATTGTCTTCGTCTTACATCTCTTCGATCCACCGTCCCCGGTATTCATGGGGAGCGTATCTTACGTTGTTCTCGGTACCGGTCTCAAGGAGTGTATCCTCAGCGGTCTCCTCTCCGTCGATGCTGTTAAGGTCTCGATCCTCTTTTTCTTCGATTCATATTTCCTCTTATCCGTTCACGGAGCTTTCGATTCACGATCTGGATTTGAGTTTCAACTTTTATTTTGAGCTGATCTCAGCCAGATTAGATCTACGATTGTATGATTTTGAGATTCCATTTTCAATCGTATTGTGTATGAGATGTGATGAAAGTGATTAGCGAGTTCGAGAGATGTGGGCCATTCGTTTGGTAGACTGATCATGTTGTGTTTATGGATAATTGCAAGTAGGTGCTTCACATGGACAGGAACGATTACTATGGTGGAGAATCAACATTGCTTAATCTCAATCAGGTTATTCTTTCTTAATTTCCTTTAGAGGTTTTGCTATAACGGAATCGAGAAGAGAATCATATATATAATGAGGATTATTTCCCTTCAATAATCATCAGTATGGGATTACTGAATTCTTTCTTCTTTTTTCGAATGATATGTTTTAGCAAGCCAAAAAGCGCAAGATCCACACAAATGGAGGGGAAATCTGGAGAATCTTCAGAGACCCCAGTCAAGGTTTGTCGTTTCTTATCTCGAAACTATAGTATATTTTGTATTACTTGCTTGCTTACCATTAGCTCCTTTTCTGTCCTTGGTTTCTAATATGCTCTTCGTATGGCTGATGTTTATTTCTAAATGTATTTGACTCTTTTACCTGTGTTCTTGATTTATTTGCTGTTGAACATGAGTACATTTTCTTACTTAACAGAGGAAAATACAAACATAAAAGCAAGATCAGCCATCTGACGCAGAAGAAGGCAAGGATGAAGGGGATTCTGATTCTGAAGGTACTAAGGATACTCATGAAGAAGATGATGCAGCATGAGAAGAAGAAGAAGAAAGTGACCATGAAAAGGCTGGAACTGAAGATGAGAGAGACGAAGCAGAGGATGAAAAGCCGCCATCTGATAAGAAAATTTCATCGGAAAAAAAACTAACGAGGAGAGCTCAGTGACCAAAGGTAAGGATAAACAAGCTTCTAAAAAGTCGGGTGAAAAGTCCTCCAAAAAAAGTTGCCAAGTCAACTTCATCCCCAGCTAAGAAGCAAAAAGTTGATCACGAAGAGTCTTCTTAAGGGAAAAGCAAAAAAGAAACAGTCAACTAAGACACAGGCTAAGGGATCTAAAGAGAAAGGTAATAACCGTTCTTAGCTGTTAGATTTATTTTTCCTAAAATGAAATTATTCTCTTTGAAGCTCATTGTTAGGCTGTTTTGACATACTATCATGGATTGGGTGCAGGAAAAGCCATTAAGAAAAGCAAAGCAGAGCCCACGAGAGAAGAGATGCTTGAAGTGGTGTCCAAACTGCTGCAGGAAGTAGACTTCAATACGGTGATTGTTTGTTATTTTATTTAAGTCTCTATAATATTATATTTACAGCAAATGAACACCAACTTTTTTTAAAGTAAACAAAATTTAACATTCAATATTGATGGTTTTGCAAAAACGCCTCCTACGAGAATAAAAACTTAAAACGTGATAATCCTTTAACTTGGTCAAAAACATCATTTTTTTTTGACAAAAGACCAACGTTAGAGAAAGCAACACTACAATAGAACAATAGCTGATATTCTGGAAAAGTTGTAGAACAATGGTTAGTAGAATGAATTGATTGCAGAACATGTTATTTACAACATAAACACTATCCCAGTAAATATACGTTGCCATCGGCTCTCTTCGAATGCATTCTCGGATAAATTGATTTAAAAACATTACACATGACCATTATTCTGAATTAAGTATATACAAACTTAGATATTCTACATATTCAATGAGTCAGTCTCCTTTTTCTTCACAGTGCAAATTATGCTTCGACATGATCAACAACACGATTTATAGTTTGCCTTCATCACAAATTTATGATTCATTAAGAAAGAGAACATTTCATTAAGTTTACTATACACAACTAAGTGAAACTTAGAAGATGATTTCATTAAGTTTACTATACACAACCAAGTGAAATTTAGAAGATGATTACTTTATTGGTTCCTTAATTTTAATAGAATTTCTAGCACCCAACTTGAAGATATGTGGGAAAGGAGCATCAAGAGTTCCAGTGTCGACAAAAAAATAGAAGAAATTTTCAGATTTTCAAAATGCTATTAAAATTTGTTAAAGATCAATCACATAAAGCAAAAGAGAATCTAATATTTTGTTTACATTGTTCGACAGTTTGTGTATTTTATTTATACTTTTACAAGAAAAAGTGTTATTGGCACATGAATCATTGGTTCTTAGCTGTGAGATATGTTCAAAATAATTAAATTAATAACTAGATAGTATAAATAACGACATTAAAAATAACTTTCAAGTTATTGTTTGTGTTTAAGCCAAGAGTGTAACTATTATAGTGTAGTTTTTGGTTCTAATATATGTGGACTTCTATATATAACACAAATACAGTGAGAAAACTAGAAAATTCGATACAAATAATATTTAGTTTCATTTGATGCAAAGAAGTCACATACCAAAGAATTTTGGGGACAAAATAATATGCAGAAACATTACAAATGGGTATCTTCATATTATTGTGGTTTTGTATTTTTGTTAGCTAACTACTACAGAATTTAAGTTTTCAAAAATATCTCTACAAAGTGAGCCAGGGTATTGGAGATCGTTAACAAATAAACATAGTTTATATTCGTTTTAGAGCCATCTCTAACCCCTATTCATTTTTTATTTTAAAATAGCATGAGAAATAGAATAATAAACAAAAATAAAAACTTAATTCATTTATAACCTCACTTTATTTTGGAGTAAAAAATAGAGCGAAATTGAAAATGATCTAAGTTTGACTAATATTAATGCATTTGGTTTTAAAGATTAAATATGAATTAAAATACAAATAGTTAAATATTTATTGGAAAAAAACGAAGTAAAAGTCAAATAAATGCAATTAATTATTTTTTTTAATATACATGAAAAACTTAAAACATCAGCTTTTTAAATAAAAAGAAAATAAATAACATAAAAATAATAAATGATAAAAATAGACATATATAAATATAAAAATTAATATTTACAACTCGCGCATACCAAAAGATATGTATTACCACCACATATAAGACCAGCGAAAATTAACGACTGATATAAAAGAATAACATCAAAATACTTACTCAACATCAAAATACTTCCTCACATTTAGTGTGTTATTCGTGGTACTCATTTTCCTGTTACATGAATTGTAAACCTATATTGTAATGTCAAAAGATATATGTTGTATATATAGTAAATAATTAAATTCATACTCTAATTTTTTAGAAAAAAAAAAGAACAATGAAAGTTATTTAACCAAAAAGACTTATAAAAATACATACTCAAACAAAAAAAAACTCAACTAATACTAAATATAAAATTAACAAATTTAAAATACATAAACCGCGCGTAGAATAATCTCAAAGCTCAGGATATCCACGTAGGATTAATAAAATCAACCAATGAAGGGATTCGATTTTGCCACATCACAAGGTCTACAGATTTGAGAAATTGGGCTTATGTGTTGTCTCCAAAAAGTTATCACGGCCCAGCTTCCTAAACTTGATTTCTCTGCACTTCGTGTTCGACGTCACCGTTCGGTGTAATTGTCTCTTCTACTTCATCTTCCATCTCTATAACCCCCTCATGATCATCTACCTCCGGTTCATTCTCATTATATATAAATCGTTTCTTTTGTTTTTTTATCATTGAAACTACTTCTCATCTCCTCAAATTCTCCCGATCATCAAATCAATTCTTTTTCATATCACTCATTCTCTCAACCAGAAGTTCAACCGACGATAGGAGCCACGGGTTTGTTTAGAGATTAAGACAATTCCCCAGGTTCCCTACTAAAATCGGTTTATTCGTGGGCGAATTTGAAGTCTCAAAATGGTTTTTCCTCTCACCCTTGGAGCTCAAGTCGCTAACATGACTGATGTGGAGACCAAATTACACAACTGCTTCCCTATGGCTATCGGCGGAGATGGTGGCTGATGGTGGTGTCATGCTCAAATCGTCAGCTGCGTCTCTCTTTCTCCTCCTTTGCTCCGTCCTCCCACCAAGGTATAATCCCATGCTACCAAGGAAACTTTACCGCAGAAAGAGAAAGTCTCGGTGTCTGTGAAGGAGGAAGAATAGGCGTAGGAGGAAGAAAACAGGACTTGGAATCATCGAGATGAGATTGAAGAAGATGTTTTCAGCATGATGAGCAGGAACTGGCCTTCTCGCTGACCCCAAAAGAGGACAAAGACCTTGCAGAAATATCTTGATGTAAGTCACCAAGACAGTTATATTTTTAGCCTATCACCAAGAATGTCTGCGTTGTACGTTATCTTCTCTAATTTGCTAATCTCTTTCCGTTGTTGTTTTGAACAACCAGTATTTAAATGCTCTGGAAATAAGGTTGGTTGCAGCTGGTGCTAAAGAAAACAGCTATATAACAAAGGATTTGCTTTATAAGGTAATTCAGAGCTCTCATATTGCTACTTATTTTGCGCAGCCTTTCAAAAACAACATTTATTTTTTCTTGAGTGTCCCATTTTCTGTTACTTTTAACGAAAAACTTACATTGTAAGTCATCTTATAAGCCTGCAGATACAATTGCTTCTCCTACCAATTTCACATACATTTTCAGCTGAGATCTCTTTGATTGTGTGGAAGAAAGCATTGATTCGTTTATGTATATACAAATGGTAATTGTTACACGTCAAAAATATCCTACTAAGCCGTGTAGATTTTAAACTGCAATTGCTTATGTTCCAGATTTAGGTTCCAGTACAATCTCATGTAAGTTCTGTTTTTCAAAATATCTATTACTTTCACTTTCTCAACTACACACCTTTCCTTGGTTTTACTGATGCTCATTTCAATATCATTATTTTCCTTCCAAAGGCTACTGAACAGGTGAATCTGACTCTTGGTTTAGGTCTCAGGTATGAAATCAAGGTGTCATGTCCCTTTTTTTAACAGCTTTCGTTGTTTTTCAAGATATCTGAACAGGTATCATGTCCCTTTATCATAGCTTTGGCACAGCAAAGTGGATTTGATGGTTTAGCTGCTTATCTTGCAGAGAAATGTTTGGTTGCTCAGTTTATTGACATGAAGATTGCTGGAGAATGGAAACATTAGCGGACACCTTGAGACGCTCTCCTAGACGGTTGGCAGAATCTTTATAAGACCTGAGTTCATATGTTTTGTTTCAAGTCTGCAACTCAAAGTGACTTGAATTATAAGCCTGTTTATTTTCTTCTCCTGTGTAGTCTGCCTTCCGGTGGTCACAATCAACGAGGCAGTACATGAAGATTTTATGATCGGCATGATTGTTGGAGAAGTCAATAATCAGGTGGAGACAAAAGAGACAATTATTTAGAAGACTCCGAGTGAGCCAAGGTGAGGGAGAGGAAAATCCCCCATGTCAAGAAAGAAAGGCTTCCACAAGACGAGACAGAAAGCTAAAGATCATTATAGGAGGATGAAACTCACTCATCAAGAAGCTCATGTAAAATTATATTTTATTTTTCTCATTTTTTAACTTCTCAATTTTTTTGAATCTCCTTCCGCAATTTATGAAAAATATCGTCAGGCTGTGGCATTGGGCGAGGTGGGTAAGTTTAAAAATTTGGAGTATTGTGAATTTACTATGCAACAAAAATACTATTTGACTATCTGAAATGCTTTCTCACAGGTAAGTGAAGTGGCGTTTGATCGTATTGATTGGCACCAAATTGAGAGGGTTTGGTCAGAGTGCTATGTATCAGTTTGGTTCTGGTGGTCAGGTATTCATTTATACTATATCAATTCTTCTAGGTTATACTTTCAATTATGTTATGCCAACGAAACATTTTTTGCATGAACGTTGAGAGTTTTCCTTGATCTATTTTTATTAATCGAACAATGTTAATGTTATAGTAAGATTTTATATGACTGTGGAATGATTAGATTTTAGGCGCTATAAATTGTAGGCGCTGTAAAAGCGAGGGAAATGAGATGTTCATATGGGGTGATAGGTTTGTTACAATGCATTATGATTATGTTGCATTTCCATACAACCACTATTCTTCTAGGTAGAAATGTGTTCTGAAAGCTGTTCCATTGTCTTGGAGACTCTGTCAAAGTTGTTTAAATTACTTTATACTTTGATCTTCTGTTTTTACTCCTATAATCATATAATGTCTTTATTCTCTTTGAACAGGATTTACTTACATGGGACCTAGAAATGGATGAAATTGTTGTTCCACTTCGAAGACTTCTACAAGGATCATCCACTTACAGCACGGATAGTCGGTCCACTCACTGGGACAACATCGTTCCAATGTTCACTCTCTCACTTGGCTACTCTGAGCCCCTCATAACTCGCAAAATTTCTATGACATTTTTTCATTTTTAAAAACATTTTGTTGCATTTAGTTGGAAATACAAAGGGAATACAATTCATAATTCACAGATTTCTATGACTTTTCACAATTAAAATTATAAACATTTAATTTGCAAAAAAAAATGTATACTTACAAGAATAATAATAACTAGAAAGTCTGACCCAAAAAATATATCGAACATGTATTTAGTTTAACAAAATAATTTACATTTTCCAAAAAAATCCCATGCTATTTTTCCTATTTAGTGTAGTAGTCGTATTACTGTTAAAATCTTTGAAAATACTGTCTTACATAGACAAAACTTACATAGTCGTATTACTACTACTGTAAACTGTTATATGGTTTACAGTCATTATTTTTAATTAGTTCAATGTGATCTCCTTTATATAATCAATAGGCAAGGCTATCTTGGATAAGCTTCGGTTTCTAATGAGTAAATCTAATAAAACTAAGGTTATAGGAAGAAGACTTTTACTACTAAGGGTTTTGGGGATCAAAACGATTTTTGAAAGGAAAAAAGTATGCATACCTATTATAATATTATTTGTATAATTTACAAAAACGTGTATGCAAAAAGGAAGATAGATTACAAAAAAAAATGCAGTTAAGAGATCTGTACTAATATGCTTATGATCCAAAAATAAATCTCTCTGATAAGTAAAGAACAAAAACATACATTACATTTTAGATTTCTTCGTGTTAGTCTCATACTAAATCCTATTTTTAAATTTACACTTTCAACATGCTTTTTTATGATTTTTTACTTTTTGCTTCTCTAAATAAAACCACCAAACTCTTCAAGTCAATATGTAAGATTTATTTCTCATTCTTTTTGATATATTCAAAGCTCTTTGCCTCCAGAATTTTATGCTGATGGTAAACTTACATAAAGGATGTGTGGTAAATATAGCTTTGTGCCAAAGGTGATCGTAACAGAACATTAATAAAGTGACCACAAGATCTCTACCTATTTTCAAGGCTCAAACTTTGTAAATTTTTTTTAGGACAAATTTATCATAATCATATATTTATATAAACTTCAAAGGAAAATTATATAATCATACTATCCGCGCGTAGCGCGGACACGGACCTAGTTAATTTAATAACATATCTTCTGCTTTATGCCAGTCAAAATAAAAGAAAAGCATAGTTATTTCTCTTTATTCTGTTACACTTTAACGACTCGCAAGTGACAACAAAATACACAATAAACAGCATCTTAATCAAATTCTTTTCAGTCATTCTTTATGTATAAATATGCTAAAAGGAAATGGCTACTGCAGTTTGGTTTGCCATAGATGAAGGTTTGGTTTACATATCAAACATAGCTTGTAACTGATTTTAAGAATGAATCATTTCCTTAGTAGTGATTTGTTATCACCATTTACACTATTAGTCTACTTAACAAGTAATCTCCATATAATCCGTCATTTATGATTTGATAATTTGTTAATGAATGAATGAAAATTTATCAACGATGAATAATGTCCAATGAACTTTTGTGGTTCTCTTATCGTATAACATCAGACAGAAAATCTATCCTAACCTAGATGACACTTTGACTATGTGTTTATATGTAAGAAGCATTTTCTCTGCTAATTGCTCTAGAGTTGTGACACATTTTCAATATCCTACCAAACAAAAACTATTTGAAAATAGAATATTTTGTTATGTGCACCACCATACACTTGTATTCATAGCAATGGTGCTAATCTACATTGAGTAGATGTAGGTCCATTAGGTCAACATTCGATGATTAGATTTGTCTTTTTAGCAGAGATTAATTTTTACTTGAAGATCTACCAAAATTAATCATGATTATGTTCCTTAAAAGCCGCGGTAAAGTCTGAGACGCAATGAAAATCTCTAGCTTTTGACTTTTTAATGTTGCTCGACACGTGTCCCATCTTCGTTGGTTACTCCCGATTGTTGATACTTATCGCGTAAAAATCCACGAACGACGAGTGCAATGAAAAACGACGCCGTTAAAATCATTCGAAATTCACCTACCATATCGCGTGTAGATTTAATGCGCGTTTAAATTTAAAGAGAACGCGCCAGTACACGCGCCTAAAGTAATTTTGAAAGAAAAAAAAAACTAAAAAAAAAAAAAGAAGACAAGAGCTGAAAAAGAAAGAGCAAAGTGGTTAAGATGGGCTTCAGCTGTTGTGTGCTTTAGCTTTGTTTCTTCTTTCTTCTTCTTTTTTTTTTTCAGTTTCGGCGTGCTGAAGAAGTCGCGTTAGCGAATCACAGTGATAGATAGTGATTGTGTGAGGGCAAATCGGTCATTATCTTGAACTCTCATGCCGGATTCCCACTGCCGTTTCTCAGACACCGGCGGAGTCCTTGTTTCCCATAAACACCGGCGGAGTTCCGGCGGTGATTCGCCGTTGATGTTAGTTTATATTGAAGAATGGCGTTGTTTTAAGTGAATATTGGGTAGATCTCTGATGCAAGACTGGAGATTTTTCGATTTTTTTTTGTGATATAGATTTAAAGGTTTAGGGGGGAGAATCAAATGAAGGCGTTACGGCGAAGCCACACTTCAACGTCGTCTGGAAACTCATCTTCTCCGTTACCTTCTTCCACTTCGTTGCCATCTTCTTCTTCTACTACTTCTTCTACTTCACCTCCTTCCTCTAACTCTTCGTCTTCTTCATCTTCCTCTTCCTCCTCTTCTTCTTCGTCGTCTTCGTGGATCCATCTCCGATCGGTTCTGTTTGTGGCTAATCTATCGTCTCCATCTTCAGTAACTTCTTCCGATCGGTAAGTACCTAACTAAAGCTCTTCAGATTTGGATTATTTAGATGGGATCTTAAGATTCTCTACTGATCCGATAATAGAGATTGGATTATCTTTGTTCGGAATGTTTCTTTCCTTTTTCTCTTAGATTGATTTTAGCAACCAATGTCGATGGCTTTTTAGCTTGACGACGCTTGAATTGGTTTCCTTTCTTGTGTTAGAAGCCGGAGGAAATCACCGTGGTCTCGCCGGAAAAGAAAATGGGCCTTGACGCCGCATCAGTGGAGGAGTTTATTTACACCGGAGGGCAAACTCCGTGACGGTGGAGTTGGATTTCTGAAGAGAGTTAGAAGCAGAGTGAGTACCTTCGAACAAACCAGCAACTTTGATTATTACTTTGTCTCTTCATGGTTCTGATATATGAGTTCGTTGTGTTCTTGTAGGGTGTTGATCCAAGTATTCGTGCAGAAGTGTGGCTCTTCTTACTCGGAGTGTAAGTTTTGAACATGTCTTCTTCGACTCTGTGTTGAGATTCTCATCTTGTTTCTCTCTCTTATTTTATAATGTATGGCAGCTATGATTTGAACAGTACTAGTGAAGAACGAGAAGCCGTGAATACTCAAAAAAGGTTAGCAAATATTGATCTGTTTTGATGTATTATATGTAGACAAATGTGTTCATTGTTTTGGGATCACTGAATGTATTATAGGAAGGAGTATGAGAAACTACAGAGACGGTGCAAGATGCTTCTCAAGCGCGGCAATGGAAGTACCGATGATCTTGAGGAGGAGGAAGCAGACGATCAGTGTGTTAGATTCATGGATGATTACAAGACTCCCGGACCAATGACAAGTCAAGATGTGGTCTCCGCTGCGAACACTGATTCTTCTGACACAGACTCTTGTGAAGACAACGAAGACGTTCAGCTTCTTCCCTCTTTTGTCTACAGCGATGAGAAAAAACCAGAGGAAGAAAACAATAACAATAATAGTTCTGGAGAGAACTGTTCTCCTCCTGTAGCTTCTTCTCCTGAGATCCAAGTAGAACTCACCCTACACGAAGATTTCTCCACGTGGCAACGTATCATCCGTCTTGATGCTTTACGTGCTGATTCCGACTGGGCTACGTACTCCTCTTCTTCGACCGCAATCACAGAAACCAAAGCTCGCGGTTTAGCTGAGTCCGTCGGTTTAAAAGACTATGATGATAACTTAGAAAGCTGCAGGCTCTACCACGCTGCACGTCTCGTTGCGATTCTCGAAGCCTATGCTCTCTTTGACCCCGAGATAGGCTACTGCCAAGGAATGAGCGATCTCTTATCACCCATCCTCGCTGTCATCTCAGAGGACCACGAGGCTTTCTGGTGCTTTGTTGGTTTCATGAAGAAAGCAAGGCATAACTTCAGGCTAGACGAAGCAGGGATCCAGAGACAGCTTGGTATCGTGTCGAAGATCATCAAGTCCAAAGACTCTCAGCTTTACAAACACTTGGAGAATCTCCAGGCCGAGGATTGTAGTTTCGTTTACAGGATGGTTCTTGTTATGTTTAGGAGGGAGTTGAGTTTTGAGCAGACGCTTTGTCTATGGGAAGTGATGTGGGCTGATCAAGCTGCTATCAGAGCTGGAGTTGGGAAGTCGCCGTGGAGCAGGATCAGGCAGCAAGCGCCTCCCACGGATGATCTGTTGCTCTATGCGATCGCGGCGTTGGTGCTACGTAGGAAACTGATCATACAGAAGTACAGTAGTATGGATGAGATTGTGGAAGAGTGTAATAGCATGGCTGGTCAGCTTGATGTCTGGAAGCTTCTTGATGATGCTCATCACCTTGTCGTGACGCTTCATGATAAGATCGAAACTCTTTCCTCTCAATCACTCAGCATTTGATGGAAAGTGTTTTGTTCAAAGCCTGGAATGAAGTGCTCTGTATTACTCAAAGGCCCTTTGCACTTTGTCAAGGTTAATCACGGTTTGGTTCTTTACCGTTTTACTTGTTCCTCAGCTTTTCTTTCTTTCTGTTTTCATCATCACAGAGACAACACGATACTACTATCTATCAAGTCTATTGTAGTAGTACTAATGAAAAAAGCAAGACATTATTATCCTGTCGGGGGAAAAAATGTAAGGGATGAGTCTGAAGCTACTGTCTTTTTCCACAATTGTATGGTTCGTATAAGTTCAATTATAGCTATTCAATTTCTCGTTTCCACGATTTAGCACAAACAAAGAAGCACTCTTTTATTTGCCATTCAAAGTTGAAAACATCTCAATCAACACACAAAAAGAAACTAGCAAACAAATTGATTACTGGTTCGTAGTAGTTTCAACAAGAATCATTTTTAAGGACAGAGATGCAGTCTAGGACCAAACAACAGTTTTGCAAAAACAGAGAGATCATAAAGAGTTATCCAATGGAAGCAAAACAGAAGTCTACTCTTTCTTGGTGTATTGACGGACAACAAGAGCCAGACCCAAGATCAAGATTGGAACAAGGAACTGCAGAATCTTGATGATGAATTCTGGTGTCTTGTCTTGGTTGTACGCGGGTTGCACTGGCGCAACGTATGTCCTTGTCGCTGGAACAGTAGACGAATCGATCTCGCCAATGTAGTACTTCTCCATCATGTCCCTTGCTGTGTCGCTGTGACCTACGTCTTCAAAGTCATTCGTAGCATCTTTCCCTGCAACACAACAGAAACAGTCATCAACATAATCCAAAGTTATATATGATAAATATTTAACTTTTTACCTGTTGAGGACAACAACACTTCATCACCACCAGGATGATCATCCATAAAAGGAGTCACATCATAGACCTACACTCAAAGTAAAAGAACCAAACATCGCTCATTAATGGACAGACACTAACTATCAGCACTAAACATTAAATCATGATTCTCCAGTGTCAAATCATCCAAGCTTTTAGACAAATCAATAGCGTACAAAAACACTATTGGACAAGAGAATTCTCAGACAAAGAGACAGGATCTAACTAACCTTGCCGGAGATAATAAGCCAACAATCCTTGGTTTTGTTGTGCTGTGAAACTTCTTCGAAAGCTAGAACCTTCTTCTCTGAAGCCATCTCTCTTCTGCTCAAATCTACAATAATCAAAGATTAGTAGAGAAAAACAAACATGACAGATTCAAAACTGAAATAAACAGAGCGACGTTGATGATGATGAAAAAGATCGTGATACCAAAGGTGGGAGATCTTTCTGCTTTCAGATTCAGAATTTCGATAGCACCTCGTGGGGGTAACTCTTCACCTACTTAAGAACTTTCTAGTATTAAAATGTGACTAAACTACCCTTGAAATGTTTGGATGAATAGAGGGTAGTTGCGGTCAAGTTGCGGTTTGACTTCTAAACGCAAATCAAATTGGACTTTGGTTCAGAATTCAGATCTAATAAATGGTCTATGCCGTACCAAACAAACTAGTGTCTCCTCGATAGCAATATGACGTGTGGTTTCGGTGTGCTCCTCCTCTTTCACTAATTTTCTTACAATTAAAAAAATAAAATAATAAATAAATAAATAAAAGTTTAGCAAATTGGGAAAAGGGGAAATAAATCTCACATATTTGGTTAACCTATACATTTTAATGTAACCTTTGCATTCTTATTTTGAAAATATTTGCTACTTTCTTTTTAATTCTCTTTAATTTATTCTTATTCTGAAATACTGAGTTAGTATTATATAAAATTTAATAATTTTTATCATTTAAAAAAAAGTAGACACTACAAGAAAACATCGCTATTCTGAGGGATATACCAAGGGAAAATGAGTTCCTTGGAATTTTCTGAGGAAATACCGAGGAAACCAAGAAATGTGGTTTCTTCGGAAATTTCCGAGATCGCTATTCTGAGGGATATACCAAAGGAAAATGAGTTCCTCGGAATTTTCTGAGGAAATACCGAGGAAACCAAGAAATGTGGTTTCCTCGGAATTTCCTCGGAAATTTCCGAGGAAATTTCGAGGAAGACACATTTCCTGGGTATATTCCGAGGGATTACCGAGGAAACCATGTCCGTCGGAAAAAATCGACAGAGATTTTAAAAATTCCGACGACTTTTTGTAGCCGTTAGAGAGCCGTTGGAGAGCCGTTGGGGATTCTGAGAAAATTCCGAGGAAGTGTCTGTTTTCCTCGGAATTTCCTCAGTATTTCGGCAGGATTTCATCTATAAATACAGCCACCCCTCTTCATCTTCATTCACTCCATTTCTTCTTCTTCCCTCCTACTATCACGAATTTGGTTTAAAAAAAACATGTCTTCTTCAAATTATTTTCGTTCTTGGATCGATCGACCTCATTTGGATCCGGACACGAGATTTCTTACGGAAGAATACCAACGAGGTATAACCGAATTCATGGGGTTAGTTCGCCGAAAAACGGAAGCAGAAACAGGTAAGTTAAGATGTCCTTGCTCTAATTGTAAAAATAGAAAGGTTATTAAAGAGTGGGATGTTTGGACTCATCTATAATTGAGTGGGTTTACACGAAGTTACAAAATTTGGTATCATCATGGGAAAACTAATTATGAACTTGGTAGTACTAGCGAACCTCATCCTGCGGTTAGATTAGAAGAACCAATTAGAACGGATGTAGATTATGGTGTAGGTACTGAGCAGATGGTAAATGATCATTTTAGAGGGGAAGATTTACCCAATGCAGAAGCTAGGAGATTTTATGATATGTTGGATGCTGGAAAGCAACCATTGTACGAAGGTTGCAGAGATGGTCATTCAGCTTTATTATCTGCTACAAGACTGATGGGCATTAAAACAGATTATAACTTGGCTGAAGACTGTATGGATGCGATAGCTGATTTTGTTAAAGGTATTCTACATGAGGATAATGTAGCTCTAGGTTCATACTATGAGGTTCAGAAACTCGTAGCTGGTGTTGGTTTATCTTATCAGGTAATAGATGTATGCAGCGATAACTGCATGATTTATTGGAGGGCAGATGACCAGCGGATTACATGCAAATTTTGTGGGAAGCCTCGTTATAAAGATACGAGTGGAAGAGTTCCAGTGCCATATAAAACGATGTGGTATTTGCCTGTGACGGAAAGGTTGCAGAGGTTGTATCTTTCAGAACGCACATCGCAACGAATGAGATGGCATGCCGAGCACTCAACAGATGGTGAGATTAGACATCCTTCAGATGCAAAAGCGTGGAAGCATTTCCAATCAAAGTATCCCGACTTTGCGTATGAGAGAAGAAATGTCTACCTTGGATTATGTACTGATGGTTTCAGCCCGTATGGGAAGAGTGGAAGACAATATTCTCTATGGCCAGTCATTGTTACACCATACAACTTACCCCCAAACTTGTGCTTGCGACGAGAGTTTCTGTTTCTCTCCATTCTCATTCCCGGACCAGAGCATCCTAAGAGATCGCTTGATGTGTTTCTTCAGCCACTAATATATGAGTTGCAACAACTATGGGCTGAAGGTGCTGAAACATACGATATTTCGTGTAAAGAGAACTTTCAAATGCGGGCAGTACTAATGTGGACAATAAGTGATTTTCCAGCATATGGTATGTTATCTGGATGGACAACGCATGGGAGGCTATCATGTCCATATTGTCAAGATGACACAGATGCTTTCCAACTAAAGAACGGAAGAAAAATGTGTTGGTTTGACTGTCACAGACGATTCCTACCACCTGATCATCCATACCGTCGGAGTAAGACTTTGTTTAGGAAGAACAAGCAGGTGTTTGATGGTCCACCTGAGGAAGTTAGTGGGAAAGGTTTGAAGACACAACTAAGAGATTTTGGTGCAGCAAGGACGCCAGATGTCGGTGGACATGAGCAATTTCCGGTAGATGCTGTTGGAGAACTACATAACTTGCACAAAAAAGTATTTTCTGGGATCTGCCATACTGGGAGGATCATCTGCTAAGGCATAATTTAGATGTCATGCATATTGAGAAGAACTTTTTTGACAATCTCATGAACACGATCCTTAACAATCAAGGTAAAACAAAGGATAATTTGAAGTCAAGACTGGATTTAGTCGATATATGTGCTCGTTCAGAACTTCATGTTGATGGGAATGGTAGGGCTCCTTTTTCCCATATACCGACTTGATGCAGAGGGAAAAAATGCGTTTTTTGATTGGATTTCAAACGATGTGGAGTTTCCAGACGGTTACGCATCTAATTTGCGTAACTTATCGGCAGAAAGGAAGGAAAGTTTATTGGCTTGAAAAGTCACGATTGCCATGTGTTGATGGAGCGCCTCCTTCCGTTTGCCTTCAAAGAACTATTACCACGAAATATTCATGAAGCAATTGCAGGGATAAGTGCTTTCTTCCGCGATTTATGCACCAGATCAGTGACTCTTGAAGGTATTGAAAATCTGAAGACTAACATAGCCGTGATTCAGTGCAACCTTGAGAAGATATTTCCTCCCTCATTTTTTGATGTTATGGAGCATCTTGTTATTCACCTGGCAAGAGAATTGGAACTTGGTGGTCCTGTGCAGTATAGATGGATGTATCTATATGAGCGGTATATGTTCAATTTGAAGAAGATGGTGAAAAATTTAAGTAGGGTAGAAGGTTCTATAGTCGCACAGATGATCAATGAAGAAATTTCAAACTTTGTCGAGTACTACTTTCCAGCAAAAGTTCAGACCAAAAACAGAAGACCTGCTCGGCATGATGATAGAGGCGAACGGGCAACATATCATGTTAAGGTTCCAGATATTTTCACAGATGTTGGACGACTTAGCGGAAAACCAAAGGACCGTCGACTTACTGAGCAGGAGCGAAGTCATTTGCAAACATATTTGCTCACCAACTGCGAATATGTTCTTCAATATGAGAGGTAAGTTTCTTATCTTATAAATTTTTATTTTAACAAATTAACATTTATATTTTAATTAATTACATTATTGTCATCACATGTACAGGATTTTCATGGCAGAAAAGCGGTTGGAATATAGATACGCCACAGAGGAGGAACTAGAAGAAATGAAGCAGAGAGAATTTTCTGGATGGATGTTTACTTATGTGAGTGCCTTAAACAAATTAAAATATCATTTATCACATATTTATACAAATTAAAATATTATTTATCACATATTTATACTAATTCATTATATATGTGCTATTAATAGGTGTCTACTGGTTTAGCCAGAGGTGAAACATTTGACGATTGGATACGCGAAATGGTGGTTGGACCAAACTATGTTGTGAAGCCATATCCGAGATTTTGTACTCGAGGATATGCATTCACAACTGAAAAGAGGAGACGTTCGCGTACGACCTATGATGCTGTCGTTTGTTCTGCATCAGGAGATGATGTATACTACGGACACATACATGAGATTATGGAAATCAAGTATTTGGGCATGCTTGGATTGCGCTGTACTGTTTTCTATTGTGATTGGCACGACAACACTCCAGATCGAGGTGTGAGAACAGATGCATTTGGTGTTACATCAGTACATTCGAGGCGAAAGCTGCAATATTATGATCATTTCATTCTTGCTTCTCAGGCCGATCAGGTAAGTAAATGTTAATTATTCAGAATGATTGATCATAATTTATACTTTTACTAATAATTTTTTAAATGTTACAGGTTTGTTATATCAAGTACCCCCGGGTAAGGAACAGAGATGATCCATGGGTTATTGTTACAAAACTCAACCCGAGAGGCCGAGTTCAAGGAAGTTCTGAGCTAGAAGACCCACTACAACCAATCACATTCGGCAACTTAAGTGCAGCAGAAGATGTAGTTGAAGGTGGCCTTGTAGTCGATTTAACCGACTTCGCAGAGGAAGCCGTCGTTCACGCAGAGGATGAACCAGTTATTGGAGAGTTTCACCAAGATTCTGAGGAAATTCCGAGGAAAGACATGGTTTTCAGTATGTCCTCGGAATTCCCTCGGGATATTCTGAGGAAATTCCGAGGAACTAGGGATTTTAAACCGAAAACAACGTTTTGCGGATTGAGTAACACGTATATAACATTCATTAAGTGTCTTAACCAGATTATGAAGTCAAACTTTCGTGTTTTAGACGATAACAAACACTTTTACGATTGCATGAATGAAAACCACACAACATAAGAGAAACACTTATACACTTTAATAAACGTTAAAGAGAATACTTACAATTAGTTTTGAAATTTTGTTATTTCATGGTTTATGATCATCTATACAAAGAATCCTCAATGGTATGCATTACATTTGTATAAGAAATGAAATACGGCAAAAAAAATCGAGGTTTTGAAACCCCAAACCCTGTGTCCTCGGAATTCCCTCGGAATTTTCTGAGGAAATTCCGAGGAACGTCATGTTTTCCAGTGTTCCTCAGAATTCCCTCAGAATTTTCTGAGGAAATTTCGAGGAACGTCATGATTTTCAGTGTTCCTCGGAATTCCCTCGGAATTTTCTGAGGAAATTCCGAGGAACGTCATGATTTTCAGTGTTCCTCGGAATTCCCTCAGAATTCCCTCAGAACTAGGGCTTTTCGCGAACCGCAAAGTGTAATATATTTAATGACTCCGACGGAATACCGACGAACCCGTATCCGTCGGAATCATTAAATATAAACCGCAGAACACTTTCTTCTTCTTCTCCGCCGCATCTGAAATCTCTCAATTCTCTCATCTCTCTCATCTCTCTCGGCCGCATCTCTCCATTCCGGCGCCTCATCTCTCTCCATTCCGGCGCCTCATCTCTCTCCATTCCGACATTCCGCCGCCGCATCTCTCCCACATCTCTTCTCCCTAACCGAAATCATGTAAGAATCTTATAAAACCTTGTTTTTTCAATTTTTTAGGGTTTGTGAGATTAGATTTTCGGATTTTAGGTTGTTTGTTAGAAAATTTAGGATTGAATGGATAGTTTAAGTTAGGATTGTTGTTTTGATTGTTGTTTTATTTTTTTTTGATTTTTTTTTTGTTTTGGTTAGAAATCAAAACGTTTTTGTATTTTTAAAACGTTTTTTTTTATTTTTAAAAACGTTTTTCAAGTTTCCAGTAATAAACTATATATAATAAAACGTTTTTAAAAAATTTTAAAAATATTTATAAACCTTTTTCTATATTTATAAATGATTTATAATTTTTTATACATATATATATATATAAATCATGTATAATAACAATTTATAATTTTTATATATTAAAACTATTTTTTTAATTATTAAACTATTTTTTATATATTAAAACTATTTTTTATATATTAAAACTATTTTTTATATATTAAAACTATTTTTTATATATTAAAACTATTTTTTATATATTAAAAGTATTTTTTATATATTAAAACTATTTTTTATATATTAAAAATATTTTTTTAATTATTAAACTAATTTTTGTTTAGTTAAATTTTTTTGGTTATGAAAATGTTTTTTATATAGAAAATCTATTTTTTGTATTATACAATTTTTTAATATATATATACAGCCATACAGGTCTTATGATGATGATCAGAGCCGGTCTCGACAGCGTCGTGGTCGTGGTGGTTCGGGAAGCCACTTCATTCAGGGTTCCGCGTCGTCGCCCCACAGCACCTACCATACATCTCCCTCTCCATTTCCCTCTCCTGCTCCTCCCGCTGCCGTTGCTGCACCCGCTCCTGCTCCTGCTCCTGAGGGTCCTCCGGGAGTGATGAGAGTTGCGGAGTTTGTTCGACAGCCCGGTCGTGACCATCTTCCCTACCTCACTCCGTATCCACGTGGACGGGGTCAAACATGGTAATTAAACCTATTTTTTTCATTAAAATTTGATTCATTTTTAATAATTTGTTCTTTTTATTAGGTTCAACTGATCCTCGAACGGGATCAGCGCATGGATCAACCGTATGATGTACTCGGTCCTCGACAAGGGACATCGACTTTCACCGACTTCCCTACCGACAAGCAGCATCTGTGGTTTCAACAGTTTGCGGTAAGTATTCTAATTTTTTACTTATATTTTTAATCTTTAATATAAATTTTCTACTAATTGTGTTTTATTTTCAGCAAGAATTCAACTAAATTGCCGATGATACATTGTATATCTATCACCACTTCGTCCATAAAGTTATGGACAACTATGGGAAGCAGATCCACGAGTGGAAGAAGAAGTGGGAAATAAACAAGGTTTGTTTTTATTTATTAAACAATTTTTTAATTTATTAAAATATTTTTTAATTTATTTAACAATTTTTTTTATTAAAAGGTCTCAAAGTCGATGAACCCCACGGTCTGGTTGGAGTTGGGTGTGCATTGGAGTAAGGATGAGACGAAATCAACTTCTTCCACCAACTCCACCAACCGCAGGAGCGAGCGTAAAGAGAAGGGCATCTTCAAGCATAACTTGGGTGTTCAATCTATTGCCACTCTGGGGGATCGCATGGTAAGCTAGTCGCTTTTTATTCTATTATTTAAGTTTTTAAATTTTATTTTTTGTGCATTTCTTCTAATTACTAATGTTTGTTTAATTTATGTTTTTTTCAAGGTGGAAGAAAATGAGGGCGAACCGGTTGATGATCTCGCCCTAATGAAGAGGGCGTATACCAACAAGAAGACCGGCCAGATTGATGATGGTGTTGTGAGGGATGTGGTCACCCTGATCGACACTCAGGTGGAAGACGAAGTGTCTCAGCTTCAAACCGAGGATGACGATTCGACGGGTTCGACCTACTTGCCTCGGGTTCGGATCAACGAAATCGTTGAATCGGTAAGTTCTTTTTTTAAAGTTCAATTCATCTTTTCTATTATTTAAAGTTCAATTCATCTTTTCTATTATTTAAATTTGACACTTTTCTATTTCAGTCGGTTCCAAACAAGAAGGGACGTTTGTTCGGTTTGGATCGTCGGTCCCGGTCGGTTCCGTCTTCTGCTGCACCACCGCCCTTTGTTGATCCAGAAGTACTTATGGGTCAGTTGCAGGACAAGGATGATCGCATATCTGCGTTGGAGACCCAGATGGCGACTCAACAGGCGGGTTTTGAGGCACAGAGGAAGCTGAACGAGCAAATGATGGAGATGATGAGGAGGTTGCACCCGAACGAGGTGTTCCCGAGCATGCCAGACCCGAACGCCCAAAACCCGTAGTTTTTTTTTTTTTTTCAAAAACTCGAAATGTTTTATTTTTATTTGTACTACTTTGAATTTTATATAATATGTTTTCAATTTTAGTTTTAATTTTAATTTTATATTTTCGAATTTAAATTTCAAAAAATTAATTTTTTTTGGATATTCCGAGGAAGATATCCCTCGGTATATTTCGTCGGAACTTCCGAGGATTTGTCCCTCGGAAGTGTCCTCGGTATATACCGAGAGAGAGCTTCCTCGGTATATTCCGACGATATTTCCGACGAACGATTGTCCTCACAGTTTTCTCGGAATTTTGTTTCTTCGGAATTCCGTAAGAAAATTCCGAGGGAAATTAAAATTCCAAGGGAAATTAAAATTCCAAGGAGTTTTTTCCGAACACATATTTACTCGGTATGTCGTCGGAATACGGTTATTCCGACGACATACCGACGATTTTAGCCCTCGGTATGAGTCTGTTTTCTTGTAGTGAGATTATAGAAAATATTTTTTTTAATACTGGATAGGGTAGGGTAGCACACATTAAATCATCATACACCAATAATGATTCCACGATGATATTTTTCCATCTTCGAGGGACAAGTTCTCTTTGCAGCAAATGACCATAACAAACGGTTCTGTATACAATACTCACTGTAATCTCTGGTAAGTTTTGAATCCAATAATTGGAACACTAGATTTGAATGTCTTAACCGCTAAGATACTTTCACATTATAGAATTTATTTGACTCTCTTTATTTGTTGACACAATTACTGAACCTCTCTTTCTCTCATACTCTATTTATTAAAACATTTCTTTAGCTATGTAACGCTACATACAAAGCAAAACTCATATAAAACCTCTATATTTTCAGTAAACTTAACCTATTTACTCGGCATGAAGCTCATACAGATGGGAGGCTTCACACCAGCCAAAGCAAGAACCGACGACGGCAAAATCCAAAGCCCATCTCCACATATCAAACCGGAAGCAACCGCCGGTACCATCAAACCGGCTTTAACTCGATCCCTCTTATTCCACACAAACACTATCAAACTCCCAACACACATATCAATAGCGAAGTACCCTCCGACAAGAAACGGAACCGCCATAGCCATCGGCAGCGGGACCCACTTTCCTATCTTCTCCGGCGACATATCCCTGACAAGGTTCGCAGCCACGGCGAACGCGAAGAACCCGTAGCAAAGCTGCAGACAATGCTGAGGCAGAGCAGAGAAACCCTCAACTCCAAGAATCGCCATGTTTCTGTATATCAAAGCGTAGGGAGCTTTGTACTCTCCCTCAGGGTTCCCGACGTCGAAGGCTTTGTAAAACAGGAAGAAAGTGAGAGGAGCCACGACGCAGCCGATCCCCGTCCCGATCGCTTGGCTCACAAGCATCGACCTCGGTGAAGTCAGAGTCAAGTGCCCTGTCTTGAAGTCGTGCATTAGGTCGGAAGATATCGAGACGATGGATTTTATCAACCCGCATCCGACAAGTCCCGCGACTACACCGTCTTGTTTCCCTGCCATCGCAGCTAAGATGAAGAGAGCGACTTTACCGTAGTTGTAAGCCATGTTCATGTCTGTAAGCCCTGCTCCGTAGGCGTTACTGAAACCTAGCGATGGAGCTAGCATGTACGCTACGACAATGAAGTACCATTTGAGCTCCGGGAACATTAGAGGGATCGTGATGATGGAGACGACAGAGAAGGCTGCGTATCCAACTGCCGCAACCCATAGAGGAATGCTGTCTCTTATAAAGATCTCATCTCTTTTAAGATCTGCGATGGATTGTTTATCTTTGTCCGAATCTGCGTTAACAGATACGAAATAACTATATAGTAACATATATAATAGTTTTCGGTATTTAATATATACTTACTAGATTTCCCAGAGTGGTGATTCTTTAACTTGGAGTATATGTTTCTTGCTGTGAACATAAGTATCTTGATGAAATGGTAAAGCCCGTCTCCGAGGATCAACGAGATAGATACAAACACCTTGTAACCATTGAGACTCTTCATGCTGCTTTGAGGAAGAGCAGATGGGTACCAATCCCCGCTAAGACCTTTAATGAGAGGCCACATGATTCCCCAAGAAATAACCGCGCCGAAAAGCAAAGATATGTTGACAATGTGGGAGCAGATCATTCCTGCTCCAATGTATGTCATGCTAAAGTCGAAGTAGAATCTGTGAAGTATTTTCAAGATCATCAAGATTCAGTTCAGATGTGTTTAGTAGATTGAACTAAGAATAAAAACTCACGAGTTCTTCCAAGCTTCTAATCCAAAAGTTGGAAACTGAATGAATCCGCACTCTGTACCGGTGGTTCCAGTGAAGAACCATTGAAAGAAAGCCCATATGAAGCTAAATGAAAAATACTTCACAAACCCAAACACTTGTTTCCTGCACAGAAACAGAGTAAACAAATAGTTTTATTCAAATAAGAAACTTGAGAAGTAGTGGCTAAAGAGAGCAAGAGAATAGGAAAAACATTGGTTTCATACTTACTTGGCCATTTTATTGCCTTTAGAAGTGTGGAAACCGTTGATTAAAACAGCCGTAGCTGTTCCACTCGGATATGTCAACTTGTAGTCTATGATCATGATCTGGTTAACAAAACAAAGGCGTAATGAAACTTAGCAATCTAGACCCAAACCAACACACAAAGATGTTGGGATAGACCAAACCAGCCAAACCGGGGTTAGTAGTCCGGGCTTGGACCATACAAACCCCAAAGGCCGGTCCAAGATCAACAAAACAAGTAAAGAAATACTATCTACCTTTCTTAGAGGAACCAATGCTAAGAGACCAACGAAGCAAGTAAAGAACAAGAAAGCGGTCATCCAACCGATCCCTGGCTCTTTGGTGCTTCCTGGACTATTGCCTTCAGTGTGAGTTCCTGACTGTTCATAAGTCTTTGTGCTCAAACCAAGAAGGTATGAACCAAACCCACCTGAAATACAGAAACATAAGTTCAATCAACCAATCAAAAGCTGATCAAACATCATTAAAAAAAATTGTCAAAAATTCACCGAAAATTACCTCCAACTGCAATGCTATAACAAGCAACAGCACATGTTTGGACCACAGTGTTCTCTTGTTTAGTAAACGGTTTAGTAACAATCCCAGCTTTGGTAAGTAGCTTGGTCCAGCTTCTAAGGAACACAAAGGCTAAAAGTGCTGCAGAGACGTTTAGGTTCGGTACCAAACCTGTGGTTAAGTTTAGCTTCATCACGATCACACTATAGATAATGCCAATGATTATGCTTGCAACGATTCCTCTGAAAGTGATTTGACTCTTCCATGGAGGAATTGACCTGAACTCATCTGCTTCGTTCTGCGTCTCTTCCAAGTCATTTCTTTCTTCTCTCTCTGTCTCATTTCTTGCTTCTCTCTCCATCATCAAGGAGCTCCTCATTTTTACAGAGTTTCTTTTTTCTTTTTTTTTTTGTTTTGTGGCAGAATTCTACAAAGAACCCAAAAGACAGATTCTTTAATACCAATTAAAAAACTCGCTCTTTTCAGGGATGACGAGACATATGTAAAAAGGTACCTTCTTTATGGATCAGTCCTGTTCTGACAATTTTTCTTGCTTTCCACGCCCAAAGTATCTATACCAGAGCAGTTACTTAGCAACACAGAAAAAGATAAATCTAGAGATTTATTTAATATATTGCATAAATCTGTATAAGCTAAACCATAGAATAGAATCAAATGACGCAAATGATCTCTTTTGCTCAGAGATCTAATCTATAAAGTTGATGACTTTGGATTATACTCTGGAATCTACCATTAATCTACAACAGTAACAAGATCAGTTTTTTATACAAACCCTTTTCTGAAATCACATAGTTCTTCAATCTGCTAAACAGGAAACTAGATTTGTGTTATTGTTGGGGAAGACAAGAGAATGAAAAATGAAAGAGAAACTTGAAGTTGATGATGAAACATGTACACATGAAGACCACACTTCCATTTCCCAAAAAGATAGAAGAAAAACAAGACTAAGACATTAAATGCTTACACGGAACGAAGACCCAAAGAATTAATAGCCAAGAATGGTAGTCGTAGTTGCGTTGCTCAAAAAAAAAAGGTAGTCGTAGTTGATTTTTAAAATGGGATTTAGTGTTTATTCAAAGTTATATAGAAGCAGAGATGTTGAAGAAGAGAGCTCAAAATCAAGAAGATTAATAAAGGGGCCTTGCCTTGGGTTCTTATGTACCGCACGTTGACATATCAGTACTACAAAAGATACAGAACTAAAGATAAACGTTTTTGGGGTTGATGTAGTACAATAATCATTAAGGGACTAAACTTTTTACTAATAGTTTGTTTTTTGAACTTTTAAACTTTTTAAAAGTTATACATAAAAAAATTAAATCATGGAGGCTAATTAATAATTAAACCCATACAACCTTGATATATGTCATTAAGAACACTAAATAAATGTAACATCGTAAAAATCAAACTTATTTTAAATGTTTTTCAAATGCGCAACTATTCAACCGTTACATTATGTAGTGTTTCTGTGTGAACAGACAAGATGACATTATCGTCACAGTAAAAAAGTATGATGAAATTTACTAAACTAGTTGCCTAAATATCATTTAAAATAATTTTTATTTAAAATAATGTTGTAAGAAACGTACACTAAAATATTGTGTATTTATACATTAAATATATATATTTCATGTTTTCATAAAAAATATGTGTCATGATTTAAATCATTTACCAAAAATATTATCATCTCACCGAAAACATTTAAACGTAGAACTACTGTATGCATATTATGATATCTAACATCTTCAAAATCATAATATAAGTAGTTTTAAAATAGTTTTTAATTCAAAATATAAGTAATTTTAACATTTCAATAATTTTTTGTATTTATTAAATATTCAAAACATAAGTAGTTTTGAATTCATATACTAAATGATATCTTAATAGTAATGTTTCTTTTTTGTCCAAAACTATTTACAGTTTGAAACAGAGGGAATATCATCCTTTCGATGATCTAGATATAATACTATTTTTAACCCTTTGAGATAATACATGCTTAATTTAATGAAATCTGGTTGTATTCATGTGAAGGGAACAACTGTGATGACTTGATTCTTTATTTGACTAATAAGAATTTATTGCGTAGCCCGAGATGACCGGTTCATGTGGCCGTG
This sequence comes from Brassica juncea, assembly GCA_018703725.1. NCBI lineage: Eukaryota > Viridiplantae > Streptophyta > Magnoliopsida > Brassicales > Brassicaceae > Brassica > Brassica juncea. The sequence goes on along the minus strand of CM031936.1, from coordinate 45,507,238 downwards.
TTTTATAAACACGATGATGACATGTTGACACATGATTACATATTTAAATAAATAAACTAGATCTCGGACCGTGTAGAAGTATGTTTTTATTTATTTTTATATAAATATTTTAAAACAATTCTATATTGGTATATATTATTATATATATGAAGTGTTGCAGATTGAATTTTAAAATATAATAATATTATGGCATATTTTTTTTCTTTGAATAAAACGTTTCAAACTTTCACAAATATTAGTATTTTCTTCTATATATTTTTTGGATTATTATTTCATTTTTGAAATCGTAAATATATATAAAGATGGTAAAATATTTTTTTGTTGTCATCTTCAAAGATATTTTAATATTTACATATTTATAAAGTTTTTAAAAAGTTAAACTTTTAGCTTCATAGATTTATATTATCGAGTAAATAATTAAACATTTAATTTTTATTTAATTTTAAAAATAAACTATATAGTTTTAAATTTGTTTTCATTGAGTTAAGGTAGTATATATTAATCATTATTAGATAATGATGATTTTTGTTATTTAATTTTTTTAATATAATTTTAATAGTTAAGATCGAGAAATATGTAAATAATTAACCTATGAAGGTATAATATTACAACATTAAATTATATATATTTAATTTACACTATCTAAAAAATAATTTATACTATCTATAAATTCAGTGGATTATCTATTGTTTGAATCCAAATATTGATAGCCCAAGTTTAATAGATGTATAGTATAAAATTAATTTGAATTTAAATAGAATAGATGTAGATTTTGAGCTTGAGCTTGATATCCAAGCCTAAAATTAAATTCGTACAGTATCCTATATTTTGCTAAACAAACGAAAAATCTATTCTAGATAAGAATTTGATTAGTTATAAATTTGAATTTAATATTTTATTAATCTAGATAGTTTTAATTTAAATAGAATATATGTAGATATCTATTCTAGCAACTGAATTAAGATATTTTCAAATTCTTATCGACGTAAATAATGCACCTACTTCATCTTCCCCAAAGGAATCAACGTGTTCAGTAAATTATTCACTTTTGTTCAGATCTTACAGTCAAATCATCTGTAGTAAATAATAGGACAACTAAATCAACGTAATTGTATAAAGTGACCAAAATCCTTCGTTTGTCTTATGCGTTCATTGACTTGAAAAACAATATTACGAAAACGCATTTAGTAGAATGAAGTATTCATACTGATAATCAAAAGTTCTCATAATTTTTGTTCATATGTTTCGTAGAATGAAGATGATATTAGTTAATTTCGAGTTAGAGTAGATATTAGTTAATTTCGAGTTAGAGTAGATGTAGAGCACATGTCGTTATGTGTTTTAATAATGAGTTTAATTAATATCAAGATGATTAATGAGTGAAAATATAATGTGACCAACTTTAGTAGATAATTCATTTTTTAAAAAATCACACATGAATGAGAAGTCATGACTTCTCTTTTAATATAATAGATGAAAAGTTGAAAACATAATTCAATCTAATGTTAACTGTGAATTATTGGAAAAAGTGCCTATTCCAACCTGAACAAGTTGGATCGTGCCAAAAACAACCCGAACTAGAGCACAGTGCCGAATACGACCCAAACATGATAGAAATTCGAAAAACCCACTCGAACTCATAAACGTTAATCAATAAAGGACCTTGACTAACACACGTTTAGTTCACCGTCAAATAACTGTTACGGTGACATACAACGACGTCGTTTTGCTCATTAACAAAAGACGATGTAGTTTTGACTCGGGATTAAAATCACAACATCTCCCTTCTTCTTCCCCAATTCTCTCGACATAAAGCTAAGAACCCTAAAACTCAGAGACACAAAGAAACCAGAAGTATTGTTGGTTAGAGTAACTGTAAGAGAAACAAGTGTTAGAAACTTCACATCGAAATCAATCATCAATTGTGAGAGGGTAGCAGAAGCTAAAATGAGGTATTTTCATCAATCTATCCAAAGATTATATTTTATGTTAAGAAAATCCGACCTTTGAAACTCATTTTTGATGTATTTAAAATAGTTTATGGTAGATTATGCATTTATATGAACTTGATTTTGAATAATATAAATTTTTATTTTATTGCACACCAAGTGTTCGTTAAAATGACTAAAAGTGTTAAATTTGTTAATTGTGTTTACAGACAGTGGGAGATTGTCACGTTTAGTATGAATCATGGTGGGTATTAGGTTAAGAATCTGGCAGGAGACATTAGTTGTATTGGTGGCGTGGTTAAAACTCTCGAAGGAAAGCCGGAGGATCTTTATGTTATGCTTGGAACTGAGTTTGAGAAAGGATTGGATGGACAGAGTTTCTGGTTTAAGTTCCCATTTGAAGATCATAAACATCGGAAGATACTGAGTAATGGGGATCCTAGTTTTAGAAGGATGTGTGATGCAGGCAAATGGACAGGCGTTGTTAATGTGTATCTAGTGAACAAAATAGAGCATCCGTGTGATGAGGAGCAAGCTGTTGCATTTGATGAAGATATTCGGGTTGAAAGGAATGTGGCTGGTTTTGTTGATGAAGAAGAAGATTTTGACTACCATAAAACGCCACCAAACTCTGATGGGTCAACTACGAAGACTTGCGCATGTCGCAGATGGGATTTGAGTGGAATACCTTGTCGCCATGCCTTACGCATCATCGCAGAGAAGAAGCTCAACTACGAAGACTATATCTCAGCTCGGTTCCTCAACTCTAGGCAACAACAGATTTATAGTGACTCAATAAGACCGGTCAATGGCATGTGTTTCTGGAACAAAACTGGTCATATGGTTATTCCACCACCAAACTTGGTGGATCAAACTGAGAACAGAAAGGGAAGAAAGCCAAAATCCAAGAGGAAGAAAGGAAAGAATAATCACCAACTAAGAAAAGAAAGGTTAGTTGAGAGAAAAAGATTATGCATTGTGGTAAATGTGGGGAAGCTGACCACAATGTCACGAAGTGCACAAACATAGGTGTGCCAAAGCACTGGTCAAAGAAGAAGGGAAAAACAAGGACAGGAGAAGATGCGCAAGCTATAAGAAATTTGGATTTTGGAGAGGGACCAAGTCAAGCAACACAAGAAACACAAGACTAGTTTCAGGTACCGAGTCTCAATTTAATTCTGCAACTTGATGTTTTGTATTCAATTTCTTTTTAACTTTATATAGGTGGTTTGTGGTGGAGTCATGAAGCTCAACTTTTGGCTTGTGGTGGAGGCATGGAGCTTTTTGAACTCGGGTTTTGGCTGCTTCATTTAGTTGATTTTTTCGTGGAGGAGTGAAGCACTAGCCATCGATCGATTTCAAACATGTTTTGTTTTGTCATTTGTTGTTTCTTATGAATATTGTAATGAAAAATTAGTAATCTAAATTCTTGTTTTTCGACTTGGTATCAGAGATTGTTATATAACTTAAAGTTTCTTAGAATCAAGCACAAACACCATTAATAGGGAACACATCATCAGTTTTACGAGACAAACTACAAATACATCATTGGTTCTACTACAGTTACAAACACCATTTAGACACACCAGTAGGTCTTACTACAACTACAGACACCATTTATAACTCAAACACAACAATAGTCATACTTAGAAGATAAACTTGAAAAACAGAATCATCACCAACACAAACCCGAAAATGTTCTTCAAGCTCCGGAGCTGCATTTTGCATTCTTGGATCTCCTTCTCAAACACAGTTTCGCACACACGGGTCTCCATTTCCAGATTCTCAATCTCGTTTTGCACATTTATTAAGTCTCTTTCAAAATGTCATTGAATCCCCTTCAACGGTTTCCACTTTTTTAATCATATCTTCCATCTCTTCATAAACACTAACATCGGTCCATTTAAACGTGTGAAACCAGTCCTGTCAAATTTCAAAATAAACCTATATAAGTACTAAACTCGATATAGATAATCTATGACCTTGGTTTTTATAACTCACCCATTCTCTCCCATGAGGACAAGAATGAAACAATCGTCCAGGATTTCTAACAGTGTTTGCTGTCCTCATTACCACAGCTTCTCCACATCTACATATCTTAGGAATACCTCTTCCTCAATCTCCCATTTCTCCAATCGGAAATTTCTACACACCCAGACAACATTCGAGCTCATTAATACATAATTACACAAGAGAGACGTTGTGATTTTGACTTACCTTCACACACTTCTGGTTTCTTTGTGTCTCTGAGTTTTAGGGTTCTTAGCTTTATGTCGAGAGAATTGGGGAAGAAGAAGGGAGATGGAAGGGAGATGTTGTGATTTTAATCCCGAGTTAAAAAGACATCATTTTTTGTTAATGAGAAAAACGACGTCGTTGTATGTCACCCTAACGGTTATTTAACGGTGAACTAAACGTGTGTTAGTCAAGGTCCTTTATTGAGTAACGTTTATGAGTTCGGGTGGATTTTTCGAATTTCTATCATGTTTGGGTCGTATTCGGCACTGTGCTCTAGTTCGGATTGTTTTTGGCACGATCCAACTTGTTCAGGTTGGAATAGGCACTTTTCCCCGTGAATTATCTAAATTGAACGGAAACTTAGTCGGATGTACGCTTCCCACTTAAAAATCGGTATCAAAATCAAAATTTTATGGAAGATTATGGAATCTTGCTTCCAAAACACTTCTAAAATATTATATTTAAAAATATATTTGAAGCTTATGATATTATTTTGGAATCAACTCTTATTCAAAATAAAACATATGCCACAAATAAATAAAAAAATATAAATCATGATAAAATCTAAAATTTTAATAGTAATAAAATAGAGAGAATAGAAATATAAAAAATTAAAACTAATACTATAAATTATCTTTATGCATTGAAGTATTTATTAGAAATATAGCACATATATTCAAATATACTGTGTCAATTATTTAAGAAATATTTAAAAAATTAATATAATAATTTTTTATAAACTTAATTTATGTGTATTCTTGAAGATTAATATGAAATCATTTGAAATTATTATAAATGAATAAATGGTTTATTTTAAATTTGAATCATATAATTTTTAATCATAAATTTTATAAAATTCTTTAATATTTGAATATATATATACATATATATATGTATATATATATATATATATGTATGTATTTTTTTATATGGACATACGTTTCCAACACATATCCGCTTCCTAATTTTTTTTTAAAAAATTGTTTCTATGTTTCCATACGATTCCGTTTCTATATACCCGCTTCTGATTCCATGTAACATAGTGAATTATATATTACTCAATCTGTTCAGAAAAAATCTAGAAAAAAATATTTTTAAAATATATATTTTACATTTGTAATGTATTTTAGTAAATTATAAACATCAAAATTATAATTATGGTTATTGAAATGTTATCTGGTTAAAGTTATGGAGAATAGTTAGTTATAAAAAATAATATATTCACAATTAAAATTTTAATTGTATTTTTAATTTGTATAAAAATTCTAAAGCATAAATTTTTTGAAACAGGAAAAATATTAAATTATCATATTTTTCAACCTAGTCAAGCAAGAAACTGGTAAATGTCAACTATATACCAAGTTGATTAAATATACATATTCGACTTTGAGTCTTTTCGTCTACACGTCAAATTCATTAAAGTAGAGCTGAACTATATTGGGACGTCTCTACAAACAATATACGAGCAAAACTTGTTTTAAATTGTAAGTTATGTTAGGTCTGCGCATTTTTCCCGGATTAAATTTATTCAATTCGTCATAAAGTTCAGATATAGCACACTTGATACAGAGTTGGAGAACAAGCTAATGTAGCAGCTATTATGTCCAAATGATAGTATTGAAAATGAAGTTGACTAGAGTTCGGTAGATAATGCACAACTTAAGTATATGTTTTAATTTAATTAGTTGTTTTAATGGTTGTACTAAAACTATGGTACCTTATAGATTAGATTAGGCCTGTGCATTTTTTTCAGATCCGAAAATCCAAACCGGAACTGATCCGAAACCAAACCAGAAATTTACAAGTATCTAGTTGAATCCAAAATTTTTATGCAGAAAGAACCGGAATTAAAAAGAAGCGATTCGAATAGTTCCAGACTTGGAAGAGACTGACCCGAACATACGGAGCTTGATAAAAACTGATTTATACTAACCAAAAATATAAATACCCAAACTATGACTCTGTGTATTTCTTTTTATATATTTTAATTTATAACTTAGTTGTAATATCTTTTTGTTTACAATATTTATTATTATTTTGTAATATTTTTAAATAAAATAATATTCTAAATATCAACTTTAGAGTTTAAAAATATTTAATTTTAATTATTTATTTTGGTTCTTTTTCAAAAATTTAGATAAGTATGATAGATTTTGGTTAAGTTTTGATGAAGTTTGTGCTTTTAAATATCTGAACCTGATCCATATCCAAAAATTATAAATATTTAATAGGTATTTTAGTTATAAAAGAACCGATCCAACCTTTTTTTTGTTAACCGAAAATCCCAGACCGGGCCCCATACATTCCTCGAGGCCCGCAGCAGCCACGTCATTTCCACCCCAGGAAGTAGCAGGGTGGGCCTAGGTGGCCCGGCAATGGGGTATATCTGAGGGGGAGTTTAGAACTTGCGGCCCTTAGGACCATTGCAAACCGCCACTCGACCACCAACGTCGGGTTACCGATCCAAACTTGAATCAATTTTTTTTAAGCATACCTAATTGAATCCAAATATCTGGCATCCAAAGATTAAGACGTAAAAAAAACTGACTCGAACCGGAACCAAAACCCCGAATGTCCAGATTAGGCAGTAGTGATGGTTGGAGTAGTTCTTCATCCGTTTAAGTAGCACTAGTTAGTTATGAAGTAAACGGTTATCTGTTGTAAAATAATAGTATTAGGCATTTCTTTCATGTAGAGTCATATGCTTCACTAAACTAACAATATATTATAGCGTTACACATTTAGATCCATACAGAGGATAATTATTGTAAAAAAGCTATATAACTAGTGGGGTAGATGGTCCTACAAATATCACTTGTAAGAAAAATTCGCACACCTAGTTCTAAATATCAGGAATAATGACAATCATGAATATTAGCTTTGTGAGTCCAAAGTAGGTGTCCAAGCTTTAAGTATAGTTAACATTTTGTGAACAAAAAAGTGGCGTTTTGTGTCATAAGGACAGAGAAATTATCAATACTATTAAAACAGAAGAACTTTTTATCTACTTACAAATAGTCTATGTTGGACCATAACATTTAATTAACTTCCTATTATTTCTCATACTTAGTTATAATTGAATATATTCCATATCTAACCTATTATTTTAATATTTCAAAACAAGATATCTAAAAATATATTCTCAAGGATCTTTTTTAAGATTGCATTTTAATAATATATTTTAATATCTTTTTATTTATAATTTAAATATACATCTCTTTTAATATTTACTTTTTAATAGTGAAATTCGTAATTAATATCAGCTATAATAATAGAATAATATTAATTCATTTTTTATTTATAGAATAAGAAATAACATCTCCATAATATTTATATATACATATTTTATATTCATAATTAAATTACTATAACAGTTAATATATATAAAGTAACTTAATACATTTATCTACTTATACTTCACTTAATTATTATTAAATATATACTCTAACCTAAAATTAAGGAATGAAATAACTAATATATTATTTTTAAAAATAATGAATAAAATTTATAAACTCACTAAATTGAAGTAAACAATCAATTATCTTTGATTTAGTGATAAAGAAAATTATATACCTACTAATTCATAAATATACAACTGTATTTTAATACAAATGCATGAAATACATAATAATGTAATTCTTATAGATATATTATTAAAATTAGATATATATATATATATATATATATGATAAAATAAATATTAATAGTTTGTTACTATTAATATTTAATGATATGATGAAACATGTTATTATTGATATTTTTATGAGTATAGTTTTACGGGTTACTCCAATAAATAGGTAAAATATTTACCAAATATAAAACAAATTGAAGAAAACATAAAATATACTTTAATTTATGCTTGACCATTCAGGTACCTGTTGGAATACGGGTTGGGTATTTTGAATTTTGGTTCTAATTTATATCACCTACTAGGTCCCATTATGATAAATTTGTAAGTACGGATCGGGTTCGGACATAACATATCGGCATTAGTTTAATTTAATTTTTAGCAATATTAACTCATACAAAACATACAGCAATTTAACTTTTAGCAATATTTATTGTTTTATCTAAACTCTCGATTTTAAATATTAACGATCGAATGAATAAATATAAATCGCGTATCATAATCTGGCTTTAAAACATTAATACTACGTAACAAAAAAATATGGAGGCGAACAATGAACTTATAAATATCTAATGTCACAATTATAATCATCAAAATGCAAACTTTTAATATTGAAACTAATCTCGGACATTAAACAAATGTATAAAACATTACATAAATGTATAACAAAAAAAAACTATCCCGCGCTTTGAAAGTGCGGGTCAAACTCTAGTCAATACTATTAAAAGAAAATCATGACCAGTTGATATAAGTTGAGTCCAATTTAAAAATATAACTACATCTAAAATATAACTGCATAACATAAAATATAACTGCATCTAAAAATATAAAATATAACTGCATCCAAAAAAATGTAACCACCTTCCTGTAAAAAAACGTAACTTCTTTTTATAACCACTTAGACTCCTATTTTATGGGATAGCCAACAAACTACAAATATCGAACTCCTATTTGGTATCTAATTATATGGCCAATATACCAACGGAGTACTATAACTTATTTAACGAGCGACGCATCATGATTTTCCTTGAAAGGCTATACTATATAGTGCGTATATATGCATGCAAAAATATATATCTTGGTTTCGTACATATGCATGCAGAAAATATATCCATCCATGCATGGAGTTCTTCTCTTAATTGTTATTCTTGGCAGTGAGGATGATGGGTTTTAATTTAATGGGTTTTAAATAGGTTATTCTTAAAAATATTTATTATATATGATTTTATTTAAAATTAGTGAAAACATATTAATCCATATATATATATATTTAATAGAATATATAAAAGTTATTTTTTTCAAACATTTTTCAAAATATTTCTTTGGTTTTTGCCAGGTCTAATAGAGTATGAGTTTTTGATTTTCGAATCGCCGAGCAAGTTTTTTTGGTACAAAAATATTATTGACTAATTATGTTAGATAACTACTAAGAAAATATAATAAGTTATAAACTTTAGGAAGAAAGTGTAAAAATAATTTATGATATGCATATGCCTAAGTGTATAGTTATACAACTTGACATATTTAATATATTTACAAAAATTATATTAAATGAAATTAATATTAAATACAAATACGATTACAAAAAATAATACGAATATAAAAATTAAAATTTCATAAAAAAATAAAATAAAAAATATATCCGTCCTTTAAAATAATTTAATCCGAAATCACAAACATAAGGATTGTATTAGTATAAACCATTAGATAATAACTTTCGGACGTCTCCTATACGTATATGGATGGGATCGAATTTTATTGCGTGCGCGCTGTCCTAGTTACACTGAGGAGATATTTCGGCCACCATGGAAAAAAAAAAACGATTGCTAGTTACCTGAAATATTGACTAACACATTGTTAGTTATGCAGACTAAACTAATGTATATTTATCTATACAAAATATATATTATATATGACAGCATTCCTCAACTTAATGATGTTATGTAGCTAACATCACAAACTTAATTTCATTAAATCTAAAACGTTAACATTAACGTCTGAGACATTAACTCTGTTTAATACTCTTATTTATCAATCAAAATATGACCCACCAAATTGTCATTTAACTAATTTATGTGATGTCTTTATATCGTGATGGGTCAAATTTTAGTTAAATTTTGGTTGGATGGATCAGACTTTAACTGATCAATAGAAAAATAAACTTAGTTAATGTTTCCAACGTCCATATAATCTTTTGGATTAATAAAATTAAGCTCGTGATAATAACTACCATCATTAAATTGAGATATGTTGTCATGCATAATGTATATTTTATGTAGGTAGAGATATACATTAGTTAAGTCTTCATGACTAACACATTGTTAGTTATGTAGACTAAACTAATGTATATTTATCTATACAAAATATATATTATATATGACAGCATTCCTCAACTTAATGATGTTATGTAGCTAACATCACAAACTTAATTTCATTAAATCTAATAGGTAACATTAACGGAGGAGAACGGAAGGGAGAGAGAGAGAGAGAGAGAGAGAAGCGAGAGAGAGAGAGAGCGAGAGAGAGAGAGAGAGAGAGAGAGCGAGAGAGAGAGAGAGAGAGAGGAGAGAGAGAGAGAGCAGAGAGAGAGAGAGAGAGAGAGAGAGAGGAGAGAGAGAGAGAGAGAGATGAAGAGAGAGAGAGTAGAGAGAGAGAGAGAGGAGAGAGAGAGAGAGAGAGAGAGGAGAGAGAGAGAGAGAGAGAGAGAGAGCAGAGAGAGAGAGAGAGCCGAGAGCAGCGAGATGAGAGAGAGAGATAGAGAGAGAGAGAGAGAGAGAGAGAGACGAGAGAGACGAGAGCTAGAGATAGAGAGAGAGAGAGAGAGAGAGAGAGAGAGAGAGAGAGAGAGCGACGAGAGAGATAGAGCGCGAAGAGAGAGAGAGAGAGAGGAGAGATAGAGGAGAGAGAGAGAGAAGAGAGAATAGTATATTAGCTGCGTATATATATCCTATCGCTATCTCTTATATATCTTATCTCTCTCTCTCTCTCTCCTATCTCGCTCTCTCTCCTCTCTTCTTATCTCTCTCTTCTCTCTCTCCTCTCTACTCTTCTCTCCTCTCTCCTCTCTATCTCTCGCTCTTTCTCTCTCTCTCTCAATTGTTTTAATTTCTGTTAATTTCTGTTAATTTCCGAATCTTAAGTACCTTGGGGAGAATCAACGTAATATTTTAAACTCCATATGAAAAAGAAATTTGAAAATATAAACTGCGTTTTGGTGAATATAACACGAGATGATCAAGAAAATTTTGGAAAACATTATCAAATTCGAATAGTGAAAAATAGGTCTAGGCGTTCGGGGTCTCCGTCGGGTTATGCTCATAAGTCTCATTCCTGTTTTACTAGTTTTCTTGTCGGGTTCGGTTCAGTACCATTCGGGTTCAGTTTGGATCGGATTATAACCAATATCTGAAATCGCCAAAAAAAAAAAATTCTCACAAAACTTACAAAAAAACACTCAAAATATACATTATCAAAAAATCAATTAAAAATTAGTTAAAAACTAAACTAACTAAAAATATTTAAAGTAACAAATAAAACAAACTACAAAAATCTTTAAAATACTCTAAAATACCAAAACTACCTTTATATATATAAAAACATTAATATATTTAACTAATTTTGGATATTTTAATTTGGATTCTAGTTTGAATTTGGATATTTTGATTTGGATTTTGGTTCGGTTAAGGTTGTATACGAACCCGAAAGTATCAAGCTCTTAAGTCTCATTTGGATATTTTTTTATAATGATTTGGATGGAGCATCGGTTTTTTTTTGTTCGGATTAGGATCGGGTTTTGGGTTGGGTTAAAAACATCTACGCCTAGGTAAAACTAGTAATTTAAAAGGCCTACGTTGTAAATTTAAGGGAAAAGTTCTATCATTATTCATAACATAAGGTCTCCTTATATAGGGAATTACACCGTCCTAGAAATATGGAAATATAACAAATCCTAATCCAACTAGGAAAAGGAAAACACAAAGACATAAGTAAAAAAGAAAGACACTATGCCCAACTATGGCCGACTCTCTCTCTCTCTCCTATGGGCCGGATATGGACAAGTTGGACAGGTCGGTTATGGACATCCACAATATGATTTATAACACTCCCCCTTGGATGTCATAACCATATAGAGTTTGTAATACGCTTTGGATGTTGCCTCATTAAAACCTTACCAGGAAAACCCAATGGGACAAAACCATGGTGAAGGAAAAAGAGTACAACACGTATTACTCCCCCTGTTCTGAACATCACTGAAGGTCTTTCAGTCTACGCATCCAATCTGATGCGTGAGCTTCCTGAACGTGCAAGTCGGAAGTGATTTGGTGAACAGGTCGGCTGAGTTATCACTGGAACGCACTTGAACCACTTGGATCTCTCCGGCTTTCTGCAAATCGTGAGTGAAAAAGATGTGCTTCGTCCTGTCGCCTTTGATGGAGCCGTCTTTGAGCTGAGCAATGCATGCTGCATTGTATTCATACATCACGGTTGGTGGGTCCTTGCTCTCAGTCATCCCACAATCAATTCGTATGTGGTTGGTCATGGACCGTAACCACACACACTCGCGGCTGGCCTCGTGAATGGCTAAGATCTCCGAGTGATTAGATAAAGGGTGAGACTCGGCCATGTTAAATCTCTTGAGTACCTTTTCTGTATATGCCATTTGGTGCACAAGGATTCCATCATTTATGTACTCAAGTTTTAATCCCAAACAGAACTTTGTTTGTCCCAATTTTTTTTTATTTCAATCTCTTTCTTTAGATAATCATTTGGGAAGTCTCTCCAGAGGTTCCTAGGATATTTTAGATCATTAACATACACTTGTATACTTTATTTCTCGAGAACCTGTTGCATTTGACAACTCAATACCCTCTGAGACTTTCATGTATATCTCATTATCCAGTTGACCGACCATATAAGTAGGCGGTTTCTACATCCTTTAACCGCAAGTCTATTTTCTTCTCTTATGGCCAGACTTATTAGGAATCTAAATGTTTGTTTCATCCACCACATGGGAGTATGTCTCCTCATAATTGATTCCTAGTCTTTATGAGAATCCTTGTGCATATGGCCGTGCCTTATATCTTGCTATCTCACCATGTTTCATTTCTTTCATAAAGACTCATTTGTCCAACTGGTTTCACATCTAGAGGTGTCCAAACTATGGGACCAAAAGCTCTCCTTTCTTAATGAACTTAACTCCACGTCCCCTTTCCATTTGATTTAATCTGATTTGTTGAGTGCACTCATGTATAGACGTGGGTTCATGATCCTCATTCATTTCATAATCTCAAGTGCTACATTGCATGCAAATATATCATCAATGTAGATATTCTTTCTCTTGTTCCATTGTGTCCCGGACATGACATAACTTATTGAGGTTTCATTATGACCTTCAGTACCCTGAGGCTTGGCGTCCCAAGCCTCATTGTTAGGCACCTTAGGTGCAACTATGTTTATGGTTTCCTCATCCACGGCCGTGGCTTTTAAGTTTGTCCATCTTAGGATCGACCATGTCTAGGATTCCCTCGTCCACGGATTCATTAGCACCTTTCTTTAATATCCGAGGGATCTTATCTTTGGAACTTATTGGTCTACCACGTTTCACATGGGCCTTAGATTCAGTAGCAACTTGATTGTGTCCTTCTTGAACATCAATTCGAATTTGGTGCATTTACAGCTGGTATATATGACTTAGTCATTCTATTCGGGTCAGCAAAAGAATCTGGCAATTGTTTAAACTAGCTTTTGTATAATCTTTTGGACTTCTAAATCTCATTCTTGAGTCTGAGGATCTTGCCAATATAAGGATGTATGATTCCATGTAATTTCTTTTTACCATTCTTTTACCAGCTTATTATTTTCTCCCCCTAATCTGCATACCTGGTCTTTAAATAAATCACCCATATTTGTCTCAAGGTACTTTTAAAAAAAATCATGGGAGAATCATATCCAACATATATCCCCATCCTTCTTTGAGGTCCCATCTTAGTTCTTTGTGGTGGAGCAATTTGTACATAAACGGCACATCCAAATGTCTTAAGATGGGATATGTCTGGCTCATGACCTGTGATTTAATTGATGGGGAATATCTATGCTCACTAGATGGCCTGATGCGTATTAACTCAGATGCATGTGAAATTTTGTAATCCTAAGCTGAGACTGGGGGTTTTGACCTCATAAGTAATGGTCTAGCAATCAGTTGTATGCGTTTTTAAAAGATTCGGCCAAAGCCGTTTTATGTATGGACATGCGCCAATGTTCCACACTTGCCCCTATGGACATACAACTAACATTAAACACTTGGGACATGAATTCACCAGCTTATTATTTACTTAGTCACTTTGACTGGTGATGGCCTATCAATGAGTTTCCCTTGTGTACATGCTACACACGTGATATTCTTTGGGATAACTCTTTCTTTCTTTCAATGTGTGCCCATTTGTATATCAATTTTCGCATCATGTTTGAACCGGGATGGCCAAAAACGGTCGTGCCATTTAGTGAAATTGTGGGTAAACTCTTTGTTTACCGTGGTATTTGCCTCTATCATACTGATCTTTGCATAGTATAGACCAGTAGAGAATGCAGGTATAGTCTCGACCACTTTCTTATGGCCTTAGGCGTATTTCATTATTTGAAGGAACCTTTGTTTCCTTTGCCCATTGTTTCAATATGGAAACCATTCATTCTTATATCTTTAAAATTCAATGGGCCTTTCTTGGCGAATATAATGCATCAGATATCTCTAGATGTGTGCCCTTTATGTAACAATACACTGTCCTGGCCGTAGTCCTTTATTGGACTGACTATACCCGCAATTGATGTAGACTTTAAATCTTAAAATCATACACTTGTTTTATTAAGTATATAAAGCAAAGCAAAACACAGAAATTTAAATTACAAATGTCGAAATCAATCTTCAGTCTTTTAGACAATCTGAAGTTTCATATTCCATAAGATCATCTTTCTCATGATCAAAATCACCTTCACCATCTTTATAGATCATGTGGGCTTCAGGATTCTTCCCTTTCAAACACTCTTGATAGAGGTCGACTAGATGTTTGGGAGTCCTATATGTCTTAGCCCAATGATTGCCCATACCACATCAATGGCACACGGATTTGGTCGAGTGTTATGGTTTAGAAACACCACTGCTTCTGCCTCGTCCACGGCCTGAATGGGATTGATATCCACGGCCTCTGCCATAGCTGTTCCCGCGGCCATATGAGTTGTATTGGCCACGGCCACGTCCTCTCCATTCACCACGGCCACGACCGTGTGGTTTATCATGATGGACGTGGTTACTTTCTTTGGATTCTTTCTTGGTCTCTGTGGCTGTGTGTGCTTCAGGTAATGGGGTTGATCCATGAGGTCTCATTTCACTGTTTCTCATCAATAACTCATTGTTTTGCTCAGCTAGCAATAGACATTAGATCAGATTTGCATATGTCTTGAAGCCCTTCTCACGGTATTGTTGTTGTAACAACACATTGCTTGTGTGGAAGGTGGAAAAGGTCTTTTCTAGCATATCCTTATCCGTTATCTCCTCACCACACAGTTTTAACTTTGAAACGATTTTGAATAGAGCCGAGTTGTATTCATCCACAGACTTGAAGTCCTGGATTGAGATTCCTCCAATCATACATAGCCTTTGGTAAGATCACCGTTCTTTGGTGATCATATCTGCTTTTCAGCTCTGTCCAAAGGTCTAAGAGATTCTCAATTGTCAAATACTGATCTTTGAGACTCTCAGCCAGATGATGGTGAATGATTAAGATAGCTATGTATCTATCTTTCTCAGTGACATTATTGTTCTCGGCAATACTTTCACCAAGCCCCTTGGATTTCAGGGTGATCTTAGTATCAAGCGCCCATTGTAAATAATTATCTCCAGAGAGATTTAGGACAGCATATTCCAAGTTGTTGATTTTCAACATCTGAAATCATATATTTTATAGTTTAAATTTTTAAAAGTGTTCATGCATTCAAGACAATCAGATATGCAAATTGGTCACACTACCAAACGGATATGATGCATTCAGTTCATATGATTATGCATGCATGATATGTTAACAAGCCGCACGGCCAGACAATCCGGACATGCATGATGCAAAACAAGCCACACGGTCAAGACATGGTATGATCAGTCTTATCAAACGATTTCTATATGTTCATAATGCAATTGTTTATTCATCCTAGCAAAAATGGTTTCTAAGTGATCATGAAAGCATGAAAGTTCAAACAAACAATCAAGCAATGCGCAATGGATAATTTTCAGGATTAATCAGTCAATGCAATTAGGATTGAACAGGTTGGTCAGGTTAAGACTTTAAACAAGATGAGAACAGCTTAAAACTTAGGCGATTTCATTAACCTTAATTCATTCAATTGGATCATCAATTCAAATAACCAAATTCAAGTATGAGATTAATCAATCCTTGCAGTCGGTTCTATGTCTAAGAATCAAGAAATACCATTCAATCAATCAATCAATAAATCGAATTACCAAATAAGGTTTTTAGATGGAAAACGATTATGCATTAGTTTTAGGGTTTGAATTGATTTCATGCATGACATGCATTATGCATGTATGCGGCTAGGGTTTGAATTATTTAGGGTTTCGATTTGATCAATAGATCATTGGGGTTTTAATTCAAAACCATTTAGGTTTCGAATTAGGGTTTATAATATAAGTTTCGATCATGTAGGAACATGATTAGGTTTTAGGGTTTCAATTTATATCAAGCAATCAAATTTCGATTATGGTTCTGATCATTAGGTTTTCGAGTTACCTTTAACCTCAAATGTGTTGAATGGACCACCAAAGAGAGAATATCGCGAGCTTGAAACTCCTTGGAACGCGGATGATGGCTCACGAACAAGAGGCGGCCGCGAGAGTCGGGTCGCGAACGAGATCGGGTCGCGGATGGATTGAAGCTGAGATCGTCGTGAGCTGGAACGGACTGAGGTTGAACCGTCGGTACTCGAACAAGGAGGAATGTTTCACGCCAGGATTAGGTTTCACACCAGATTAGGGTTTATCGCCGATTAGGGTTAGGTTTATAGTGATCGGATTTTTAGCTTAGGGTTTAGGGACTATCGTGCTGATAACGTGTTGTAAATTTAAGAGAAAAGTTCTATCATTATTCATAACATAAGGTCTCCTTATATAGGGAATTACACCGTCATAGAAATATGGAAATATAACAAATCTTAATCCAATTAGGAAAAGAAAAACACAAAGACATAAGTAAAAAAGGAAAGACACTATGGCCAACTATGGCCGACTCTCTCTCTCTCCTATGAGTCGGATATGGACAAGCTGGACGGGTCGGTTATGGACATCCACAATATGATTTATAACAGCTTAGCAATTGGTGTTGAAATGATGAAAGTGTTTGGCATTTTGGCTTATTCACATTCTTTCCAAACTATACGCAACTTATGTAAAGTAATTAAGTTCTGAATTGTGCGAGTGAAATATTGCTGATGATAGGTACAAATTGAAAAATATAACTAATGTTATCCGAATACGATTTTAGATATACATTTTGATTGCTTGATGAACCTATGTAGGTCCATATGTTTATCTTTATGCATTTAAGCTTTTAATCTCTATTATTAAAACAGAAACATCATTTGGATTCAACTTTTTTGTAAGATTTTAAATTAAATAAACTCAACTATTATAAAATAATCATGGAAACGACATTATACTACCAAACAATATAAAATATTAAGTATCATTTTTTCATTAACCTTTTATTAGTCTTCTTTCAAATTATTTAATAAATTAAATAATTGACTAAAACATTTAAATAATTTTGAAAAAATCGAAGATAAGTATAACTTAATTTTGCAGATTTAAATACTACAACATAATTTCAATAAATATAAAATCAATTAAACTAATAGATTATTTTATTTATATTTTCATGAATAAAAATTAAATTCATTTAAATAAACTTTTATATAAACAAATAAAATTCAATAAATTGATTAACACTAATTATAAACAACAAATTAAATTGATTATAATATGTATCAAATTATTAAAAGATAAATTATATAAAATAAGTATATTAATATTAATGAAACCATATAAAATAATATTATACAACTAAAATTTCTCTTAACATAATACAACATTCAAATAATTTAAAAAATACTCAATTAACTTATGAAATGTGTTTATTCAATTTCAAATAAAAACTGCGCTGTTGCGCTGGTGATGATCTAGCTAATTATAGAAGTTTAGCATTTATATTTTAAAGAGGTTTGAATCAACCGCATAATATTAATATTTATAAGTGTGAGAACTGAGAAAGCAAGAACAATTACACTAATCGATAAATTATTTCTAGGTCCTGTTAGACCATTTATACACTAAAATCATTTTTAGCTGTGAAAACTCTACAAAAGTACACACATATATATGATTATATATATAAATTTTTATTTAACTTAATTATTAATTATGTGTAGCTTGATCTTCTTAAACTTTTTGTTTATTTCTTATCCTTTTAATCTCATTATTTTGATGTAGTTGCTTCTCAAAACAAAAAAAAAAATTCCCTTTCATTCTTATACATTTGAGCAATTCTCTCAAATAGCTTATTTTTAAGTTTTTATCACTAAAAGTCTAAAAGAGCTCTTAAATAGAAAATGTAAACATGATTTTACATGAATCCTAAGATCTTTAACATCTAGACTAATCACATAATAAAACTATAAGAAGGATTTGCGGAATACCTCAATTCATTGCTGCGGAAATCTTCATGAACGGTTTTGATCATATGAAGATGATCTCTTGATCATGGAAGATGATCTCTTGATCATGGAAGATGATCTCTTGATCTTTAAGTTGGAGCTGAGCCTTCTCTCCCCTTGCCTACAACCTTTTTTTATGTGTTTCTCTAAGATTTTCTTGATGTTTCTTTGTGATGGTCCAAAGCCAACTATTTATAGGTGGGGAGAGGGACCAAAAGCTTTCTCACCAAGTTTTGATAACTTTAGTGGCAAGTTTCTTCTTTAATCTCAACCACCATCATGGTTAAATAATGACAAGTGTTTAGTCTTCTAGAATCATTCATACATACAATGAACTTGTTTTCCTTTGATGCATTGAATTTACTTCACATGCTTTCTTACAATGACACATGTTTCATGAGTCATCTAATGAGAAAACTTCTAGAAGAAATCACTTGTCCATTAGTTAATCATCATCATTAGAAGCTTAACTCCTTTAAACCATTTTTATTGGTTACCAAGTGTCATTAGGGTTTAACAATCTCAATAGATAATAGTTATAACATAAGACCATATTATGGGAAAGAAATATTGATACACATACATAAATATTTCTTACATTGTCCCACTTGGTCGTTGGTATAACTCATTATATCTTTCTTACCGAGAATCATAAGGCTAGCATTATTCGTTAAACATTTTCCTTAATTTGGTCATCATAATTGTCTTAGCTAATCTAGCAAACAATGAGAGTCATGGCGGGCACATATTATTTTGCAACATGATTCCTTCCATGCACTACTACATTGATTACTATCATAGTTAGACCATAAGTAGGAGTTATCATAATGGTCCATTTTATGTCTTATATAAAGACTCATTCCGTTATCATAAATCCAACCATAAATAATTGGTGTGCACACTGGAAACGGAATACAAAAGATTCAAAAGTCGTTAAGAGCTCATATACATTGTCAAATATATGCTAAACATAATCCGACAACTTTAATAGCTATCTATTAGACCCATAATTTCTAGATTTTCTTTAATGTTTTTGGATATAAAGCTTTCGTAAGTATGTCTGTGACCATAAGCATTAGTGCATATATGCATAATGACTAACTTTTCTCTTTTGAAATCTTACTTTAATGACATATATCGATCTTAATGTCCATATACTTGGATCCTTTAGATATCATGTCTTATTTAAAAATATGATTGCATATTTTATTATCACATAAAGAGCAAACACTTACGGACTCAAACTCAAACATTATTTTGCAATCATAATTAACTTTATAAAGCCTCATAAAATTGCCACACACTCAGCCTCATTATTGGACGTTAAAGCAATTACAACTATAAATCTTTCCATAATAAGGTATCTCATTTGATGAGATACACATTCCTAAAATTGTAATGCTTAGTACCCATTATATCCATTAAAATCTGAGTTTGAAAATCCAACCACCTGTGGGTGTGTTGATTTCTTATATGTGAGCAAGTGATTTCTTGTTTTCTTTAGATATCTCAAAATATATTTTAAACTTTTCATTTTCTTAAGCTCCACTTTATTATGCTGGCATTGCTTAAGATCAAGCTTATCACCTTTCTGCATAAGAACAATAGTAGAAGAACACATCATCATTCCATATCTCTCAAGGACTTTGTCAATATATGCTTTATGAGACAACTCTAAACTTTCAAGTGATCTGCTACAGAAAATTTCAATCCCGATCACAGAAGTTGCCTAGCTTGCCTAGCCCATATCTTTCATTGCAAAGTCTTAGAGAGATAATTCTTGGTCTCATTTAATAGACCAAGATCACTTCTGGCCAATGAGATTTCATTAACATACATAACCAAAAATATGAACTTACTCCCACTGATCTTGAGGTATATACATGGATCAAAATTTAGATACCATTTCTCAAGGTTTGTTTCAGTTCATAATTTGGTTTCTTTAGTTTGTAGTCCATGTCTTCCTTTATGCTTCGATTATGAAGCCTTTAGGTTGACACATACTGACTTCTTTTAAGTCACCATTAAGAAAGGCAATTCTTTCATCCATAATGGAACTCGAGATCATACTGAGCTACCTTGACCATGATAATTCTAATAGTCTTTTATAGAATCATGAGAAAAAGACTCAGTCTAATTGATGCCTTCTTTTCGATTGAAAACTTTGGCTACAAGTCGGGCTTTATGTCGTTCAATATTTTCATGATATTCGAGTTTGGTCTTACAGATCCACTTACTCTCGAATATTCTATGTTATTAAAATAATTGAATGACATCCCATATTTCATTTTCAGCTATTGAGTTTACGTTATCCTTAATGGCAGCAATTCGTTTATCAGAATTAATCATCTTTTCTAGTTATGAATAAGAAACCAAATCTTTAATATTCGATTCTTCAGAT